>CM032639.1:26349350-26701215 GCA_019097785.1 Fraxinus excelsior | reverse complement strand
TCTCTCTAAGAATGCATAAATCCTCTAGTCTAGGACGAGTTTAGGCTTTTATAGTTGCCCTAGACTCATTACCATAAGAGTTGTAGTTGGATAAGGAAACTTAAGAATTCTCGCCCAGAATACTCCTTGCTATAGCTAGGTACATTTTCATGCTGTAGCATGGGCAAAGTAAAAAATCACTGTTGAGGTCTGTGCTATAGCATGGTATAAACTCATGCTATAGCATGGATGAATTTTCACTTCTAGTTCAAATTGGTCCCCAATCTTCTTTTCTTTCCACTTTTTGGCTTTTCTTCCTCTTCCATCTTCTTCTAGTCATCCAAAATATTGATAATTAGATCTTTGGTGACTTTCCATGCTCGGTCATTGTTCGGGTCAACTTATGAATAATTGCGATTTAGTCTCCGAAATTTCATTTCCTTCTATTTTGGTCATTTTCGCCTTTTTTCGCACATATTTCATTATTTCCATCAAAGTAAACCTACAAACACAATTCATATTGGATTAAGCCATATTCGAGCATTTATATCAATAATTAATCATGTTTTGTCGCATAATTAAGTGCGCAAAACGCACTTATCAACAATCTTTTTTTTTTTTTTTTGGTACCCAGGTATCCCAGCTACATGGCAGATGGAGAAGCTGAAGTGTACAAAATTTTTTAAAATTCTAAAAATTTAACTCCCTATAGCTTACATCCCCTTCGTGTCAATGTTATAAGGACGTGTTTGACATAACTTTTGAGACTCGAAAATTGCTTTTGAACCCTTTTAGTTAATTTTGTAAAAATATTTCTTTTCGTTAGAAGAGTTTTTAAATGAATTTATTCAATATGATTTCGTCTATAAACTCTTCCGAAAGAAAAAAAGGCTTTTTCAAAATTAGTTTTTAAATATTAATTAAGACGTTTCCTCATGAGACTTTTCTATGAGAAGTAAAAGCAAAATAAATAAATAAATAAAAATAAAAAGCCCTATCGAACGGACCCCTAAGAATCGAACACGGTACGAGCATACGAGCACTGTCTTTCATTTTGAGAGTTTTCATCACCAACTATAATTACCTTGTTGTTACAAACAAACATAGACCAATCGGGAAAATTGAGAATGGGTACAAAATTCGACCACGTTATATATATATATATATATATATATATATATATATATATATATTAAAACTCATTAAAAGAGTATCGGAAATTAGCAATAGTACTGTTTTATTAATTATCACAATTTGGTTTAAGATTGTTCTTTATTTGTTACATAAGTTACAATAGTACAAATAATATATGCTTAGTTATTAAATTTAGCTTTGTAATCCTTCCATAGCTGATCCACATTTTTCCCAAGAAGATCCACAAAATAGCGATCACTATAGCCATTCCTCATCTTATTGTTAAGTTGTGCAACAAATCCACGCTTTAGGCTATTACAGTAGTCTAGAAACCGTGCTGTTACGTCGTACCCTTGATCCCACCGGTTGCCCTGCCCGGGTTTCACCCAATGGCTCGGTGCATAGCCAGCCTTAAGCCTCACATAATCAGCAATTCCCTCTATAAGACCTCCCGGGGCTCTTCCGTTTCCATTCCATTGCCATATGTGAGTCATTTCATGATATAGAACTCCGGTTATTTCTCGTTTGACATTGCCCGAGTAACCTAGTATTGACAAAAATATCATAAATTCTGATCCAAGATATGAAGATCGAGACGTAAATTATGTTTGGTATGAAATACTAGACATTAATAAACCGGACAAAAATATTTTAAGTAAACGTCCATAATTGTTCAGTCTAACATACAAAACAAACTAGAAGTACTATAGTCGAGATTGTTTCTATTATTACCTTGAATGTATCGGGCGCTGACGTGAATTTCATTGTTGCTCGCATATGCGACTCCATCCATGTTGTCGATGAATAAGCTCACTTTCGGAACATTTTTCCTTTCTGATGGAGTGTTCTGTTGGAAGGTTCTCCAAATGAAACTGGTGGCCGAGTCTAGAGTTTGCTTGCTGTACTGGGCTCCAATTTCCCGGGTGAATCGGGCTCCACCGGGGGTGGTTGCAGCCCTGTTGGTGACCGTGTATTGAACTGCATGGCTACCATGGATGGCTGCAGATAGTATTGCTGCATAAGTGAGGAACAACATTAATTTGACCATGGTTTTGTTGGTTTTCTGTGCTTGCAATTGTTTCCTAGCTGTGTTTGGCTTGGCTATGCAGCAATTATGTATTTATAGACGTTCGGAAAGTCTAACGTTGACCAAATCTATGTTGACTAGGAAGAGAGATAATATTAATAACTCATTAATTGCTTGAAAAGATGGCAATAGCGACGTGGTCAACTAGAATTCCCGAACATCAGAATGGTTCTAGCGTGGTTTCTTTTGCACGAGAGTAAGGGTTCGTTTGATAGCCTAGAAAATGGGTGGAAAAGAAAAATATTTTTTAACTTTAGTTAATTAAAGGTGTTTGATAGCACAAATTTTCCTGGCCAAAATGTTTTCCACATTTTTCTAGGTACAATCCTTTGATGGACAAAAGTTTGATTTTGTTTTCCCACCTATTTGATGGGAAAACATTTTCCACCTTTTTTTTTTATTATTTGCAATGGGAACAAATTTAGATACAATGGTAAAAAAAATTTCACTTTTATTGACAACTTCCATACAAAACAAAGTCAAACGAATGATATTCGGTATGGTAAATTTTTTTTTTTTTTTTACAATAGGAACAAATTTTAGACCCAATGGTAGAAAAAATTATCACTTTAATGGACAAATTTCATAAAAAATGAAGACAAATGGACACGAAACTTTCAATATTTTCCATGAAAAATTATACCAATCAAACACAATATATTACAATTCCCAGTAAAACATTTTTTAGGAAAATCAATTCCCTGTAAAACATTTTCTTTCCACCCATTTTTCACCTTTACTAACAAACGGACCCTAAGAGATCGATGTATTTTCACGATTGTCCTCATTCAGTTTACAAGTTCTTTAGAATTTCTCGTACCATTTTTCTTGGATTAGCATCTGTGCTCTATGTATATATCCTACTTCTCCCAATTCCTTTGTTTTGTTTTTTGTTTTCCTAAAAAGCTGATTTAGTTGAGCAGTTGGATTAATGTAGTCTAAGCGTTTACCTCGTCCGTGTTCCGTATAAAATGTGTACAGATTGTGATGAAATCACAATATTTTACTATTTCAAATATATATGATACGGTGACAGACTTGACTAAGTTCATTTCATGGTGAACAGCCGGCCGGCCGGCCCGCCCAAAAATATAGTAAAATAGTGTATACTTTTTGAATTAGTGGATCAATTTCCGCAGCTTTAGAGGATGGAAAGTTGACAAATTAGAAAAATTCAAGTTAGAATTTGATACACACACATGTAAACGAAGACTATTTCGATCCAAAAATTGAAGTTCAGTTAGACTTCTGTATTGAAGATTGAGGAATTGTTGCCGCTGTGATGAGCCATTGATGATGGATTCGCCTCTAAACGAGAGATTGTTAAATTGTAGAGTCTAATAATTAATGTCTTAAGTAGAGTTTGTACGTGAATTGACCTTCATCATGCTGAATTATTGAGGCGACAAAAAAATGACATAATCTCATATTGAAGCAACCCTCCACAGCTAGCGTATTTTTGTGTGTTTATTTTTCTTTTGGCAATTTTATTATTCTCGACGATATTGAATTATGGTTTCTAACTCTCAACACTACACACAAGGTCCAAACTCTTCTTTTCGAAGTCAAGATTTTTATAATTTAAATTCATTATGGGAACCTAAGAAGTAAGATGAAATCACTATTTGATCTCTATACCATTCACGATTGATAAAAAAAATAAAATAATAACTGATATATCCTTGTTATCTTAAGAGTCTCGGAGTAGCATCCATTTTTAAATAAACTGCAACTTTCACATGAGATGCTTCTAGCGTAATTTTAATCTTTTAGACAAGATGAAGTGTCATGAATCGAAGTTTCAAAGTTAAATCTATTCGTCAATATCAACATATACTCATTTCATTGGCTGAGGAGGGAAAAACTGTTACGAAATTAAATAAACATTATTTAGTATCTCAAAATTACGAAATTAAACGATAAAGTGATTAAAAATCATTGGGTTCAAGACAATGAAGGAAGAAAAGAATCAGAGCAATTGTTGATTTTGATAGGGGAGTTTTATATGGTGTGTGGTAGAGATTAAAATCGGATTAAAATTGAAAATATAGTCGTTATTGTTGACTTTTATTAGACGGGTGGGACCCAATAACGGCCATACTTTCGATTTACATTGATTAATTGTTTATCTAATAGTTAACTTACTTTGTGGTCGTTAATTGTCTATTAGATGATTTAAACTCTACATGGGGCCCAAAAGTTCTTTTTTTTTTTTTTTTGGAAATTTTTAATCACGATGATAAAATTTAATATGTTAGAACAATGCAAAGAAATTGCTGCTGGTCTTGCTCATGGTTTCAAATTGGACTATTGGACTTTCGTGTGTGTATGGGTTTGAAACCATGAACAGACATTTTGCTACATTTCTTTTATTTTTGGGAAATTTGCACAATTAGTCCCCTAACTTTTACTGCCTCTAGTAAATTTATCTCAATATAATTCTGTGAACGGTTAAATTCCTCATGCGAGATACACTAGCTAATTTTTCCAAGGGTGACAAAACGATATGCTTAATACCTAAATGAATCTCTCAAAGTTTTTTTTTTTTAAAAAACTATCATTTTCAAAATTTTGAAGAAAACCCCTTTTATTTTGGGAGAATTGTAGTCACGGTACCAAACGTTTCATTCAATAGCAGAGTTTGTCCAAACCTTTCATTTGTGTCAACGTGAGTATCAAATCTTTAAAAAATTCACAGCTCAAATTTGGAATGACGATTTTTGTCAATTTGACCATCAAAATGATCAATTGACTCCCAAAATAAAGAAAACTTAATTATTTTCCATAAATAAGATACGGGCATTTTGAACATACCACATTTTTCCTATTATATCAAAAACAAGAAAACAAAAAAAAATCACAACCTACCTCATATCCTTCTTGTTGGTCCCAAAAACAATTTGTAGATAAAATAAAGAAACGAAAATAGTAAAACAACAAGAATCAACACAAGATTTTTAGGCCCCAAGGTTCGGCGACCATTTCTAACGCCTAATCCTCATTGAGCATCCGTTAAGAATAAGTTCAATTTCACTAAGTATCGCCCAAAAATAGGCAAGAAATCAAGTTCCAATACACAGCCTCAATGACAAAAAAATGTTCAATCTTCTCTCACACCCATGAACTCACACAAGAGTTCATCACAATAACCATTCTACTTCTCAAAATCACACAAGAAATTAGAAGAGAATAACCAAAAGAAATTTCTACAGAGAAATAACGAGAGAAGCTATTAAATCAAAGAATGAATAAATCCCAAAAATGAAGAGTCTTAACTCTTCAAATCGTTGGCTGCTTCCTTTTGTGAGAAAGTAAAATTTTTACTTCAATCCAAAGGCCCAAATTAAGTCATGTGTGATTCTCTTTATTTGCAAAAAAGGTCCTTGATGTAATGTGTTTTGTATCATTCCAGAATTCTCCACTAATTGGATCAGAATTTGGGCCAAAGTAACAGAATATAATTTGGCCTTTATCAAAATTAGCAAACCATCTTCAACAATCTCCACCTTTTGCTGCATTTTGAGATGGTACTTCGTGGATTTAAACTTATATCAAAACTTCATTTGCTCTTTATTACATGTACAAAAAATAGAAAAAAAATTAGTTTTCTTCAAAATTCAATAATCTTAAAGAATCTAAGAACTTATTTATAGTTATTACCTTTGTTCCTACATCAGCATGATTTACCTGAGTTGGTATTTTTACCAACTTGATATCACCCATGTCAATTATATCCCTAATAAAATGAAACTTAACATCTATATACTTTTGACCTATCATGAAAAATTGGGGTTTTACGAAAAAATATTGCACTTTAGTTATCAGAATATAGTTTCACCTGATTTTCTACAAATCCTAGTTCTCCTAATAAACTTTTCAGCCATAAACCTTTCTTTACAGCCTCAGTGGCTGCAATGTATTCAGTCTCAATTGAAAACAGTGCAACTACTTTTTGTAATTGTGATTTCCAGCTAATGCATGTATCATTCATAACATAAAAATATGCAGTTGTGGACTTTATATTATCTGGATTTCCAGCATAGTCTGAGTCTACATATCCTTTTAGTTTAAGTCAATTTTTATCAATTTTGAACATTAAACCCAAATGACTTGTTCCTTTCAGATATTTATGTAATTCACCAGTATTACTCATAAATCTGCTTAGCACACTTACAACATAAGCAATATCAGGTCTAGAGCATACCATCGCATACATTACAGATCCAACAGCATTAGAATATGGCACATTCATCATTCTTTTAAGTTCCTTTTCAGATTTAAGTGATTGATCAACAAATAGTTTCATACTACCAAACTAGGGCAGGCTAACAGGCTTAGCATCATGAAGAGAAAATCTTTTAACTACGTTTTCAACATAAGACTTTTGTGTTAGAAACAACTTTTCATTTATTCTATCCATTTTGATTTTCATGCCCAATATTTTCTTGGCCGGTCCTAAATCTTTCATACCAAATTTAAATTTCAACTTTTCTTTAATCATGTTAAGAGTAATAGAATTACGACCAGCAAGGAGCATATCATCAACATACAAGAACATATAAAAGGATTCAAATTCTCCATCACACTTAAAGTAAAAACAGGAATCATAATCAGATTTCTTAAAGTCTAAACCTTGTATAAAAGAGTCAGATCTTTTATACTACTGTCTAGGAACCTACTTTAGGCCATACAGAGGTTTTTTCAAGAGACACACAGAGTTCCCTTTATTTTTAACCTCAAACCTTTTTGGTTGAGTCATGTATATGGTTTCATCTAAAGAACCATATAAGAATGCAGTCTTCACATCAAGTTGTTCTAACTTTAAGTCAAATTGTGTCACAATAGCAAGTAAAACCCTAATAGAGGTGTATTCAACAGGTGAAAAAATCTCAGTGTAGTCAATCCCTTCCTTTTGTGTAAACTCTTTTGCTACAAGTCTGACCTTATACCTTCTATTTATCTTATCACCTCCCTCTTTGATCTTATATACCCATTTACAATCAATCACTTTGCATTTGTATGGGTTTTTCAACTAAAATCCAAGTCAAATTTTTATAGAGAGAGTTCATTTCATCTTCCGTTGCATCAATCCACATAGGGGATTCTTTGTAAGAGACAACTTCTTCATAAGAAGCTGGTTCTGTATCAAACATATCAAATTCAGATTGTTCAGTCACAAAATCAGCATACTGATACCTAGAAGGAGGCTTTATTTCCCTCTTTTCTCTATCCCTAGCAAACTGGTAGTCCTGCAGGTCATTTGCAGGCTCCAAATGCTGGTCATCTTCTATAATTTCAACGTTAGAGGTATTTTGAGGTTCCATTTCATGTGGCTCCACCTCAAACTGAATCTGGTCACTTTCAGCCTCTATATTCAAATTTATCTCAGTGATAACAAAGTCATATTTTCCTATATTTTCACCAGATTTGTCACTAAGACAAGGAAAATCACCTTTATTAAAGACCACAGATCTACTTGTAATCACTTTATAACCTCTCATATCCTTTAACCACAGTTTATAACATTTAACTTATTCTCCATAACCTAAGAACACGCCCTTCAATGATCTAGGGTCCAATTTTGAATCAGTATGATGTGCATATGCTGTACATCCAAAAGTTCTAAGGTAGGAATAGTATGGTAATGTGCCAGACCATATTTGTTCAAGGAATTATATTGATTAGAGAGCTGGAAGGGCACCTATTTATGAGATAACAAGCTGTTTTTACAGCCTCTCCCCAAAAGATTTTCGGAAGACGAGAACTGATTAACATGCATCTAGTCCTCTCAAGAATGGTTCTATTTAATCTTGCTCATTGTCAATTCTTAAAAATTTTATCTACTTATTAGTCCGATTTTCAAGTAATAGATTTCATTCTTCGAAAGTTGAAAGCGTATCAGATTTAGATTTTAATAAGAATATCCAAGTTTTTGGTGAACTGACAATAAGTTCTTGATTTCTAATTATATTAGTAGAATTATTCTTAATCTCAATTAGATATCTCTCATCATCAAGAACTCCTAGGGATATGAGGTTTTTTTAAGGGCTGTAACATATCTAGTGTGTTTCAATAATAGGTGATGACCATTTTTGAATTTCAGCAACACATTTCCAATTCATTTAACTTGAGACGCCTCATCATTCCCAAGTTTAACTGATCATTCATTAAGGTTAGAATAGTCAAATAGACAATTAATATTGGGTGTCATATGAAAAAAACAGCCTGAGTCTAAGACCAAGTCATGTTCAGTACTTTTAGATAGAGACACATAGGCAACCCCAATATTTTCCACTGCCTCTTTACATTTGGAAGTGGTAGCAAGAGAAGCATTTTCAAAATTAAACCCACTCTTTTGGTCATTGGCCTTTTTAAAAACAATCTTTAATAAAGTGCTCAATTCTACCTCAGTAGAAACATTTTCTTGTTATTGTCCTTTCCTTTATTGGGTTTCTTGTCCTTTACTTTGGTATTATTCAATTTTCTTTTGACAAAATTTTTATCCTTGTTGAAATTGGAATGACTGAAATTACTCACACCCTTAGTATAAGATTTCTAATTTTTTCCCATACCCTCAATATGGAACACCTCTTTGTGTTCAGATTTCAATCACAGTTCTCTGGTTAGGAGAGAACTATGCATTATTTCAACAATAAGATCACTTATACCATACTCTAAAGCATTTCTTATATCTTTATATTTTTCTCCTAGAGCATTAAGTAGACCAACTACCTTCTGCTCATTAGAGATCTTTTCTCCACAGTTTGTTAAGTCTTGCGCGATCCTATTGAATCTAACCATATTTTCTTCTATATCAAGGCTAGGATCAAATTTTAAACTAAAGAAGAGTCTCCAAAGAAAGCATTTATTTGGTAGGAACTTGTTGAGGTACTGTTTTTCTAAGACAGTCCAAATTTCTACATCGGTCTTCGTTTCTCCTACTTTTCTAATCACGGAATTAGATAAGTGCAGAAACATAGTGCTCCAAGCCAATTCATCTTGTTCAGTTTCCTATATACAGATAGTGTTTCTGGCCAAGATTCATCAATGGCATTGGCACACTTTAACTGCAGCATAAGAGCCTTAATTTTCTGGCGTCAGAGACTAAAGTCTTCTTTGCCATCCCAAATTTGAACATCTACCTTAGAAGTCAGGGTGTGTGGTAGTGTGATCAATGTACAGATATGATACAACCAAAGATATATCACAACAAGCAGTATCAGATATTCCAATTTTACATGGGCAATTATTTATATACAAGGATAATTCACTGATCAATCAATAGAATTGGAATTAAAATACAGTTAAGCTCACACACAGTAAGCTATAAGGGGTTAGAATAATATGTGCCTCCAGCGAAGAACAATTTTAAAAAAACAGTAATATCAACCCCTGAGTCAGATCAATTTCAAGTATCAGTATAGATCAATAGTATAAACTGCAATTCAATAACATGATTAAAGAAATCTTAATAGTTCCTTCAAAAACTACACAACAGCAGAAAACAAGTGTTTCAATAAAAAATTCTTTGAAGAACAAGTTTCTTGAATCGAAACCCTAGTCCCCTAAAATTCTAGGGTTCTCTCAACGACCCCTAGACAAAGGTGGATTTAGGGGAGATTCAGAAAAACCCCTAATTTGAAAAATGTTTATACCAAAATCTTTGAAAGTTTTTCAGTTATATATTGTGATACTTGACAACAAAAGTTGCTCGTGTTTGAGAAAAGTAATTTCAGAAACTGAATATGCCAGGCTCGGTATGACTCGGTGTAAACTCAGTGTGACTTAGTGTGAACTCGGTGCGACTCAGTGTGAGAACAACATATCAAAATGGGTCAAAACCGAGCTAAGTGATTTTGTAACAAAACTTTTTCAAGATCGACAAATCAATACAAGATCTTTCAAGAAATCAGTAAAAAACAGATTCTGAAGAACAAAGAATAGTCTCAACAACTTCTCAAGCTGATCGAGAACAGATCTGAACAAACCAAATGAATCGGTAACAAAATCGATAGACAAGTTTTCTCATATGCTCTGATACAACCGTTGGTCCCAAAAACAATTCATGGTACAATTTGTAGACAAAATAAAGAAACAAAAATAGCAAAATAACAAGAATCAACATAAGATTTTTCGGCCAAAAGGCCCTGAGGTTCGGCGACCACTTCTAACATCTAATCCCCGTTGAGCATCCGTTGGGAATAAGCTCAAATCCACTAAATATTGCCCAAAAATATGCAAGAAATCAAGTTCTAGTACACAGCCTCAATGACAAAAAAATGTTCGATCTTCTCTCACAACCATGAACTCACACAAGAGTTCATCACAATAACCATTCTACTTCTCAAAATCACACAAGAAATTAGAAGAGAATAACCAAAAAAAAAATTCTACAGATCGTTGGCTGCTTCCTTTTGTGAGAAAGTAAAATTTTTACTTCAATTCAAAGGCCTTAATTAAGCCATGTGTCCACCATCAAATAATGATTCTCTTTATTTGCAGAAAAGGTCCTTGAGGTAATGTATTTTGTACAATTCCAGAATTCTCTACTAATTGGATCAAAAGTTGGGCCAAAGTAACAGAATATAATTGGGCCTTTATCAAAATTAGCAAACCATCTTCAACACTTCTTTCCCAAGACCACTCCACACAATCGACGCCTCAACATTCGGTAGCCACCATTACCCCCCCAATGCCAGCACCAGCACCACCCGAATCCAAGTTCTAATTCAGACACTTCTGATTTCCCTAACCATTCTGGAATCTCTATGAATATTATTGAATCCTGACCCGAAGAAAAGATCATCCACTCCATTCGACAGCTCCTCCCCTTCCTCCCTCTGCTCCAAGCTTCTATTATTACAGCATGAAGTATCAAGCAATGATGATCAAAAAATAATTCGTGATGCAGCTGGCGCAAGAGCAAAGAGAAAATTGGAAAATGACTAGTGGTCCTGTGTAAAGTGGTGGAAATCAGTTTTTGTTAGATTGTAGTTAGTTAGTAGGCAATAGCATGTGCAGCCGGTTGCTAGCTAGTATTATTTTAGAATTTGTTATCCTTTTGTGTATATATGTAACTCTCTGTTAATTGTATCATTGATTTTTTTTTACGGAATGAAAAGGCAGATGAAGAACTCCTTCATAATTTCTTCTTCTTTTGCATTTCTTTCATTACATTCCAGCTAAATTTATTTTTTCCTATATGGTATCAAAGCAAGGTTTTGAAAATTGACCAACCATGGGTGATAATTTATCAGAAAAATCATCATCTGAAAATGAGTCTCAGTCACCCAAAACTAACATTCCTTCTCGTTTTCTTAACTTTAGTGATGTCACAAACCTTTATAGGTTGGAGAATGGTGAAAACCTTGATGTCACTCTGGTAACTGACCTTTTAACCACAGAAAACTATGTGTCTTGGTCTAGACCAATGACAAGAGCTTAGAGCCAAGAACAAACTGGGGTTTATCAATGGAGAATACACTAAGCCTATAGATCAGAATGATCCCCTTTATGATGCGTGGGAGAGATGCAATGACTTCGTGGTTTCATGGATTCAAAACTATGTAACTTCTTCAGTCAAGTCCTCCTTGATTTTTGCGGATGATGCTCGAGAGCTTTGGACAGAGCTACATGACAGGTACACACAACAAAATGGACCCAGAATTTTTCAATTGAAGAATGCCTTAGCTAGTTTGGTTTAGGAACATGACTCTATTACTGTCTATTATGGAAAACTCAAGTGCCTGTGGGATGAACTCTCAGTATATGATTCTATGCCTGACAGTGAATGTAGAAAATTAAAAACTCTGTTGGATAGGTATCAAAGGGACTATGTGATTCAATTTCTGATGGGGTTGAATGAGACTTATAGGTACCAAATCATGATGTTTGATCCTTTGCCTACTATTAATAAAGTGTTTTCTCTTATTCAACAACAAGAAAGACAGCACCAAATGGCCTACAGCAGCCCCATATCTATGGCTCTTGCTACTCGAAAATTCTCCTTTAATCCCAAATTCAACACCAAGCCAACTCAACATTACAACAAAGCCAGACCCTACTGCTATCATTGCAAAGTTCCTGGGCACCCTCTTGAAAATTGTTTTAAGGCAGGCAATGTAGAACCACCAACCTGTACTCATTGCAATATGATTGATCATGTTGTTGGTAGGTGTTATAAACTTCATGGCTACCCACATGGCCACAAGCTTTACAACAAAGCTAAGATGAGCCCCTCTTTTGCAAATGTTGTAAGCAATGATCAAGAAGCTAACAATGATGATAAGGCTATCCTAACTAATAGTCAGTATCAACAACTGCTTGGATTATTGCTACAAAAGGAAGTCGCATCTACCATGCACTCTATAAACTAGGCTCAAGCAGTCTTTAAACCAGCCACTACTCATTAGAATGCATCAAAGATGTCTGGTATATCTTACTATCTCTCCACCTACACAAGAAAACCTTATGATATTACTAATGTACCTTGGGTAATTGATACAGGTGCAACAGATCACATGATCTATTGCACATCATTTTTCACCACTGTAACAGTTTATATTTGTTATTCAGTAAAACTCCCTAATGGTAATGAAGTTCCAGTAACACATGTTGGTATAGTTCGCATTACTGAAACTTTGGTGCTCAAAGATGTCTTATGTGTACCTTTTTTTTCTTTCAACTTGCTGTCAGCCAGAAAATTGACAGAAACACTTACCTACTGCCTTATTTGTTGCCCTGATTGTTGTTTCATACAGGACCTTGTCACTTGGATGACGATTGGGCTGGGTGAAGTTAGAAATGGTCTCTATCATCTTGTGAACAATGATGTTCTTCCTTCAAGCCTAGCAGATAAACTAATCATGCTAGTGAATAAAGACCTTTTTGCTTTTACTGATGTTGTTAACAGTGTCTATGAAGCCAATCTTTGTCACTATCGTTTAGGGCACATTTCTTATTCTAGACTCAAACTCATTAATGATCATATTGTAAAGGATAATGATATCCATATCAATGACATTCCATGTTCTGTTTGCCATTTAGCTAAGCACCACCGCCTTCCTTTTCCTTCTAGTAAACATAAATCTTCTCATCTATTTGAACTTGTTCATTATGACATTTGGGGGCCGTGTTCTACCATGGCATATGATGGTTCCAAATATTTCCTAACAATTGTTGATGATTTTTCAAGAAGCACTTGGGTTTACTTTCTCAAACACAAATCTGAAGTTAGACAATGCATTGAGTCATTTTATAACCTTATTGAGAATTAGTTTGGGACCAAAAGTAAAATCTTAAGGAGTGACAATGGTGCAGAATTTCAAATGACGGACTTTTTCAATAAAAAAGGTATCATTCACCAAAGAAGTTGTGTTGAGATACCACAACAAGTGGAGAGAAAACATCAGCATCTACTGAATGTAGCTCAAGCTTTAAAAATTCAATCCAACCTTTTCCCTCAAATATTGGAGTGACTTGACTACCACCTATTTGATCAACAGAACACCTATCCCTTTGCTTGACAATAAAACTCCCTATGAAATCCTTTTCAAGACTAAACATTTTTATAAACACGTGAAAGTTTTTGGATGTCTGTGTTTTGCTTCCACCTTAAGCCATGAGAGAATAAAGTTTGACCCAAAAGGTAGAAAGTGTATGTTCCTTCGATATCCCTTTGGAGTTAAAGGATACAAATTACTTGATCTTGATAGTCAATCCATTTTTCTGTCATGGGATGTTACATTCTATGAGTCTATATTTCCTTTCGAAACTGATTTAATTGCTCCATCTCTTCATATTTCTAATATTGATCTTTCTTCTTCCACCATAGGAATAATAGATTTTACATCCACCCATCCTCTCGGTACTCAAAGAATTTCCTCTAATCCTCATTCATCTTACCAAAATAAGTCAAACATTCCATCTATGTCCTATGACAAGACTTCATCTATTCCAGATACATCACAATATTCAGAACACGTAGTACCTTCACCACACGTGCAGATCAACCCCTCTGAACAATCATACTCAAATGACCAGCTTTCCAGTTTACCACTTTGTAGATCTACTAGGGAAAAGAGAGCTCCAGAATACCTACAAGATTTTCATTGTTCAATGGCAAAATCGACTTGCTCGGCTCAATCGACAGACAAGGCACAAGTTCTTTCCTCAGGTACATATTCCCCTTTAACTCACTTTCTTTTTTATAAGAATTTATCATCCAAATTTAAAGCTTTCTCCTCTTCCATTTACAATCAACCTAAGCCTAGTACCTATAAACAAGCAGTGTAAGATCCTAACTGGTGTGAAGCAATACAATTAGAATTTCTTGCCTTGGAACAGAATAATACTTAGGTAATGACATATTTGCCTGCAGGAAATAGTGCTATTGATTGCGAATACGTTTACAAGATTAAATATCATTCAGATGGCACCATAGAGAGGTACATGGCACGACTAGTGGCTAAGAGTTATACACAACAAGAGGGGATAGACTACCATGACACATTTTCTGAGCACACTTGGCTGAGGTATATTTTGTCAGATATTCAAGTCCTTCACCCACAAGCTGCGGTCCTTTATTGTGACAACCAAGCAGCTTTACATATTGCTGCTAACCTAGTGTTTCACGAGCGTACGAAACATATTGAACTCGATTGTCACCTCATCCATGAAAAAATAATGGAAGGAAGCATTTGCACGGCTTATATTGGTACTCAATTCCAATTGGCTGATATTTTTACAAAATCATTGCCCTCTTGCATTTTCAACATTCACCTCTCCAAGCTGGGAATAGTTAACCTCTATTCTCCATCTTGTTGGGGGGGTATTGTAGCATGAAGTATCAAGCAATGATGATCAAGAAATAATTCGTGTTGCAGCTGGCGCAAGAGCAAAGAGAAAATTGAAAAATGACTAGTGGTCCTGTGTAAAGTAGTGGAAATCAATTTTTTGTTAGATGGTAGTTAGTTAGTAAGCAATAGCATGTGCAACCGGTTGCTCACTAGTATTCTGTTAGAATTTGTTATCCTTTTGTGTATATATGTAACTCTCTGTTAATTGTATCACTGATTCTTTTTTTACGGAATGAAAAGGCAGATAAAGAATTCCTTCAGAATTTCGTTTTCTTTTGCATTTCTTTCATTACATTCCAGCTAAATTTATTTTTTTCTATATCTGTTGCTACTTTTTCAATTCTAATTCGCCTCTTTTTCGCCATCAAGTTCAACACCCACAACTTATAAACTCCAAAAGAGTGGTGGCGGCGCGGCGGCGGTGTTGATTTTTTTTGTAGAGAATAGTTGACCTCCTGCTTCCAATTGCAAGCCATTTGTCTTTCCACAATTGTTTATTCGACGAAGCGCAAGGGAAAACGGCGGCAGTGGTGGTGGAACCAGATCAAACAATAGAAAAGGTGTCAATAATTGTTGTTTTGAACTCTGGAAATTTCCTTTCAAAATCCAATTCACCAAAAAAGGACTCACCATTAGTTGATTTATGTTGATATCTTTTTGGGACTTCTTTGTTGATTTTTGGTGAAGTAGTTGTGGGTCAGCTTGTGGTGGGAAAAAATTGGGAATGTCACGGTAGT
Source organism: Fraxinus excelsior (assembly GCA_019097785.1). Lineage (NCBI taxonomy): Eukaryota > Viridiplantae > Streptophyta > Magnoliopsida > Lamiales > Oleaceae > Fraxinus > Fraxinus excelsior. The sequence goes on along the minus strand of CM032639.1, from coordinate 26,685,421 downwards.
GGTGCTAGTGGGTTCTCTTTTTCTGCTACATAACAACTTGGGGTGGTTGTCGGTGATGGCGGTTGGTGGATTGGTTTTGGTTTTAGGAGTGAGGGGTTGGGGTTGGGGAAGAAGGAGATAAGGGTGGATTGTGGTTTTATTTTTATTTTTTTAATTTTTGATTTAATATAGGCAATGTGTTTTATCCAAAATATTTTTGTCTTATTTGGGGAAAATTAGTAGGTTTTTTTTATTATGGGAGTTAATGGCATTTTTAGTAAGTCAATTTGGACCCGAGCTACGAATTTTTAAAGGTTTGGTACTCACGATTGCACAAATAAAATATTTGGACAAAGTTTGCTACTAAATGAAATGTTTGGTATTGTGGTTGCAATTCTCCCTTTATTTTTTGTGCACAAATCTTGTCAAATTTTAGTTGAACACGCGTCACCTCTAAAAAAATTATCTTCAACCGTTAAAATGACTTTTCAACCCTTCGAAAAGATCATTTATACCGATAAACAGCTTTTCAAGGGTTTAATTCCATTTCAACTTCGCTTGAACGACAAGTAGGGTTGTAAGCAAAACCGTCAAACCGGAAAATCGAACCGAAACCGTATTTTAGAAACCGTCGGTTTGGTGCCACGTGGACCCGTCAACGAAATGGTTTTGAACCAAACCAAACCAGTCAAAAACGGTTTGGTTTAGGTTTGAGAATTTTAATTGCGGTTTAAAATCAAACCGGACCGGTGAAAAAATATATAAAAATAAAAAAAATAAAAATAATGATGTTTTTTTTAAATTCATCCAAATATGCAAAATTCAATATTTTTGTCATTTGTATGTATTTTTGTCAATTTATAATTTTTATTACATATATATTATTATTACCAAATAATCCTAATTTATATCTAATAATCTCAAGGTTAACATAATCTATCAAAAACCATTTTCCTCTTTAGAATTCAAATTTCTACAGTTGATTCTGAGTCTGCATTCTCAAATGGAGGTCAGATACTTGATTCCATTAGGAGTTTATTATGTGCAAGGATTGTTGATGCTTGTATATGCGGAAATAATTGGTTGCAAATTAAGAATGAACCTATAATGTTGTGTCAATATTTAGATGAAGTGGAAATATTTGATGATTCAATGAAAGTTGTGGCAGGTGATTTATATTTTCTATTACCATATTTTTAAAGATTCACTTATCTATCTAGTATCCAATACTATGATGATATAACGAATGCATTTGTTTGACAATGGAGACTATGAATCATGTGTGACAACAATTGGTGTTTGAGTATATGTGAGAAACTAAATTCGTAACAAAATACAACGATAAGTTGTGTAATTGTTATATTTAGATATTATAAACAATTGATTTATTATTATGGTTGGTTATTCTCTCTGTCTAATCAGTAGTTTTATTTTTCAGATATGATGGTCACGAGGTCTTGTTGAACATCATTATATTTTTTGGACTTTATATTTAGTTTAGTAGACTTGTATTGTAAGTTATCATAACGTCTAGCCTAAAATGGCAAACAAAAAAACTATATTTTAGTTGTTATTTAAATTTGTAGTAGATATATTTAGTTTGTTTTAAATTTATTGCTAGTAAGATATAAATATATATTGAATTCAATGAATTAATGTCATAAAAGTAGACAAACAAAAAAATATACGGGGAAACCGGACCAAACCGTTAGGTTTAATTTTGAGTTTTTTTCAAACCGTTCAAAATGGTTTGGTTTAGATTTTGATTTTTCTCAAACCGGTTTAAACGGTTTGGTTTGAAAAATTTTCAAAAACCGCAAAAATCGGACCGCTTACACCCCTAACGACAAGTAGCTCTAGATTCAAGGACTTTTGCTATAGTCGAACGAGAGAGAAATATCATTTATACCGATACTAAAAAGATCATTTTCTCATGAAAGCAAAAAAATCAAAATGACCCTCCCTTTTCTAGTTTTCTTTTCTAACATACCAATCATTCTCCGAACAAATCATACCCCTCATATTATTTATAGTGGTTTGTATTTCTTTTTCAAAAATAAAATTATTCAAAAACCTCTTGTTAAATGCTCGTTCAAAACCCAATAAACTGCATTCCATGGATTGGTGGCTGGCCCTACGTAGTGAAAATGCAGCCACAGAAATGCACTAGAAATAGACACAACAGGGGGTGTGTGGTTTTTTTTTCAATATTTTACTCATATGGGACCCACCACATGTGAGTATCTGTATTTTTTCTGTACACGAGGAAAAATTCTTGTTTAACACCTACAATCTTTCACACTTTTTTTTTTTCATTATAAATTTCAAGACTTTCCTACTTCGAAAAAAAATTGAATGCATATGAGGGAAACTCCAACCCTTTCAGCGAACACACCATTATTCTCTATTTTGCACCAAATATTTGGTGCAATGTCACTCCAACCCAACAGCAAATTTTGGTTGAAGTCATTGTTGCCTTCTTTTCATTTTGCACCAATGTTGTATAAGGTATTTCTATCATTTATTATTATTATTATTATAAACTTTAATCACGTAATCAATAATAATCATGTGATATTTTTATTAATTGTACTACATTTTTTTAATTTATTAACGAATTTAATATTTTCATTAATGATACGTAATTATTTATGTAGTAATTTATGTGGTAGTGAATTAAATAAATAAATAATTCTTTAGATATATAATTTGTTAAAAATAAAAAAAAATGTTTAAACATTGTTCATTTGGTGCAACTTTTGGTGTAATATGTTGGAAATGATCTTTAGTTTGATGCAAAATGGTGCAAAACTTATCTCAAATTTTTGTGTAGGGTTGGAGATGCCCTGACGCCCCACTTTTAAGGTTAGACTCGGATTTGAAAATCTAGCTCTTGTTTAGTGGATATTAAATTTAATTTTGATATGAAATATGAGGTCGAAAAGTTGTGGTTACCATACAATTTATGGCTAAAATTAGTTATTAACTTTGATTTAGATTATGATTTAAATTTTGATTTCTACCAAATGTGGGCCTAAGGGCTTGCTTGGGAGTTTCGACATATTGGTTATGAGAGTTTTTTAAAGTACCGATTCTAAGCGTTTATGCGCGGATCAATTTTGAGTGATTTTTAAAGTTGTCCAAATTATGCTTGATAGTTTATCATCCACCAATTCTAAAAGCTTTTCGAAGGAGTAAAATTACATATACGTCATCTGTTCATAAAATTTTCATTTTATAGTTTCTTATATAATTTTTTTTTTTACTTATAAGAGATATTTTATATATATTAAGTTAATATTTTTACTTATAAGTAAGTTTTACAATTGTAAGTTAATTTTATATTTTTAAATAATTTTGAATGATTTTTTTACTTATAGGTCTTTTTTATGTTTTATAAGTGAATTTTTTTTATTAGTAGTATTTTTATTTTATAAACAAATTTTTTATATGAAAATAATTTTTACTTATAAGTAATTTTTTATTATAATGTGATTTTTCTTATCTTAGAAATAATATTTTACTTATAATTATTTATTTAATTAAAATATAATTCTTTGCTTATAAATAATTATTTAGTCAATATACTTTTATTTAAAAGTTAGCTTTGAAAAAATATGCTAGTTGGAAATAATTATTTTAGATATGGTAAAATTAGAAGAGAATATAAGAAACAGTCAAAATTCATTGATTTGATGAGTTAAAAGAATCGAGCAAAATTACATTACATCAATTTTGGGTGAGTTTTAAAAATAAATAAATAAATAAAACCGTCCTAAATCCGTGCAGTCCCATTATCAACTTCCAGGAATGAATTATAGTCCATTTCCTTTTCTTTATTAAGATCTACAATTTATTCTATTTTTATTTTTTATTGCACTCTTTTGTAAAAGGGCATTTTGATGTTGTAGGCATGGTAGGTTTTTTTTCCTTTTAATCATCAGAAGATTTTAATTATAAATTAGACCGTTATACAGTCAAGATCCTACTGTAACAGCAATTTTTGAATAAAAAATTATTAAATAATTAAAGTGAACTGATGAAAAAACTTATGTGCTCCGTTAATTGTTTTTTCAATCATCACCAAATTAGGCACTTCTAGGATTTGACATTCAAAAAAAGACGGTTGCTTTATTTGAGTGGGACCCACTTACTATGCATGACGTTCTAATTTATGCTAAAAAACTGAATAGAATCCATCCAAGACAAATGCTAATTGTTTTTGTGCATGAGAATATGGAACGTGGAGTTTTTCATCATTTTCCAATAATGTTCAACATTCAGGGTGTGTTTGAGCTACATTATTTTGGAATAATGGATTGATAAAGAATGTGTGGTTGAAAAAGAAGAAAAAATTATTTATGTGATGAAAAATATTATTTTATTAAAAACTGTGTGGTTGAAAATAAGTAGTAGAATGGGAATAGAAACTTTAATGCGGTTCAAACAGAGGCTCAATAAGAATCAAGCAATAGAACCTGTGATAATTTTTTTTGATTTTTTTTTTTTACACACTTCTACTTACGTCATGAATTATCAAAGCACAACCTACACTCCAAAAAGATACCTTGAGATTAAGATCCAGATCGAATGCATATGATGTATTTGCAACGGGGTAAGAATGTGCACAGAGATCTTGCAAATTTGGAAGCAGATCGACTTGTGAACAACACGATTGATGACGATGATAACTTAACGCTTTAATCGCATAAGTGTGTGAAACACGCAGAAAAGATCGAGCTACTCGCGATGCTTAAAAACAGATAAGGGTAGAAAAAGGATGCCAATACCTTTGTTAATATTATGACAAGCCATCCAATTTTTTACGAGGAGATGTACGAATGTTTATTCCAATGAGAGAATAAAATGGAGCGATGTCATACGATGTGTATGATGGCCCATTAATTTTTTATGTGGTACCGTTTGAAGAATTCGAATCATAAAATATGTTAGGTTTTTAGTGTTGACAATTCTGTGGACAAAATGACTAATTTGTAACTTGTTGTAAAAGTCAATGACCTAGGGTACAATTTGTATAAACTAAATTATGAGGTCTAAAGTTCGAGCATGAAAAGAGGAGAAATACGGCACTACATTTTTGCTAGCATATTTCCTAGACACTACTTTAGCGACAAAAACAGAATGTATGTCGCCCGCCTATCACTAATCTCTCGCTAGAGCGACAGTGTGTCGTTCGTCTGTCGTTAGCTTCTCGCTCGAGCGACAAGTCGATCCGGAAAACCCAAATTACTGTTTGAAGTATTTTTTCGGCTCATTCAACCTAATTACCCTCTCTTATAAATACTCAAGCATATGCATGAATTTGTTGTGTGGTTGATTATTATTATTAGTTTTGTCTAATATCATTCTTTAGAGATCCAAGAACACATTCCTCCTTTGTGATTTATCCTTTTTATTCTTGAGATCATTCAACCACACTTTGGAAAAAATCATATTGAAGAATCCAAAACACCACTTCCTAAACATCCTTAAACAGGTACTTTTTCGGTTAGATTTCAAAAGTTTCTGGAGGTTGAGATGGGTTGGACTATCACAAAAGATCTTTGAGCAAATCGTGGAGCAGGTCTTAGAGCAAACATTGGAGTTAGTAGGAAATCGATCGCGAAGTCTAGTGGAGTTGGCTAGATAGTATCAGACTGTAACTCATTCCGTATTGTCTATATTGGAGGTAACCGACTTGGTCCCGTCATCAATATTGGTGTTATTTATTGCTTTCTTATTACAAACTGTGGTAATTCAACTTAGAATAATTGGATTGTTTGTTTAATCATCTAGAAACAATCAAAAGTGACTTGTTGCTTGTTAATTGTATAAATCCGCACGTAAGGTCAAATTTAATTAGTAAACTACGTAATTTCAAAATTAAAGTAGCGTTGGACTTGTTAAATCGATGTTTGAAACAAATAAAAAAGAAACCAAGTAAAGCGTAGGAAAGCCAATTATTGAAGGAAACTTACCAATGCCGTTGGGTTTATATAAGGAAAATGGGCATCTATTTTCAGGCCAACATCTTAGGAGTATTTTCAGTAGGGACTTTTAAAAACTCTTATAGACTTTTTTTTTTTTTAATCAATGAATGTTTTTATCATTGACTTTTATAGATTTATATGAAATTAATGGAAGTCTTTCGTAAATTTTCATAAACTTTTATATTAAAATTTTTATTTACTTTTATAGATTTCATTTGATTTTTTAAAAGGTCATTTTACATTTCACAGCGAAAAATGTCATTTTCATCCACCTACAGTTTTTTCATTGTGGCGTTCTTCCCGCTTTCAAAGTTTAACGTTCAAAACTAACAGTAATATGAAAATAATTTATAAAATCATTCCATTAAATAGATAAGAAATGACGTAAAGAACATTGTATTTCACCTTGAGAAGAACCATGGCTGCTGTAATGCTTGATAACTCATAAGATTTGGAATGATAGATAAAGAGAATGAATATGTGGTCAATAAATTAGAGATGTTCATCCTCATTTTGTGAGCGTAAATAAAGGGTAAATGAGAAGACCAATTAAAGTGTGATGATGTAAATAACTCATAAGATTTCAATGGTGAATGGCCCATCACATATGAATGGTGAAGATGATCTGGACACCTTCTTTCCTTTTTAACATGAAATTGAACTTTTGATAACCATCCCTATCTATTAATATGTTTTACATGCAACAACCCTACCTTTTAATAAACTTTGTGAAAAACATACATACCGTTAAAACCATAGTTGTCGACTCGATCCGAACACTAACTCGGACAATGCAGCAGGTCAATTGGTCAGTGGTTCAACCGATGACCTGGCCGTTCAACCGACAGTACATTACAAAAAAACATATAAAAAAATATGAAGTATAAATTTTTTTAGGGGCAAAATTAAAATTTTTAATTTATTTTCACTAATTATTTAGGTCTATAATATAAAATAAAATGTTGGACCAAAGTTTTTTTAAAGAATATTTTTATACAAACTATGTTGTGGTCCAGTGGTGAGGAACTCTTTATTTATTTATTTTTTAGACGATCCAAGATTTAATTTCATTGGACCAAAAAAATTTGTAAAAGGATTTTAAAACTCAATCAAACCGGTCAACCGGGTCAGGTAAATCACCGGTTAACTCGGTCAAAACTCAATTTTGACCAAGTCAAGTGCATTTCTATCAATTTAATTTCCGAGCTGGTCAAGGGACTAATTTTTTATAACTATGATTAAAACAAAGTTGTGTAAAACATCCCTACCTTCGTAAAAAATTGTGCAAACCGTCCGTACCTATTTTGAGCCAAACAAATTACAACTCTATTAAAGTGCAGCCTGATACAAACCTGTTTATATACCCAACAATTGAATGTCTCTAAACACCTAATTCGAACATAGCAAAAGGTCAACAACCAAATTCTGTAACCAAACTCAGCAACAAAACATCAAAATATATAACAGAATATTGAAGTGCAGCAAAGACATCAACAAACAAGATCTCAACAAAAATCAGCAAATCTCAGCAATTCCAGTGTCAAGAAACGAAAAAAGAGAAAGAAAGACAAAAGGCTACATAATCTGAAAGTTCTACTTTCTGTCCATGAGTCCGATCCTATGATGGGGGAAATAGATGGAGTATATGTTATGAGGTATGCCTCCTTTTTGTCGCTATCATCTACAAACTCCATTACATTAAGGCCTCTACATACTACTGAGGCAATCACATGACACGTGATAACAAGGAATTTCTGATAATTGCCAAGCATGACATGTACAAATTATTGCCCTTAAATCCACACCATTTAGTACAGTGCCTGCATTGTGTCAACAATGAAATATGGAGAATTACCACCTCCATGCAAATGGTAGGAAATTCACAAACCAATATTAAACAATAAATAGGGGAGTTTCGGGAGAAACTAATGCAACAAAAACTCTCAACAGAAATGTGAATTCAGATGTTCTTTCCATATATGCTGACAAATCACGCAATCAGAAAACCTCAAGATAAATGTGAACTCTAAGTTCTTGAAACAGAAACAGTAGAAGAATCCCCCAATGCTCATATGTGAACTCTGAAAACACACAACTCTTACACGTCCAGAATTTCAAAAATGATTATTTAGTACAATTTGGAATGCCCAGGAGTATAAAAATGAGAACTAGTTCAATTGCACTCATTCTTAAAGGCTTAATGTTGCAAATTAAAATGGACGTGAAAAAATGAATTTAGAGAAACTCTTTAATTGAGGTAGCCCACACTAAAGTTGGGTGAATGCACACTATTATTGGGTTAATGCATATAGAAATGTAGGGATTGAAGACTTTACCGTAAATGGATGGATCGTCTTCGAGATCCCTCAAAATCGGAGGAAACATGTTACTGATATATACCTTGGAAACTCAACAAAACTCCCAATCATACAAAACACCAAAAGAAATGGAAAACAAAAAAATCGAACCCCAATTTTTTCTTACCTTTGCTCTTTCAAATCGCCTCAGTACGTGCTTCCACTGTTCGACGACGAAGGCGATGAACGTGAAAGGAGATGACGGTGAACGGAATGTACGAAAAATAAAAAAAATAAAAAAAAAAGGGCTACGTTTGAAGGAGAAACTGCAACGTCTCCTTTGTTCGTGCGTAAGATGAGGAGGTGAAGGGAAAAACTGGTTAAGACAATATTACCCTTTTTTTTTAAAAAAGAAAAATTCCATTTTTATATTGATTTAATAGAGCATTTGACAGTGAGTGGATTGAATGACCTTTTCCGCACTAAAAGGTGAAAGTGAGGGTGAAATTGCTAAGAAATGAAAGGTGGTTACATTTTGCATGAGTACACATATTAGTTAGATATTTCCCAATTTCTTTAATTAGTTGATTCTAAATTAATAATAAAGTGTAGATTGAAGTAATTGTCAAAATAAATGGTTTATTAGATTTTTTATAAATAGGAGAAAAAGAAAAAAAATACCTTGCATTTTACTTTTTTTTTTGTTTGAAATAAGTAAAAATCCCAAAAATGAAAATTTAAGGGGTCGTTCTCTTCGTGTTTCAGTTTTGTATTTTGTATTTTGGAATTGCTGAAAACTCGTTCTCTTTGTCATTCTGAAAAACTGTTTCTCAAAATAGAAAACTTGAAAACGTGTTACTTTGAAATTTTGAGAATCTTTTTTTATAATATTTTATTCAATAAATGTGATTATTCAATAAATTTTAATAGTTTAATGTTAATTGATTGAAGGAAAAAAAATAATGAGGTAACATTACTAAAATTCTCTCGTCTAATTCAAATGCTTTGTCTTATTTTTGTGTCCAGAACAAAAAAAAAAATGCACATGTTATCTTTATCACATTCTTCATACAAAGATAACAAAATTTTCGATTTCAGACAAGACAAAAACAAGAAGGGATAATCATACAACATAAGACAAGAATCCAAAAAATGGGTATCCAAAGTCGTAAGAATTATTGTTGGTTGAAAATAAGCTATGTAAGAATCATCAATAAGCTAATCTCAACCGATGAAAATTTTGGAAGAATTCTTCTGGTTAACAAATTGGCCATGAAGATACATTCTAAGCCACAAGTGGCACATCTTCCCTAAATATTACCTCTTATTATCTCTTTCACACACACCCACCTATTTTGGGTAACATCTCTAACCTTTGATCTTAGTTTATATCTTTTGTTTATCCAAACTTACACGTTCTAGTAGGAAAAGAGACAAGCACTGACTTCAAATGAGTATTTCATGAGGCAGGCCAACTGCAAGCACTAATTCTCTTGGTCTTGTACAAACATCAAAATAAGCAATAAGTGCAACAATTCAAGAATTGGCAAGAAAAAGAGCTGGTTTATAAGGCTATTGTTCTAAGCTTGCAAACACGGACCATTTCGAGCTACTGGGCCCAGGCCAGAAAATAAAGCAAAGCAAAGCAAATCACCAAGAAAGAAATACACAACTCTAATGACAAAACAACATGATAATTTGAACACTTTTTAACAGTTTTCAAATAAATGAAGATAATTTTCTTCAATGTAACAAACCCTATATCTTAAAAAGGTTTGAATTATGCAAGTCAAAATCACACTTCAGATGTTGATCAAGTTTCAAATCACTTGTTCCTTGAACTATACATGAACTAATCCTTTTCTATCAACATTTCCAATTCAGCACGGGCTCAGGGCCGAGCCAACAGCAAGTTCAAGCATCTCGAAAATCATCCCCCTACCAAGGTTTAAGGTCACAAATTGGACTGGCTGTCCAGTTAAGGATCCCCTCACCCGATTTCAGATATATACTATTATCATGTGGCAACTTGCGAGCAAGTCCATTCAGAATTTGATGGAAAGCGTCCCTCGGCTGTACATGTTGCGGGAATAACAGCGCTTGCTTTATTGAAGGGTAGCCAAGTAATCTCTGCTTCCTCAATACTTCGTCAATCAGAATTGAAGTGAGAATTGTATCCAACTTAGGAACATCCTTCTCAACTACAAACATCCCTATATCTTCCCAGGGAATTGCATCAGCAAATGGCAAGACAATATCGTTTGCTATGATAACAGGGATGCAACCAAAAATGAGAGCTTCTACCAATCTCAAACTCCACGGAGCCCATCCAAGTGGGCACAAACAAAAAACAGCCCTTTGCATATCTTCATAGTAGGTACTTGGGGTGCTCTGTTGAGATGTCAAATGGAGGATTGTTCTTAAAATTCTCCCATACCGATGCTCATGCACCCCTGTAAAATTTGAAAAAGAAATAAATTTTAGACTTCAGATTTTTCCAATATGTAAGATCAAAATGTTTGATTCGCTTTCATTTGGATATCAATTGAATATCAGTCGAAGGAAAAGGCAAAGAATAAAATGTCAAGAATACAAAAACAATAAGAATATGTCATATTGAAATGGCTGGTGCCATAATTTTGAAAGTAATTTCCTACCATGGAAGCACAAGTTAGACCAACACCATTCTTGCAACATTGATTAATAAGTACTCATGTCCAGTGTCCTAACTCATCAAACAATAAGTTTGCTCTTGCATTATCCCCCAGATAACAAGCATCAATTAATATCCCGTAGCTTACATCGGTAGGCAACATGCCATTTGACACCATTCATCCATAAACTTCCCACATGAATTCAACCCATCCGGCCTTAAGAAACCCGTTCTAAAATTGCATTACAAGCCTAAGTAGTAGGCAATCTTCTTATCTTTTGGTACACCCAATAAGCCTCATCGACAAGACCCTTTTTGCATAAAGCAATGATCAACACTCCAAACACATTTATATTACTTCCCCCACTCTCAAATTGATTAAACGCATTGACAATCGAGAAACAAACTTTGTGGGGCTTCCGCTCCTGCAACAATGTTTCAATAAGGTCTTTTATCAAACATCTTGCCTTCACATATAATTTCACTTCAGTTAAGCAATATATTATAGCAGAATGGAGTTTTAAAGTCTTCAAGGGGTTTATGGTTCTCGATGCTGAGTTAAACAGTTTGAGTGTTTGCCTCGGGTTCTTGGAATTGAGTATTCCAGTGTCCCAAGACTACTTAAACGATCATTCAAATCCACCTTCTTCCACCTCCTCTATTTAAACGATCACTCAAGGCATAAAATTAAGGGTCCAGTGGGGCAACATTGTCAATTGCCAATGTATTTTGGTGTTTAATTTAGAAATTTTCAGTGACACAATTTACCAAAAAAAGCTCTCGGAAATCCCCTCCCAAGCTCCCCCTAAATAGTTATCCCTTCAAGAAATTAAACAGCATCTCTGATGCTTTAAAAACAATAATCAAAGATTTCAAAAATATAAATAGCTCAAGAAAATGCAGAAGATAGGAAATTACACTATACCTAGTTGATCAGGAGTAGAAGGGAGATCAAGATATCGCTCATGATTGAGTTGAGTTTCAATGGCGGGTCTTCAGAGAAAATAGATTGGGGGTTGCGGCTGTGGCGGCGGGGTAGAGGAGGGGCGGCGAGTAGGTGACGATCATACCGGTCGATTTGGAGAGAGTGCCAATCTATGAAGCGCCGTCGAAATTCACGAACGATGCCATGACGTCGTCGTCAAAAAGCAGCACATGACGCCCCACCATCTCTAGATCCATTCCACTTTCAAGGGGAGATTGATGAAGATGAAGCATAAAGAGGAGGAAGGATCCAAGATTTCATTTTACATTCTTATTTTCTGTAGAAAGAACAATGAAAGAGGAAGGAGAAATGGCATTTCCCGTGTTTTGGCCATTCTCCATGTTTTGTGAAGAAAACGTCCAAAACGTGATTTTCACTGTTTTGTGTTTTCTTCACAAATTTGTTTTGTATTTTCAAAAATTCGTTTTCGAAAATGGATGAGAGAACACATTTTTGGTGTTTTGAAAAATTAAAAACAGAAAGCGGCTTGAAAATGACAAAAAGAACAGGGCCTAAGTTTTTTGGGACCTTCTTTAATTTGGAGCCATAATCGCCTAATTTGCCCAATAATTGAGCTGACTCTAAAAAGGTTGTCCGATTAAAAATGGAGCCGCTATTTACGTCCACATTTTTTATATGTAAATTCATTTTTAAAAAGACAATTATATTATATTTTTAACTTATGTAAATTTACCTAAATAGACATATATAAACTTAAATAAAAATATATCGCTCTAAACTCATCAGATAATATTTATTTTCATTAAATTCTTTTGAACATTTTTTATATTCTTTTAGAATTTGTACGTTTAACTAAAACTTAAATAATCACAATATATCTTCTTCAACTAAAATTATAAAACCCAAATAATCATAAATTATCATCTTCATTTGAAATCAAAACAACAATGGAAGGATTACCATTAGATGAATTACATGAAAACATAGCAATATATGAAAAAGAATTTGAAAATGCATGGGGATTACGTTTTATTGTGAATTTAATGAATTTAATATTACTATTAAAAGAAATACATGAAGACAAATTTCTTCCAACTTTTATTTTTGTTCTGTGATAAAAAAGATCTTGAAATATTCGGTTTCCATGCATGAGATGATCATAGAAGATCTTGTGTATATCTTTAAATTTCCTTAATTCTTCCAAAGACTAATCTTCTCTCTCTAACTAATTAATCACTCTCTCTAATTCTCATCTGTAAAGAGATATAGTGTGAGAAAACTTCTTCTTTGTAACAGCAACCAAGGAATTCCATTCTGATGGAATCTCTCTTTAAAACCCCACTTTAAAACCCTAATAAGTTTCTTTTACCATTCTTGAATTGAATGAGAAAAACCCGTTTGATTTCTTGAATCGGTTACGTTTTAATGGGGGAAGATTGTGGGTGGTCGTCTGTGAATAACAATAAGTCAAGATTTAGAGCACCGGATTTGAGAAATTTGGAGATGTTGGATAACGGAGTGTTCTTGCCGTCCGGTGACTGCACTTATGGACTGTCATCATTGCCAGAAAACAATCCTTTTGAGTTTCCACAGACGGAGAGCAATACTTACCAAGTTGGAGTTGATGGCCGTCAAAATCTTGCTATGATGAATACGAATGGCCAAGTGAACGACCGCGGCAGGGGCGGAAACATTTATGGGCTCCCTTCATTGCCGGAAAACCACTCTTTTCAGGTTTCGCAGCTGGAAAACAATACTTACTATCCTGGTGTTGATGGTCTTCAAAGTCTTGCAATGATGAACACTGGCGGTGGACGGGTGAACTCTGCCTCCGGCGGCCAAATTTACGGCCTGCCCTCACTGCCGGGAAACAACCTATTTCAGGTTCCTCAACCGGGAATCAGTGCTTACAATCCTGTTGATGGCCGTCAAACTCTTGGAATGATGAATACTAATGGCCGCAATGTGAACCCTAGTAATGCGGATCCGTTCTATGATTTTCCACTCGAGCCCCAATTCCGTCGCCTCACTGTGTCAACTAATCCACCACCCATCTTCACGCCACCTCCATCTTATGGCCGCGGTACTGTTGTTGGTGAAGGCGGAAACCGTAGTCCGATTGTTCCGAACAATTTTACTCTTGGAATGGGTGCGTATTCACAATCACAGTTATCTTATGGAGATCTTCTACAGAGAATGAGAATTCAGTCTGCTGCCAGGGGACAGAATATGGATCTCTACACGCAGCCCATAAATTATTCAAGTTTCGATGATGATTTTGATGGAATTGCTTCACAATATGGTGTGAATTCAAATGCACTTTCCAACTATGATCGAAGTTTCATTGGAGAATCAATTAGGCATCCAACACGGCCTCGTACAGCACATCGAATTGGTTCACTTCTGCCCTTTGGATACGGAAGTCAGACGAGTTTGAATAGAAATGGGCAAAGGGTTGACACCAATGGCTCGATCGAACCTAACTATAGTTCCCTCTTAACATCTCAACTCCAGCCAAGCTTCACGTCGTTGGATGATTTGAGGGGTAACATATTCTCAGCGGCAAAGGATCAACATGGATGCAAGTTCTTGCAAAGGAAAGTCGAAGAGGGAAAACAGGATCATATCGACATGATTTTCTCCGAAGTGAAGGATCATGTTTGTGAGTTGATGGTAAATCAATTCGGAAATTGTTTGATTCAAAAGTTGTTCGAGGTGTGCAGTCAAGAACAAATGGATGAATTACTCATATTGGTTATGCAAGATGAAAGGATTCGCATGGCCATTTGTGTTAATGTACATGGGTATGTTGATTCGGTTTGCTTTTAAAAAATTAAATAATTGTCTGTTTATTTGATCTATTTTTGTTGTTGTTTGACAGAACCAGGGCTATGCAGAAATTATTGGAGCATCTCAAAACCGAAGAACAGAAGTCTACAGCTATATCTTGTATAACGCGGATTACTGTTCCATTGACAAAAAGCTTGAGCGGACATCATGTAATTCAACACGTCTTGAAAGTTTTTTCCACTGAAGATAATAAGGTATACATGCATCCATTCCATATATATTTCTTTTCAATTCTTGAATAAATATGTCTTACGACAATTTTATCTTATTTCTTAGCATATACTGAATGCGTTAGCTGATAACTGCGCCGACATAGCAACCGACAAAAGTGGTTGTTGTGTCATACAACAATGTGTAGCACACGCTCAGGGAGAATCCTGGGATCGTCTTGTACAAGAAATAATTGTAAATGCATCGGATTTATCAGTACATCCCTATGGGTATGTATGTTCTTTTCATCGACTCGAAAATGGAAAAATAAAAATTATGTACCATTTACATTCATGTTTTCTGTTCCAGGAATTATGTTGTGCAGTATATAATAGGACTTAGGATCCCTCATGTGACAAAAGACATACTGAATCGGCTTTCGGGAAACTTTACTCAACTGTCGATGAGCAAGTATGGGAGTAACGTGGTGGAAAAATGTTTGAAGGAATCAGAAGATGAAGAGGCATCACGCATAGTAGAAGAGTTAGTCAGTGATCCACAATGGTTGATGGTTATTCAGCATCCTTTCGGGAACTATGTTGCTCAGTCTGCTTTGGAGGTCTCTAAGGTTTGACGTCCATATTTTCATTTTCTGGCTCATGATGAATGCCATCCATGATTATTTGTGCAATATAATGTCAGTGCATCCTTATAGCATCGAAACGGTCCCGGCCAAACGAACTTGGGCGTGATAAAGTCTCACATCGAATTAAGATGAAAATATAGACCAATTTATAAGGGTTTGAACTACTCATCTTAATAATGTTGACTTTTTAAGATGAAACTCAAGTCTTAACAAGGTATCAGAGCCCGTTAAACTCCAACGAGCAATTGGATACTATTAAGACTAAAAAATGAGTAATTTGATTTCAAGATTGGTCTACTCAAACGAGTCACCATCTTTCAGGGACACGTTAAGGGATAAAACTTCACATCAAATAAAGATGAAAACATAGACCAATTTATAAGGATTTGAGTTACCCCTTTTAATAAGTTTGACAATAGAACAACATATGTTAATACAAAAACCCTAATTTTTACATAAAGATATCTTCACCCAAACTGGAATGGAACTGCATATTGAATTGAGATTACTGCTTCTCTTTTCCTTGATGATATATGATTCATTGGACTTTGTCGTGCAGGGAGCTATTCGCACTGAAATGGTTAACTTCATTAATCACCATTACCCTTTCCTGAACAGCCATCCACATGGAAAGCGTGTTTTAGCGCGTACCAGAGGAAACAAAAACCGTGGGTGAAGTGTAAGATGTATCAAGATTGTGATTCTCGTATTCTATTGTTATGTTGTCTCCAGTTGTTTGTTTATCTTTAATAATTAAGAGCGTGTAGTGCGTTAGATTAAACGGGTTAGCATCTCTAATTCCGTTGAGTTTGACATACCAAACATGCCTTTAACTGTCGTTGTAGACTACTATTGATGTGTTTAGGAGAAAAGTATGTGAAGATGTTGTTCTGGTTTAGGCTTCTATAGGAAGGGAATTGTGTACGCATATGTATTAGCATATTGCGAATTAAAATGCTTTTCGTTTTTTTGTTATCTGTGGATTCATTTCTGGAGGTTTGTGTGTGATAATATATTATAAGACTGAGAACTCAGTCGATAGTTTTATGTTGTCCTCTTGAATCCAGTTTTTATTACCAGATACTATGTCATCACCCTCGTCCACGTCCCTGTGGCTAGCCTAGTAGTTTGAAGGGTCGTGATTAATTAATTAAAGTTTCAAATATATCAAATCCTTTATGATTTTTTATCTCTTATTCTTCTTCCAAGAGAGGCTATAAAAATTGCAGAAAGAGAACAATTTGTGTGTTTATTGACACTAGAAAAATCTGAAATTGTATTCTTAAAAGGTTATTTGCTCGTCGATTATCTTAATTTTACAATCATTTGGTAATTGAAAAACCAAATGTGACAATTTTGTCTGTATGAAAACCCATTATCGCAGTATTACTATTCCAAATGTGTTTATACGTTGAAATTGTAAAATTAGAAATTTCTCAAAAAGATAATCAAAAGTTCTCTCGTTTTGTTCATTACTAAACTTGTTAAAGAGATGAAATATTACCAAATTATTTCTTGAATCAATAATCGAAAAATTAGGACAAAACAAACTTGACGAGCCATCAATTCAGAGGTAAATTTAAAATCCACGCTAGATGCAATTTCAGGATTGGAAACCCAGTATTTTATAAAATTCATACGATTGAGTCCTTAAATTTTCAAAATAGTGTAAAAAAGAAATGCTTCGAATCATTGTCATTTGACTCGAGCCTGTTCTAAAAAATTCGAGTTATTTCAAATTGTTTGTTGACACGGACAGAGACTCAAAAAGAGAAATTGCAAAGACCTTACCGTGGATAAATTTATAGCTCGTGCACCTAACTTTGGAGAAATTATCTCTTTCATAATAAACAACTTTCTATAAAATAGAACCTCATTTTACGTCCACGAGGAAAGGAAATAAAGAAAAGCATCGATAATCTACATCGTATGTGACACTCTCCTAAACAAAATCAATATAAGTTTATGTAAATTTGTTCATACTTTTAGGTCCTGCCCAGATTCGAAGGAAAAATGCAGTCACCACCGGACCAGATTTTCTTCTCGCCAGAGAGAGATCCAAATTCAAACATAAAATCAGTGCATCGATCACCTTCAATAAAAAAAGTCACCCTCGTAACAGAGTTGTGTAGACGATCCATCTGCATTACTATAGATCAGCAAAGAAATTTTCCGAATTGCTAAAAATTTTCCCTTTACTGGCATTTTTCGTTTTTGTCCCTGCAAAGATAGCAAAGGCATATAAAGTTAAACAAACCCTTCAAAAAATTCAAGTTCGGTTAATTCCTCTCTCAAGCAAATAACGATACAATGTTATTACTAATCTGATTTACAGAATATATTCCTCCTAGCTTATGTAATTCGCACTGAATTACATTCAAGAATCAACACTCTTATGCATAATTTTAAAACAAGGATGATATTCCAAGCCATAGAATTCTGATATACCTTTCGATGATTTTTGAATACCATCATCAACATCCATCCCGTCGCTATCACTGTCTGCTAAGGCAGAATGATTCTGAACTGAACCTTGCAGTAAATCTTCCAGATCCCATAGCTACATCCATAGAAGATGGAGGAAACTATGTTGAAGGCACGGTAACTTTCTAATGCCAATATGACTTTTGAATCTCTACAAAAATTCATCCAAGAGAGAGGAGAGAGAGAGAAGAATGCACCTTTAATGTCTGATCATGAGATATGCTTCCAAGAAACTTTCTGTCATGAGAAAAAGCTGCAACATCAAATTACACCTTGAGTTAGAGATACAACATGATAACATCTAAAGATTAAAAATTTACTTCGACTTTATCTTAATGTAACATACGAATGGGCAAATCGAGAAAATGAACTGGTTTCCTCAAGTTAATAAAAAAAGAAGAAGAAGAAACCCAGTTTTCTCTCCAAAAGGGTTGAAAGAAAGTCATACCAAGACGTTCCACAGGGTATTCAGAATGCTCAGCAATTGGCTGGATTATTCTGTTTGGTAATATGCCTACCAAGCTAAACAGCGTATAAGAAAAATATAATTCAATCTACAGATGAATACGCAAGTCAATTAGAGAAACTAGTCCTGTTCTGAGGAGAAACGTTTCACCTGATTATTCCATTCTCCGATCCAGTTATTACTCTATCTTCATCAAGCTTAAGTCCAATATCAGGGATAGAAGAAAAGAAAATTTTAGGATTAAACAAGGTTAACATTTTGATAATGCTAAAAATAATTACGACATTATAATGAAAAATCACTTACCTTCAGCAAGGCATCAACAGAGTTAGGAGAGAGATCAACGAAGCGATCACTAAAAATGTACAGGACAAATAGATCATCAAAAATCCAATCAACAACTACCATTATATTCTCCCACCAAGCAGATATTCACAATTTACTGTATAGTTGGTTAGATTACTATTTTACTATTAAGAGAGAAGGATACCTGCAATCCTTGAAAAATCCCCATGAATACAACAACAGGGTTCCAGTCTGTGTTCCACATATAACCTTTCGACCATTCTAATCACACAAATAAACAGTTAGACATATCTAAAAGTAGTAACAGATGTCTAGTTTTCAAATGATATAAGCAATCAAAGCAAGTATTCATGTTGTTTTAATGGGCTATCTTTTGAATGCAATCGGTAAAATTAACCTTCATGACCACCACAGAAAGAAGCTCATCCTCAGAAAACTCTGATCGAGTTTGAACCTGCAATAACATGATACCACAGAGATTTACTTATCAACTGAAATAAGTTGAAGGCTGAAAGAACTATAAATTGTCTAAAGGCATGGAGGGTAAATACAACAGGAAGGCAAATACGTCAAATGTTGAAGCAACAAAAAGAATTACTTTGTTACTTCTTAGATTGCAAACAGATAGAGTCCCATCACCGCTGAAGCAAAGGAGACATAATTAGAATACATTAGTCAAGAGACTTAACCTTGGCAACATTTAAAAAGATATCATAACATTATGGCATCACATGGAAAAGCATTAACTGTGCAAGCTAATAGTGAATATAGATATTTAATTTGCGCATCGTGTCTTGTAGGTACTTTTTTGAAAAATTGTGGGTCAAAGTGTCCGTGTTAGTGCTCCCTAGAGAATACCAAAAATCACTTCAAAATATTGAAGGCATAACTGTTTTGTCTAACCTCTGAATACATTTTACAACATACAAATTCTAGAAAAAGAGAGAAGCCATGACTACCTCGTTCCTAGTAACTTCATGGAATCAGAGGCAAAAGTCATATCTGAAATGTATTCTTCGTGAGCATTAAAAGTGTTGCAGCAAGAACGCTGTCGGGTATCCCACACCTGTATTGTGGAGAATAACCCCCATCGTAGGAAAGAAAATAAATGATTTAAATTAAATTTCCTCGAAGTATTAAACTATACAGACTCAGCACTTAATGATTGGCAAAAAAAATGGCATTCCCTCAGAAAAACTGCAAAAAGGAACCAATAAAAGCCAAAAAAAAATGCTGGTGTGAAGTATAATAGTGCTATTTGTCCAATTGAAAATATGGCACTTGCTCACTCAACTATACAATGGATAATATCCTGGCTCCTGCTATTTTAAGGTCAGATAGGATAACAAAGAGGAGATATATCAAACATTTGATGACAAAAGGTGCATAAATGATATTAAGAAAGAAGATGGAAATGCGGGTTCCTTTGCTCTCAACGTGAACGAAAAAGATATAAGATAAATTAAGAAGAGGGGGGTACAATATATCCACATATCATGAAAGAACGAAAATAAGGATTTAATAAGCTGAAACACATTAATGCTCTTTAGACATCTATGGCTTTGGGAAGCCAACATCTTTCATATTTGAAGATAGTTGAGCAGATATAAGAAGACAAATCTTTCTTGTGTAAATCACTTTAATTGCTGATGTGAAATCCATAGACCTTCCTGGGTCTCAAACGTGGGTAAATAGAATTCGACGACTCGTTTTCATCTGTGGCACACTTCTAGCCGTTTCTATTGTTCCAGTCAAACTAAGATTCTATCCAACAGAAAGAATACGGACAAAAAATGGAAGAAAAATTTTTGTGATTAACATTTCGACCTAACCTTCCTCATCACACAAAAAGATTACATAATCACCTTGATACAGCCATCGTCGTCTCCAGATGCAATGGTTGATTCAGTTAAATTAATAATTCGATTCACAGCAGCCCTGTATTAGAATCAACCAATTTGACTTAGCAAGTGTTTTAAGTTCATTAATATCGAGTATCCACAATAATTCGTCAATGGCATGTAAATATATTTTGGTACCAACCCATGAGAGTTCTCCAGCCTCACAATTTCTGATCCTGTTTCAATATCAGTGGCAAGAATAGAACAGTCTGGAGAACCCGTCACAATTGCTGAAAACAAATTCAATTCAAGAACATTCAAAACAAATCGCACTGCAATCAATTATTGGGCTATAAATCCATTTTACTTAAAGAACCTACTCTAATAGTAAAAAATTATAGTAGTTTAAATAAACTAATTACCACGCCCTTCGCTGACAAAACGGAGTGCTCTACATGATTCGGTATGAGCAGACACTTCCAACAGCCTAATTATAAAAAATTAACAGCTAAATCAATCAGCAAAGCGTAGAAATAGCATAATTCACATGTACGCCTATAGATTTATGTAAACATGAGGTGTTAAATTGCACCTTTGAGGTTGAGACTCAGCCGCAAAACGATACCTAACAAAACATAAAATAAAATTCATCAGCTACTTGCTATATTCACTCTTTCAGAACCAAAAAGGATCAGAAATATGAATTGAACTTACAGTAGGAGTTGACCGGTGATTAGCCCGGCAGCAACGAGATTATTGGAAGGATGAAAATCGAGGTCAAATGGAAGTTTTCCCAAATCTATCTCCATCAAATAAATTGGTGAAAATATCCTCTCTCTTTTTTAAAAAAGTGAATTTGTGTGTTGAGATGAGGACTTTAGTGCAGAGAGATAATAGTCGAATGGCGAATTTGTTGGCAGAGTTGCAGGGGGACACGGTGGAGGTTTAGGGTTTAGGGTCAAGAATATTTTTGGATTTAAATAAAATAAGAAAAATAACTATACAAGGTGGTTATTAGTTAGGATTTACTTTTCTCCAAAACTTAGGAAGGGAATATTAAAAATCAACATTGTTAAAATAAGAAAAAATATAATAATAATAAAATATAATTGCAACTTTATAGTTTGATAGCAATTTATTCTTAGCTAAGTGGCATAGCTCAGGGTTTGACTACTATTTATAAAGTAATTATGATTGTCCTCGTGCCACAGCTCAATGGTGAAAAGGACAGCAGCGAGGTAATCTTATTGAGTTGACAGTCACAGTGTGAGGATTCGATTCTTGTCTCTAACAAATTTTGAAATTTGACTCTTTATGGACACCAGTATGACAGCTCTTGTACACTGACCGACTAATGCACATTCCGCGATTTATCTCCTCCACGATACTCTAGGGGTGAGACATTGGGGGTTCAACCTTTATAAATTATGATTGATCAAAAGTTATTTTTATCACATTTCGTGGGACAAATAAATACTATTTACTTATGTTATACCATATTTTTACTTATAATTTAAATCATTTATAAACAATATATTTTCTTTCTTTGATCATAAAAGTATTGATGATGTCGAGTTCAATCTAAGGCCTCGTTTGTCTATCATTATTCCAAAACATTGTTTATTACAGTAAAATTCTCCACAACACATTCACCCAATAAAATATTCTACACACAAACCAAAAAATAATATTCATTACTCAACTTCTTCTACAATAATGCTACAATAATGAAAGACAAACACACTCTAATTTGGTTCTCGTAGTTGAGAAAGCTATAGTAGATTGAATTAAAAAAAAAAAAACTATAATAACTACGAAAGCCATATTTTGTGTCTGGATTGGGCCGTGTTTGAGATTGTAATAGAGGATCAGGCCAGCCATTTTTTGAGGAAATTACACCCAACCCTACTTTTAAATTACCATTTTCATAAATCCTTAATAAAGTTTCATATTACAAAAATCAGGTTTTAATTAATAATTTAAAAATATTTAAATTTTTTTATTTTTATATCTATCTACAATAAATTCATTTATATAACTCCACATACCCTATCTACCCATACCCTAAAATCAATTAATCCCTCAACCTCTCCACTCTCAATACCGCCGCCGCCGCCCCTCTCTCTCTCTCTCCCCCCATCTATCGAATCTACCCACAGTGTGGTGGTGAAGAGATGTCGCCGCTGTAGAAGGACAGTCGGTCGACGTTTTCCGCCGGCCCCTCTCTCTCTCTCTCCCCATCTATCGTATCTGTCGTTCGATCCATCCATCGACGTTTTCTGCCGGCTACTTCACAGAAGCCGTGAGCCACTTCTTTTTTCTGTCTTCTCTCCCTCACTTCGTTTCGCGCGCCCAGATCTGTAAATTATTTTTAGTTTTCGAGTTTGATGTATTGGATGGTTGTGGTGGTTGGAGATCTGTTGGGTGTGCAGTTAGGTGTGTGTATGGGTGCGACGGCGGTCGTGGTTCCGTGGTGCTGCCGTTGCAGTAATGGTGAAGTAGTGGTGGATGTAGTTTTGGGGTGATGATAGTGGTGGTGGGAGGGTGTGGTGTCTCTGTCTTCTCTTCCTCACTGCGTTCTCGAGGTTTCGAGTTTGATGTATTGCAGATCTGTTTTTGATGCATACATGTATTTTTCTTGGAATGTTTTGATGTATTGGATGTAACTAATGTGTGTATGGGTGCGTCGGCGGTTGTGGTTCAGTGGTGCTACCGTCGCGGTAATGGTGAAGTAGTGGTGGTTTTTTGTGGATGCTGTTTTGGGGTGGTGATAGTGGTAGTGGGAGGGTGTAGTGTTTGATTTATTTGAGATGATGTCGCTATTGACCGACGACGGTGGTGGCAGCGCTGGTGGAGGCAATGGCGAAATGGTGGTCACAAAATGATTTGGTGATGGTCACAAATGTTTTGATTATTTGTGACCAATAAACAATTTGTGACCAATGAATTCGATAAATTGTGACGAGTACAAGCCGTGTGACCTAAAAATTACTAATTTGTGACCTAAAAATTATTAATTTGTGACCAATAAATTGATGTTTGTGACCAATAAGTTTGTCAATTTGTGACTAATAAACAATTTGTGACCATTGAATTCGATAACCGTGATGAAATTACTAATTTGTGACCAATAAATTGATGTTTGTGACCATAAAATAAGTAACGTAACTTTTAAATGTTGTGATTGTGACTGATGAACAAATCGTGACTTTTAAATTTTTAAGTTGTGACCGATGTACAAATTGTGACCTACGAAAATTTTGAATTGTGACCTAATAAGTGGCGGAACGGTCATCGAAATTCTCGTCGGAATCGGAGCTGTGTCGGAATAGTTGTCGGAACGGTCGCCGGAGATGAGTGGTGATCGGAAAGTCGGTTGGGGTGGTAGGGTAATTATATTAAATTAGAAATAAATATTTAATAATAAATTGATTTAATAATTCATTAATTATTAATTAAAAATTTAAAAAACCTGATTTGTGAATTTTCAAACTTGTTTTTGTATTTTTGAAAAGGTGTAAAGTAAACACCTTAGAAATGTAATGTTCCCCCATTTTTTTCTGCTTTTATTCATCTGGCTCAACAAGAGGAGATTATTGGGTCGATCAAGAACCCAGAGGCCACAACCCATATGTTCTTGTCTGTAGTTGAGGCGAGAGAGGAAGTGAAGGAATATGAGTGATTTTTTCACACTGTACTGAACTCCTCTTGTTCTTGATTTTGATTTTTTGTCCAGAGTCATATCTATTTTGATTTTGAATATTCGAACCAATTAATGGATGAAAATTCCTCGTGTTCAATTTCTTTAATTTCTTCTAGTTGGTTTCAATTATTTACTGAATATTTTGTACGAGATTGATAATTTACAAGGAGATTAAGCACCTATTTGATACAGTTTAAAATTCATATTTTAATCTTAATCAAAGTCGATAATTAATTTCAATCACACATTACATTAATTTTTTTTATCAAAACCTAATTTCAATATCTACCAAAACAGGAGCTAAGGAAAAATCCACTGGTACATAATGGGGTTACTAAATGGTGTACCCCTCACAATGTGTGCGGGTCCCTGTGTATTTTAAAATGACAGCTCTTGGTCCTCACCTCTTAGTGTGAGTGGGATGTAAACGATTAAGTAAAAAATTATGTACATGTAGCATAACCCAAGATAAAAAGTAGACGTACATTGTTCCACGACAAGACAAGGGTCACCCTCAATGAAAATGTGGATCCACTCATTCACTGCTGTAAATACAAATGGACCAAACTGAAGGTCCTCTTATTCAGAAATTCCAATCTCACAATCAAACCTTAATCTAAACTAACTGAACAGTATCTTATTGCAGTCAAATCCTCTACCAAAGATGCGAGCAAATTCAAGGGCATTTGGGCTTGCCCTTGGAGTTTATCATGTCCCTGTAGCAAGGACACTGGTGCTTGTTCCCATAAGTCCCAGAAGGAACACACTTGCATATTTGACAGCATATTCCACAGTACTTTAGGCACCGGTCCAGCACGCCCGCCTTGGCGCACCTTGACTTGCACTTCTGTCCACAGTAATCTACGAGGATGTACTTTTCAAATAAGTAACTTTATTTTACATAATAAAATCAATGATGTCCATCTATTTATAAATTAAACATTTTATAAATTATTTCCAATAAGGTTAAGATTTTGCCTTGTTTGGTGAAAAATGGCCTAAAAGTAATTTTTAAGCATATACCAGATGAGTAATTTTCGACTTAAAAAAGTAAAAAAAAAAAAATTACTTACAATCTTTCGCCACGGTGGGTTCAATAAATGAGTTGCTGAGCAGAAGAGCAAAAAAGAGCAAAAGAGTGAGTACAGAAGTCCTCATTTTCTTGTGTTGTTTGGATTTGATGCAGAAGTTGCAAGAATGAGAAGAGGAAAAGTCCTCTGTTGTGTTGTGGTGAGGTGACAATGGATTGCATTCGGTGGTATTTATAGGCAGGAAGTGATTATTTTAAAATAAGTGCTTAAAATTCAATTTTCATAATATCTTTAAAAGTAATGTTATTTGTCATCGATCTAAATGGTAAATATAAAATCGCATTACTCATTTAAAGGGTGTTTGGTGGGGATAAAATTATATATTTAGTAGATTGTGTGACAGAAATTTTTGAAATGTGTGGTTAAAAAGTCGTGGACCCATAAAAGTTGTGGTTAATTTTGACTTTTATTTAAATTAAAATTCGATTTTAATCCGAAACAAACATGACTTTAATTGAACATATAAAATATAACAACATAAACAAATGTTCTAGCACTGCTGATGCTAAATAATATTATTCTACTTTTAATTTTTAATTTATTATTTATTATTATTATTATTAATTTTTTTTTTTTTTTTTTTTTTTTTTGCAGATTTGATAGTTCGCGATGGATAGTCTAGAGGACTCCTTTATAGTACATTTTCAAAATGTTTTGGACTGATTTGGATTTTGGAATCTCCATTACAAATTTTCATTTTTCAAATACCATAAAGAAAGAGGTTGGTGGGAATAGACAGCTGTCCAGTATGGAGGTTTGTGCGTGCATGCATGCATGTAGGTGAATATGAGGCTTCGTGAAAGATCTGTACTAATACATTTAATAATTGTGGTGTGGACCCACACAGTCTCCAATGTTTCAACTCACCGCTCAATTAATCACTGAAGGTTCTAGACAATATTAGGATAGTCATTTTCATTTTCATTTTCATTTTCTATTCATTTTTAACTACACATTTTTAATAAAATAATATTTTTATCACATTAATAAATTTTTCTTTTTTCAACCACACATTCTCTATCAATCTACTATTCCAGAATATATTCTTTCAAAATAATGTGGTTCAAATACACCATATAAATAAAAATATTATTCTAAAAAGGAAAAATTCTCTTATTTACCAAAAGAATATTTTGAATATTATAGTTTTGTTTTTATTGACGTAGGAATCCGCAGTCGCTACTCGTGAGTGCACACTAAGTAAAACTCGCTTCATGTATAGTAGCCAGCAAACCACACAAGAGAGATAAACCGTACTAGGCAAGTTCGGTGGAACGGACTCGATCGACCAAGTGTTGGTAGGAGATTCGAATTCGTAACTTTCGATTTTCGCGTTTACCTACTCCACCAACTCGACCACCCCTATGGACTAATATTATAGTTTTTGAGAAGCCGCTTGGGGAGTAGTGGGCCGATGAGTTTCGTCTCTTACGCTAATATAAATGACTAGTGTCCAAAATGAGCTGAAGTTGAGAGTTGACGTTTTACAAATTTTGGAATTAAAATTTTTTTCTAGTTCTTTTTTGTAATGGATTAAAATTTAAATATTAATTTACGTCAAAGTCAATAATTAGTTTCAATCACATACTTTAGATGATTCATAATTTTTTTATCACATATTTTATCAATTTTATTTAAATTTACTAATAATTTGATTTTAATCCCTATCAAACGGGGTAGAATTTACATGGTTGATTTCGCCTTTATTTGATTTTTATTATATATTGTCTCTCTTTTTATTTAATTACACATTTTTCTATTAAATAATATTGTGTGTAAATTTAATTTTTTTAATCACACGTGCAACGTTAATTTACCATTATTTGTCAAATAATGGTGTCAAACAACCTTATTTGAAAAATTATGTTATTGCGATACACCTGTTTGTCACGGAATAATGTTTCGGTACGATGAAAACTTTGAGTTGACATTTTCAATACTCCTCATTGAAGGCTGCATAGAGGTCCGTGCCTGCCCATTAATGAGTTGGATCCATGCCGTTTCTTGCCTGCCGACCTTTCTTGTCGACGGATAACATTATCCCTCCAAATCAACGACTATGTCAAACGTCAGGTCAAAGAAGGTTAAGAGCCCGTTTGATATAGATTAAAATTGAAAAAATTAGTCGTTATTGTTAAGTTTTATTAGATGAGTGGAACACAATAATGGCTATATTTTCAATTTGGGCTTAGCCTCTATTTTAGTCCCTTTAAAATTTCCATTCTCATTTTTCTACTCATTTTTAACCATATATTCTTCTGTAAAATAATATTTTCCATCACATTAATAATTTTTTTTCTTTTTCAATCACACATTGTCCATCAATTTACTATTTCAAAATACATTCTTCTAAAATAATGTGATTCAAACACACCCTGATATACATATAGCATATTTCTTTTCCCATCCATTTGATATGATTTTTATTTTTGATTTTACTTTTATACTATGAAAAGACCTTTTGAAAGTAATTATTTAAATTTTTATTTATAAACTAATTTCAAAAGCACTTTTAAAGAAAGTAATTAGGAGAAGCATTTTTATAAACTAGTCAAACGGATTCAAAAATAACTTTGGGATCTCAAAAACTCATTTTAACATTTCTCAAGTCATGTCAAACTGGCTTCAAGTAGTTTTTAATATAAATTAATGAAATCCATGTTCGATGGAGATTAAAATCAGATTTGTAACATATTTTAATAAAAGTTAATGAAATTGATGGTTAAAAAATTGTGAATCTCATTAAATATATGGTTAAAATTAATTACTAACTTCGATAAAAGTTTGAATTATAATTTCTCTCAAACAGGGGGAAGTATATATAATAAAAAATTAAAATACATTAATAAAATTAACAGTTAATTTTACTCTTTTAACTTTTTAAGCTTTACCGAAAAAAGCAACCAACATTTATTTATTAGTCAAATAAAATCCTTGAATTATATAAGAAAATCGATTTATTTTGTGGAGGTTAAGCACAGGGACGGATCCAAGATTTTTTGTAGAAGGGACTGAAAGTACTTAACAAAGTCAATGTAATAAAATTTACATGTACTAAAAAATTCATTGAAGAACATTATTTATTTAAATCGTTTCCGACGAGGATTTGAAATATAACAGAATTTAGATCGATTTTCTAAGGAAATTCTCTCTCTATAAAAAGTATCATAAAATCAGTAATAAAGGCATCCTCCATTTTATTGCGGCAAGATCAAAGTAAACAAATCTCATTAAACATAGACTGATGTTAAATAGCAATACGACATTCTTCAACAATTAAATCACAAGATAGGCAGAATAGGGCATTGAGGCATTCATTTACCAATTCAAATTTCTAATTTCTTTACAAGAATATGGCATTCAATCAGAATATGACTTTCTAATTTCTACCACAAAAAAGTACAAATTCAGTTCCTTTAGCAGCTTTTTATGGGCTTGCTTTTTCTCCTAGCTCTACTGCTTTGACAATTGTGTGTTCTTCAATTTGCAATAGCGCGGCTCTTATTTTTTCTCTTATTCTTCTAACAGTCATCGAAACTGGAAGCAATCAAGCAAACAATGAAATTATGAAACAATCAACTACGAAAAAATACTAAATATAAATTACTAAGGTAACTAGACCAGTAAGAAGAAAAACGAACCTATGCGAAATGTCGAAATGGGAATTGCAATTTCAAATTTTATAGGGTTGCATGAATGAATCGGGTTAAAATGGAATGAGAGTTTGAGTTAAATAATGATATTTGGGCCAAATATAATTTGGGTTGGGTTATAAATGAATTGGATTGGATTTTTGGTTATGGGTTGAATTTTTTAAGTGGGCCTGTACCAAAAAAATAAATAAATAAATAGCATGAAATTGAAACCTACTAATTGGCTATCACATATCTTTCTATATATAAAAATTGTCTATTTAACGGAATTTGTTGGTTTAACGGAAAAACTAACGGAATTTCTTGTTTTTAACAGAAAATCTTTTTTTACCACCCCTACTTTCAAAATTATAATTAATAAATAATAATAATAATAATAATAATAATAATAATAATAATAATAATAATAAATTAGCTCTTGATAATTCCTTCAAACTAAAATATTTTGGAGCTAACTTATCCAAATCGACTTTTTCTTGAATCTAATTTATGTATCTAATTACGATTTATCCAACGAGACCAATATTCATATATTTACGATAACTCCATCAATATCTAAATATTTGACACAAATAAAATATATTTTGATAAATGTATCGTTTAGTCTCTAACTTTCAAAATATTAAAATATAGCATATAAAAATTGAATTATATTTTATGAAAATTTTTGGGGTATTACATTCTCACCTCCTTAAAATATTTTTGTCCTCGAAAATTTACCCGTCACTTACCAATACTAGTCTAACACATGATATACATATATTATCGTAATACATATCATACTTTAGCGATAAATTATTACTTAAAAAAGAGTAAAGACTTAAGTCATGCAAAAAGTTTAAGCTTCCGTTTGTTTCTCATTAAAAACCCATAAAAATAAAAAATATGACCGTTATCCATAACATCAATCTATCAATTTTGAATTTCTATTTGAGGTCCAATAAAAACTATATTTTTCATTCTCGTTCTACATTAATGAGAATCAAATGGAGCCTAAGTAAACTCATTTTCTTACCCCTTAACATACCTTTAGTTTTCTGTTTGTGATTTTGGGTTGGAAATGACAGAGAGAAGCACTTTATTTAATTATTTATCAATTACATAAA
This sequence comes from Fraxinus excelsior, assembly GCA_019097785.1. Lineage (NCBI taxonomy): Eukaryota > Viridiplantae > Streptophyta > Magnoliopsida > Lamiales > Oleaceae > Fraxinus > Fraxinus excelsior. Next base: position 26,655,260 of record CM032639.1, on the reverse strand, counting down.
CATTACATCATTAATTATTTAATTAACTAAAAAAATTACATATTTATTAATAACAAATTAATTTTTAAACAAAACTATTAAATATAAACTAAGCAAACATGCATTGCACGTTGCTTACATCTAGTATATATATATATATATATATATATATATATATATATATATATATGAAAGTCTATGCACTCTAATATGACATGAAAGTTGACTTTACATGGCACCTAAAAAATATAAATCTTGAGATTTTAATTTAAGTAAAAATCAATAATTAATTTTGATCATGCATTTTATCAATTTTTCAATCACACATTTCATCATTTTTTTTTAAAAAAAATCTAAATCTACTAAAATTTTGATTTTAATCATAATCAAACTGGGATGAAGTACGTTCAAATCTATAATTTCATGATTTGGCCTAAAATTTCAATGTTATACTGGCCTTCTTGAGAATCAACAAGAAATCCTTTGCATATTTTGAATAGTTCGTCGAAAGAAGGCCTTGTGAAAATTTAAGATTGTTTCTTCAACTTGCACATTTATTTGAATCAATGAACATTTCTCGTAACTGGATTATTGACACTTATGAAGCCATTATTAGGCAGAGTTTTAGTGGGCTTTATGTGCACACACCGAACCTTGCTTGGGCTCATTCAAGCATAAACCACAACTGGAGTAGCCACTTATAAAAATATGGGAACAATACATAAATCCTATATATTAAAATTACATTTCAAAACTAACAAACTTTTTATATTATTTCAAAATTCAGGTGTTAATTCCAATTAAATATATAATTAATTATCCATACCCCACCCCCACACAGCCACGCACCCCGACCCCCACCCCCACCCCACCCCACCCACAATTTTTTTTTTTTTTTTTTTTCAGAAAATTCAAATCTGAAATTCACACCCACCCGGACCCACCCCACCCGCGTTACCCCACCCCCACCCACACAAATTTTTTTTTTCAAAAATTCAAATCTGAAATTCACACCCACCCGGACCCACCTCACCTTACATTCCAAAAAATTTCCAAATATAAAAAACGAGAAATCACACCCTCAACCCAGAATTTGTCACAACCAGTCACAACAGGTCACAATTAACATAGAATTGGTCACAATCAATCACAATCGATCACAATTAAGTACGGAGACATAGGCAATGTCTCCGTTAACAACCAGTCGCAATTACTGTTGATTGGTCTTCCAGTCTGAGAATCTCATCCACAATAAAACTATAAAAGATGATTTTCTTTGTTTCTTAGATGTTGTTTTTCAGAAAATAAAAGATTGGAAATCACACCCCCACCCCATGGATCCACCTACCACCAGCCCCACCCCTGCCTCCACCACCTAAAAAATTACTAAAAAAAAAAAAATTGTGCAGTGTGACTATCTGTTACTAATTGTGACCAAGTGTGTACTCAATATGACTAACTGTGATCAAATTTGTGTTAAGTGTGACTATATGTGACCAAGTTTGTATTAATTGTGACTAAATGTGACTTTAATATGTTCAAGTCACATTTGGTCAGAACCAGTCACAGTATACACATTTTTGGTCACAAATGGTCACCACAAACAAATCTGTTTACACCACGGACCAGCACCACAATCCACCACTAGTCATCACCACCATCACCTCCAATTGGGATTTTAAGGTTACATTTTAATAGTTAGTCACAATGAGCCAAATTGTTGGCGATATTAATTTCATTTTTTTCCTTCTAATACCATTTCGTGTTCGATAACCCATCTTATGAAACAACCAATCGTTTCTATCGATTTGAAAAAAAAATGATCACAATTAACAAAAAATTGGTCGCAACCAAACACAGTATACGCATATTTGGAAACAAATGATCACCACATTGCCATTAGAGGAAACAACCAGTTAAATAGGAAAGTACATATTTTGACTTTTCCCAAAGAACATGCACTATTCACGAGGAAACTACCCCCATTCCACAGTAAAAGATTGGCTGCAAGTGGAACCACTCTAAAACCACTAAGTGCAGCTTTAATTAAAAACTAAAGCAACCACACATTTGCAATAAGAAAATCACTTCAAAGAAGCAGATAAACTAATTATCAAGTAATAAGCACATAAATGTCATCTGTAAGATAAAAGGTCACATAAACCAAGTTTAATCATCCAAAATCCATTACCAATACATGATTATGAGAAGCTTAACCTCCATCACTGTTTTAACTACTAATACTACCATTAGTTGTACCAAAAGTTAATCAAGTTTGATACTAGAGACAACACAGAAAATTAAAAGGACTGGAATATGAAAGGAAGTTGATTAATATCAAATCAGAGGGCTCTCAGGCTACCACGCATCGCATTTCTTCAGGGGAGAGAAAATATTACCATGAGGGTCCTTCACCTTGCTCACGCGTTGTTACCCTCGGAGATCCCTCTTTCCGTAGTAGCGCCAACGATCACAGCCTGGGACAAGGCAGATTCAACCTCCTCAGTCTCAAGGAAGAACACACCTTCGGGATATCCAGAGAGCTCATGGGAGAGTAAGGGAAAACGGCTCCTATTGGGGCCAACTCTTGGGAAAACGTAGTGGTGCTGGACTACCACACAGAAATTATCGTTTTGCCGATGCACAATGACCTCCATTGTTGATAGATCATGGTTGCCTGCTCAATAGCCGGCACGTAGATGAAGAGAGAGGCGTCTTCACCGGTGGTGGGTTGAGGGGGTTTGGGTTGCAGGCGGATACAATGGGGGTAGAGGGTGGGGGGGGAGAGAGAGAGAGAGAGAGAGAGAGAAATGAATTGGGGGTTGTCGGGATTTAAGATCTGATTTTTGTAAAAATTTCTTAATCACCTGATTTTTGATAATTAAATCTTAAATCCCTGGATTTAGGTAATTTTCTCTAAAAATATCCTTAAACTAACTATCATTTTGAAAATTTAGCCCCTATTTGATGGTGAAGAGAAATTGATGTTTTAAATAGTATTTTTCAAAAGAATACGTGATTAAAAAATAGATTTTTTTTTTGAATTTACTTGTAAAATATTTTATTGTTGAAATTGAGTGTGAAAAATAAATTTTTTTAAAAATAAAGTCAGTCAAATATGGGCAGTGGGCTTATTATAAATATAATATCTTACACATTAATTTAAGTCAAAGTCAAAATTAATTTCATCAACGTATTTCATGGGACTCACGATTTTTCAGTCACACATTTCATCAATTTTTATCAAAATTTTATTTTAATCCCCACCAAACATAAGCTGAATAACAACAGTGAAGATGGAGACGAAAATCGCAATTTAACCACCTAAAACAATTAACAAAAAGAGAAATTCTTGTCACAAATCAACGGCTCCTTCAACTCCATTTTTCAAAAGATTTTGTATACTTTCTTCTCAAAATCTACAAATAATCAATGCAAATATGAAGGTTATTAATTTTTGAATTTTGATTCAAATACTTTAGATTTTCAGTGATATATTGTAGATTTAATTACTATTCAGCAAAAGGAAAGCAAATTATAAGCATATGCAAGAGAACCATTTTACTGGATTAAATTCATAAAATATATTACATATAAAATTCAAATTATATAATAATAAATAATATACGACACTTTACTACAAGCATACTATACGTCTTAGTACATAGATTGGGGCTGATTGCTCTGACGGGTTGAAAAGGTTGGGAACAAAAGTGTAAAGAGAAAACAGAAGTCAATAACAGAACGTATAAAACTATCGAAACAATTACTTTTAACGAGCCCTGCAACAAAACCTACTAACGTAACCAAGATAAACGAATCTTGCAACAAAATGCACAAACTCGATAACCGAGGTATAATTTGTTAGATCATCGCACATCAGTGGGTCATATCCTGAAGCAATGACAAGCATTTTTTTCCTTTCAAAGACGAAAATATTACGTCGGAGTTGGTTTCCATTCACATTCGCTCTTGAGCTCCAAATGTTTTCCGCATTGGCAAACATGTGAATCCACGTGTTCGGAATGGAGGGAATAATGCACATTTTTACATTTTTGGTCTTCGATGAGATAACGCGTGTACCATAATTGCGTCAGTTAACGGCAGAAACTGACGGAATCAGCCAGTTAGGACGAAATCCGTGAAGTAATGAAAATTGAGGTTAAAATTCCGAAAAAAAAAAAGAAGAGAGCAAAATCGTAACATGGGTGAAAGGTTGGGGAGTGAATGTAGAATTTAGCCATTAATGAAAAAAGTTTTTATTTTTTATTTTCTAAAAAAATTGGAACACAAGCAAGGCGGGTTTCAGTCTCTCTCCTCACAACGCACACAAACCCTTAACACTCTTATCTTCTCGCACAAACTCGCGTTCAAGATCCCATTTCCACAAATCCGAGCTCAGTTCCAATGGCAATTTCTTTGGGTGTATCCTCGAGCTTATTAGTAGGGGAAAAGTCGTCGTTGGTGAAGTTTTCTTCTGCTACTGTTAAGCTCGCTCCCTCTAACCTGCGCACTGTTCGCACGGTGACTTTAGCTGCCGCGTCGAAGCCGTCTACCGAGACCAATAAGCGCGAGCCGAGAGGCATTACAAAGCCGCGCCGTGTCTCGCCGGAAATGCAGGCGTTCCTTGGTGGCGTCACTGAGATTCCCCGCACTCAAGCTCTCAAAGAGATTTGGGTTTACATCAAACAACACAATCTTCAGGTATATATATCGTTGCTTATGAGAGTGTGTAGAAATTCTTGTGTGTACATTTACATTTTTTTTTCCTGTTAACTTTTTAGATGAAACTTAAGTAAAATTGGGGATATAGTTAGTCAAGTTTCTTTGGTCCTATAAATTATAATACTCTCTCTAAATTGTTCGCTAAGCTTAATTTTTCTTCACGTATATCAAAGTGAAATTTGGGCTGTTTTTTATAACCAATTTCTGGTTAGTGCATTATCTCTCGAGTTTTTTACTAACCTGCTGTCTTTTCTTTACCCCCACCCCCCCGGGTTAGATGTGGGTAATGTCTGTTGTTTGTGAATAGAATAGGGGATTTTATGATTGATTAGTGCTTGGATAACATTAGTATCCGAAAGGGGGTAAGGGGTGAAATGATGGACAAGGATCAAATATACAGAAACCTTATGGACGAGTGACGTTACATATTTAAAAGTTTGGAGACGTTATATCAAAAAAAAAAAAAAAAAATTGGGATCAAGTTCTACAAAGGCCATGTATTTCAGACCAATTGTACAATTTCCGAAGATTTTATTGATGTTTGTAGATTCTTGGTTTTGCCTCATGACATACTTTGTATTTCAAAATTGTTCTCCCCAATTTTTACTGATCGGTTGCACACTTGTGATACGTGCCACCATACAAGCAATCTTGTTACTGCACCAGATTAAAGTGGAGACATGGAGGAAGCTGGAAGCGGAAAACGTGGATGGATTAGTCTAGGTTGAGTCAGTTGTTCCTTTAATCTAGCCATGAAGTTTAGCATAGTGGGTTGCTGTTTGTTTCCTAATTATTAGCATAGTTTCTTCTTTCCAGCCGAGTGTAAGACTATTATAAATAGGGAAAATGCTATTCAGTAGCATTGTTAATAAGAGGAGAGAGTTAAAAAACCTCTTATTTTTCTTCTTGTTTAAATTAAGAAATTAACAGTCCATTTATTCTCTTATCTTCTCTATCTTTTCTCTGTTAAACCCTTTTCTTCTCTTGTCAAATTCGAACATATCAACTTGCACTTATTTCCTTATGCAAGTCGGTTAGGATTTTAGGTCCATAAATATTATGTTTCTGAATGTAATCTTCTCGACAAGTTCGTGCAATCTTAATTTCAGTTGGTTTTGTGCATCAACTAAAAAAATAATACAGGAAGATTTGTCATTACAAACTTCTTATGGAAGCATCAGTTCAGTCTCCTTAGCTTTGGAACACCATGTTGATTTATATTTTGAATAGCTTATTTTGCCCTTATGGAAGCATCAGTTCAATCTCCTTAGCTTTGGAACACCATGTTGATTTATATTTTGAATAGCTTATTTTGCCCGTTTTGGTTACAATAAAATAGTGTACTAAAATCCAATTCAAAGTCGACGCTTAATTTTAACAACACATTTTATGGTATTCACGACTTTTCAACTACACTTTCCATAAACTTTTATCAAAATTTACTAAAAATCTGATTTTTTTATCTAAACCAAATAGGGGCTTTGTTTCTAAGCATACTTATGGAATTGTTTTCTAGCATTCACTATGAGCATCAATTCAATTATATGTAAAACTCAAACAGTCACACGTTAGGCTTTGATTGCTTAGCTTAGCACTTTCCAACCCCTTCAACCCCTTGTTTAATAAGAAAAGGTGGAAGTGTATTTTATGTTTTTCCTCCTCAGTATTGTACATGCTGAAAAACATTTTCAGTCTTTGATTCCTTTGTTTTCACTTACAAAATAAACATTATTTCTTTTCCAAATATTGGATTTGATGAAACATGCTCGTGTTGTTGGGGGCAATCAATTTAGCTTTCCAAATATTGAACCCGGAGTTCCAGTGTTTGATCCCTTGGTTGTAACCTACAAAATAAACAATCGACTGTAAGGTTTTTTGTTTTTGTTTTTAATACTGGATGTGGTGAAACATGCTTGAGTTGTTTGTGTAATTGATTTAGTTTTCCAAATATTGAACCGGAATATTTTCTGAATTTTTTAGTTGAAACTTAATCGTTGCATTACTAAATAGTCACGTTTTACATGCATCTCTTTATTTCTTGTGGATGCAAGAAATATCAAGTATCAACTATAGTGTTCTCATATTAGTTTTCCAAATATTGAACCGGATTATTTTCTGATTTTTTTAGTTGAAACTTATATGTTGCATTACTAAATAGTCATGTTTTACATGCGTCTCTTTATTTCTTGTGGATGCAAGAAATATCAACTATAGTGTTCTCATATAATGTGCATGCTCCCCACAAATCAATATAATGAAATCTCATATGTAAAATAATTCCCACCATGATTTTGCCTCTGTATTTACATGTGATGTGAAACTGACACGGTCCTATGCCTCACTATTAGGATCCTGCTGATAAGAAAGTCATTATCTGTGATGAGAAGCTGAAGCAAATTTTTGGAGGAAGGGATCGTGTTGGGTTCCTTGAGATTGCTGGTTTGCTTAATCCTCACTTTCTTAAATAACCAAATTTCAAATTCAGGCGAATGACTCTACATCATGCATGGAAAGCAATTGTTTTGTATACTAGGTTCAAGTTCGATTGATGGTATTACTCTTAGTGAAAAAGCTAGTGAACATTAGCGATGCTTTCCTTTATAGACTAGTTTCAACATGCCTACATGAAGAACACTCTTTTCATTGTCTGAAATGGATGAGTAGTTCTGATTTTTGATCCATATGTAGGGTTGAAAACGAAATGCTTGTAATGACTGCTGATTTCAATATCTTTAATCTATATTATGCTTTTGCGGGCAACACAATTTGGATTCTCGTGTTTTGAAACTTCCAGATCATAATGCTGGTGACATTGGCTCTCGCCCAAAAGTTCGCTACTTCAATTTTAGGGTGGCATTTTTTTTTTTTTATTAATTAACAAGAGAGTAATAGTCACGTGGAATCGTGGATCGTGGTGATGGTAATCGCTGTGCCGTGCTCATGAAAAGTTTTCACTTTTACGTGTACTTTAATAATAGTTAAAAGAGTTGTGTTCTTCCCTTTGTTAATTGGTTGATATTTACTTGTGTTCCTTTTTCTTCAGTTGATTTCATAGTGCAACAGTTGTGGATAGCGAGATTAGTAAAAGAGTAGACAGCAACAATAAATGAAGTTTTATCTGATAATTTTAAACTTGATAATATGAAAAAGGAAAAATTGTCACTGGGTTCAATCCACTAGGCTAAAGAGCAGGCAAATACTTAAATTAGGTAGGATCGTAACAAGTGGTCTTGTGCTTGCCATTAAGTATTGTCATCGAGAATTCTGATCGGAAATGTATATTGTTGGGTTTATGGACATAACATATCTCCACAATGGTATGACATTGTCCACTTTGGTCCTAAGTTCTCATGAATTTGCTTTTGGATTTTACCCCAAAAGGTCTCATACCAATGGAGTATTGTCTTACACTTATAAATCCATCATATTTCTCATGTCTAATCGATGTTGGGCTTCTTTTACTCCCTTCAAACGAAAGACCACATCATTGTGGCCTCCCCTTAAATGATAATCAATTCGACAATCATCTTGTACTGTCGTTATTGTCGTCGCCCTCGACCAAACGGGACTCGTCGCCTGACCACGATATTTTTTATCTCATAAAGACTTTCGACACAAGACACCTCAAACATAAATGATTTTTTAGTTAGATCGTAAGGCTAATTAGAGGACCTCCACCACGCTTTCCACTGCGTTCCTCCAGCTGAGTTTTGGGCCCTGAACTCTGATATCACTTGTTGGATTTATGGATACCACATATCTCCACAATGATATAATATTGTCCACTTTGAGTCTAAACCCTCATGAATTTGCTTTTGAGTTTTACCCCAAAAGGCCTCATACCAATGGAGTATTGTCTTACATTTATAAACTCATCATATTTCTCATGTTTAGTTGATGTGGAACTTCTTTTACTCCCAACATATATAATCATTTTCTCCAACTTTAGACGGAAGAACAAAAAATTGAGAGGAATACGTTATAACAATATTCGATGAATGCATAGAGGAAATTCCAGTATTACACCAACTTGTTTTGTAATTATTTATTTCAAATATTAGTTGCTAAAATTTTCATTTAAAAATAAGTTGCTCCCTGCCCAACTCTCTCCCTCTCGTAGTCGCTTGCCATCACAACTCCACCTCAACCCATCACCGCTCGATTTGTGGTTGAAGATCTGTAGGTGGTGAGATTACATGCACATTGTAATCCGACCTTCGTACCCCCATAGCCTCGCTTGTAGTCACCCGCCACCATGACTTCACCCCAGCTCGCCACCGCTTGATTTGTGGCTGCAGATATGTAGGTGTTGAGATCACTTGCACACTACAATCCTACTCTAACAAGCTTTTGTTGGTGTAGTCGATGAACACTAAGTTTGGTGGTGACGAATGACGCGTGACGGATTTAGTGAGTTTGTTAGGTTAAGCTAAGGGTGGAACATCTATAATTTTGTGTGCAAGTCTGTGTGAAAGCGAGAATAGGCGTGGAATAAAAAGTGATCGTGATCAATTAATTGGGTCATTGTGGGCGATTTATGATTAATAAATAATTGGTGAACTATTAATTATTATGATTTGTGACTAATACGCGACTACGAGTCTATAACCATAAATTATGTGTTTATTGTGAACGCGTGATATGTTTGATTAAATATAGGTTACAGAATTTTATCAAATGTCGCAAAATTTAAATAATCGATTTTTTGAAAGATTTTATCAAAATTTAAAAGCATAGCTTGAGTGTATGATAATTATATATTTTTCCCATGCACAAACTATGATTATGTTGCAAGAAATAGACAGATAAAACCATAGTTGAAAACCAACAGCCTAAATCCTGGTCCGGTCTAAACCAGTGGATCAGTGGACAAGGGACCCAGTCAAAGACCGGGAGAACGGGGCGAATTGGAAAGTAACCCTGAAACCGTTTAGACCGGTTCATTGCAGTCACCTCCAAGCAAAATCATTCGTAATTGAAATTATAAACGAAACAGAGGCAAAGCAAAATAATATGTTTGTAGTACTAATATAAAAAACTTCATATCTAGCACAAAGGTGGTTGTACATACCCTAATATTTTGTTGTCCCAGTTCTGCTTTGCGTTTGTCAAGACTCAATCCCATTGTTTACAAAAACAAGTACACGACTCCAAAAACTTCTACATACAGAAGCTTGATGATCACCTGCTGCGGAAATCTTGAGATGACTCCTAGAAAAAATGTAAAATAATACTGCAGTCATTTCATCCTCAATCGTTCGCATAATCTGTTTTCCTCCTCCTTTGAAACATGGGGATCGAGCTTGCGAAGGTTAGTTACAAACATTATTGCTTCATCGCTCCTATTAAGCTTACAGAACCAATCTACAATGGAGTTGTATGTGCTCTCATTCGGTTTGCAGCCATTCTTGATCATGTATCGAATCACATCTACAGCCTCCACGAACATTGCATCAGCAGCATAACTTGCAACAAAAGTATTGTACGTGATAACATCAGGAACAATACCAGATTGCCTCATTTCCTGGAGAACTCGCGATGCATCCTTCATTCTGCCATTTCTGCAATAAGCGTATATCACAGTGTTGAATGAAATGACATCTGGCTTCATCCCTTTCGACAAAAGATCCCTCAATATTTCTTCGGATCTTTCATAATTTCCTGACCGGCTGTACATGTACATCAAACTATTGTAAGTTGTCAAACTAGGTGTGAACCCACTCTTGTTGATGAAGCTCAGAATATCATTTGCCTTGTCAATCATTTGCCTCCGGCCATATATGGAAACCATTGCATTAAGAGGAGTTATATCTGGAAAGGAACCTCTTCTTTTTAGCTCTAGGAAAGCTCGCTCTGTTTCCATTAGAAGATCAATTTTACTATATACAAGAACAAGAGTTTTTAAAAGCACAGGACGTGGTTCAATTTTGCCAGAATATATGTCTTCAGAAAGAGCGTGTATTTTCTCGATTTGTTTCCCATTAGCATATGAATGAAGCAAGGAACTATAAGTCAGCTCATTCGGTTTACACCGACAATCCTTCATTTCAGCAAACACTTTCTCTGACTGTTCCCATAGCCCTCCCCTTGCCAGAGCTGCTAAAACAGCATTATAAGTGGAAAGGTCTGGAATGACCCCGGCTTCTAACATTCTCTTATAAATAGCCATGGCTTGATCAAAAGATCCACACCTGCTGTAAGCGCTGATTAAGGTGTTGAAAGTGTCTCTCTCAGCTACAAAACCCGATCTTTTCATTTCCCTAAATACTCCAAAGACTTCGGTATCCATCCCATTCTGCCCAAACACAGCCAGAAGGGTATTCCAAGTAACAATATCTGGCGTGCATCCACATGCCTTTATGTCATCAAATACCTTCATCATTTCTGTGAACTTCCCCCTGTTGCCATACATCTTGATTAGTGCGTTAAAAGTACACATATTTGGGTTACAACCTGCATTTCTCATTTCCTCAAAAACCTTCATTGCAGATTCATCCTTCCCGGCTTTCTCAAATCCTGACAACAGAGTCGTATAAGTAAAAACATCGGGCTTAATTCCTTTCTCAATCATCTGAGATTTAAGCTCCATCGCTACCTCCAACAAACCATCCTTAGCATGAGCAGATATCAAGGAATTGTAAGTCACAATGCTGGGTGAAAATCCATTAACCTCCATCTCCCTCAAAACGTCCATGGCCTCATTAGGCCTCCTGGACTTTCCGTAAACATCCAACAATGCATTGTATGTAACCTTATCCGGAACATATCCCCCTGATTTCATCTCCTCAAAAATCCCTTTCGCTTCCTCATACAAAGACCCCCGCCGACAAGAACTTATAATAGTATTATATGTATAAGCATCCGGGACAACACCCGAGCTCTTCATACCATTGAAAACTGTCATGATCTTATTCCAAGGCATACCCATTTTCCCATATACATTCAAAATAACATTGTAAGTAATCAAAGTAGGTTTGCATCCCTCTTCCTCCATTTTCTTGAAAACCATCACTGCCTCCCTATACCTCCTGTTGCTAGCAAAAACTGCTATCAAGGAAGTATATGCATAAACATCAATCTCAAATCCATCTTTATGCAAATTATGAAACAAAGACGCAGCCGCCGAAACCTGGCCTTCTTTCCCCAACATGCTTATAATCACAGCCACAACAGACCCATTAACCAACTTATCCGAATCTGGACGATTTCTTATCCATTCAAACACTTTCAGTGCCAGGTCGTATTTCTTGTAATACCCCAGAGCCTTAATTATACCCAAAACATCAAAACAAATTGTTTCTATAAGCAATTCCGAAGAACCCATTTCTTCATCACACAAGTTAAATAAACTCAGCAATATTTCCTCAAGTTTCTCACTGTTGAATTGTGGGTCAATAAGAGATTGAAGAATAAAATCACCTTGAGGTGAAAGGCGGTTGTGAGACCATGGCTTGCCCTTGTTAGGGTCACGGTGTTTTCCAATTCGGCGGCGTGTACGGTGGATAAAAGAGGGGGGATTTTGGGGTTCAGCAGACGTGGAGGAGGTGTAGGTGGTTTGGCGTTGGTGGAGGCAATCATGGAGGAGAGGGGTTAAGAGAGGAGGTGAAGGGGTAGTAGGGGTGGGGTGGGGCTCTTGGAAGAAGGGTTTTGTAGGTGGCGGGCTAGGGAGGAGAAGAGGGAGAGCTAGTTTTTCCGCCATTGGCACGGCAGCAAGACACAACCAGATAAAGACAGGTTGAAGGGGTTTTGCCAGACACAGCAGTGGAGTGGGTGTGGTCTACTTGAGCGAAAAAAGTAATATCTGCTTTGGGAGAAATTTGGGAAATTATAGACACAAACCCAAAAAAACTAACAAATATAAAAGAGAATTAGGAGTCTGTTTGGTACGGCTTAAAATTCAATTAAAATTAAAAATATGATCGTTATTGGGTCTCACCCGTTTAATAAAAGTCAACAATAACGACTATATTTTCAATTTTAATTTGATTTTAATCTCTACCACACACCCTCCTATAAATGGGGTACATAGAGAGAGAGAGGGAGAGAGGATAAAATATAAGTTCCAATTGTATTTGACGCACGAGATCAATGCCGTGTTTGATGAGCAGATTCAATCGAAAAGTGGTGCATCAGACCGTAGTATAGTCCAGTTAGTATTTTTGAATTGATGTGCAATCATTTTTGACAAGTAGAACCGTTCAATTTTTACCAACCCGAGCGACTTGTAATCCACCAGAACCGATGAGTATTTTCAGCACTCAATATTGTCTTGGCATGAAAAAAGATGGGCTCTCCCAAAGCCTCAAATCTAGATTGTTAGAGCGCTTTTACATTTACATCAACCTTTGGGACCGTCATGCGCGTCTCACGCTTATGCATCAACGCCTTGAATAGTTCGTTTAGTACCAACAAGTAGAGGTTTCAAAAAAGAGGAACAATTAGGGATGACCAAAAAATCCGACAAATCCGATACTCATGGGCCCCACCCTGAACGGGGTGGGGAATTTTGCCCTGGGTGGGTTTGGGGCTGGGAGGGTAACGGACGTCTCGTTTAATTATTTTTTTAGAATTCAATATTTTCAATAAAAAATTTTGTTCCTTTTAATAGAAAATTACAACTAAAATTATTTGTACAAGTATAATGAATGAGGACAATACAAATAAATTAAAAAAATTTAAAAAAAAATTAAACGGGGTAGTAAATGTGGCAAGGGAATCGCCCCGTCTTAAACGGGTAACGAGACGGGGAATTGCTTTGCTTGGCTTGGCGAGGCGGGGCGGGGAGGTTGCGTGACCCCGGGTCCGCCTCGACCCATTGCCATCCCTAGGAACAATGATCTTTTCTAGGCATGAATACGCCTCTAACAAAATGGCCCTTCGGGATCAAGCGATGCCGGAGGCCAGGGGTCCAGTTCATTCGAAAAGCTCAAATATGGCCAACCCTTTTGATAATTGGAAAATTGAAGCAAATGACCTCGAATCTCTGCTCAAATTTCATTTTTGTACAAACATTTCAAATTGGTGCAAATGATGATTTTGGACGGAATCCATTCAAATGGGTAGTTAATTTTGTGGTTGGAATGCAATTGCGCTTAGTGGAAATTACACGAAATAAAATTTTAAAGTTCAAATTTCAGATATAAACTTTATTTATATAAAAATCATATATTAATTCATCTATATTTAATTTATAATTACCAAAACCCGAAAAATCTCAAATCATTTATCACATCTTCATTCTCCCTCTATCCTCTTCTTCTCTCTCATCCTCCTCGACGTCTCTCTCATCTCTTGCCTTTCTCTATCCCAACTATTACTTTCGCTGGAGACCATCACAAATGTTGCCTCTACGACACATGTCGCATCTGCCCACGGCGTGAAAACTACTGCAGCGGTGAATGATGGGGGATTTGGGGAAATCTTGGCTGCAATTTTGTGTTGGAGTTTTGTAGTTGCAATATAGGGAAAACTTGAAGTGAGTTTTGTTGATTGTGTGCAGTTAGTGGTGGTGGTGGTGTGGTGTGGCCATGTTCTAAGATGGTTGCGATTTTCATGAGGTTCCCAAGGCGTGAACGACGCTGTCCTCAACAGTAGCTGTGCAATGCGCGTCGCCGCTGTGAGTGGCGTGAGCAGTTGGTGGTGGTGGTAGTTTAGTGGTGCTCTGAGGTGGTGGCGATTTTCATGAGTTTTGTGGTAGTACTGATTTTTTTTTTTTTTTTTTGGTGATTTTTGTTTGTTGCGTTTGTTGTTGTTGGTGGTCGTCGCAGTGGTGGTGTCGATGTTAGTGGTGGTGGTTGGTTGTGGTCGTGGGGTGGTCATCGCAGTGTCAGTGGTGGTGCAGCTGTTGTTGTGGATTTGATTTGTTTGTGTTTTTGGGAGACGGTGGCAAAAATTTTGTTGGATATTGTTGGTGGTGGTAGTTTTGGTGGTATTTTGAAGTGGAAAATTGTAGTTGTTGGAAGTGGTGGTGCCTAGTGGATTCGGGTAGGGAGTGGAATTAAGAGGGATTGTGACCATTAATTTGGGTATTCTGTGATTAAAAAATAACGTTTGCGACCAATAAATATGTGACCTAAAAATTTAAATTGCGACTTATCAAATTTGTGATCGATAAATGAATTGTGATCTATAATTTTTTTTAATTTATGACTAATAAATGAATTTGTAATCAAGTTGTATAAAATTACGACCTTAATATATTTAATTGTGACTTATAATCCTTTTATGCGTGACTGATGAATAAATTATGACATATAAATTTTTTGAATTGTGACCGAAAAATAATTTGCGACATGTTGTGACCAATTATATAGAATTTGTAACCAAATTATATGAAATTGTGACCTTAATATATTTAATTAATAAAATATAAGTTTAATGAATTAATTTATTAATAAAATTTAAAAAATTTGAGATTTGCAATTTTAAACACATTCTCTTCAATTTGAAATTGGTAAAATGAAACCAAATCTTCCATTGCCCTTATTTTGTTAATATTTCAAGGATCAATTTTTTCAAATGACTTTCTCCAAGGTAAAAAAGTTATTATATTATCACTACAAATTTTAATTACTACAACACATTATAATCACGCCACAATTAAAATATATATTTTAATAAATATACCACAACAAATTTACAAGTATACTCCTAATTCAGTAAGAACACAAAATTGAAAACACGAATACAATATTGTGGTGTACTTATCACCATGTATTAATCTTTATTTTTCTCAACATCTTCCCTCGTTTTGGTTTTTTTTTTTTTCAAAAGTAAACATATGTTTGAGCCAAATTAAAAATTTTCATTCTCATTCTTCTACTAATTTTCAACTACATATTCTTCAATAAAATAATATTTTCCATCACATCAATAATTTTCTTTCTTTTTTAACCTCACATTTTCCACCAATCTATTATTCCAGAATACATTCTTCCAAAATAATGTGACTTAAACGCTCTATGGGTTATCTCTAAAGGAATGCTTCAAGAAGATGTTAACTCGGAAATGAAAGTGCCCAAAGGTTATCTTCCTAATTATGACACTTTTGATGAGCTGAATCAGAATAGAACTCAGATTGGGGTAATCAGAATAGACTTGCACGCTTTTGCTTGTTTTAAATTCATAATAAACCTGCTCGAATTAACAAAAAAACCAGATTGTTAATTTTCAAACTTGACAAATAAATTTAAAAAATTCATTAGTAAATCATGGTCAAATAAAGTATAAATTAATTTATTGTGAGGAAAAAAATTATCTTGTCGTCGTGGGAGAAAGCAAAAGCCGTCGGAAAAAGCCATGAGCAATGAGATGTTGAGGAAAAAGAAATAAATAAATAAACTAGAAAGCTAAAAATTAAAAAAAAATTAATTTTAATTTTTTTTAATATCAAGGGGTGGATCGCCCGGGCCACGGACCGGCCTGGGCTCGAGCCAACCCCCCAAAACCGAGCTCGGCCATAGCCAGCTCGGTATAACCGAGCCCGAGCCGAGCTTTTTTCGGGCCGGGCCCGAGCCGTGCAAGCTTTTTTGTCCCCTCTATTGTGGCATATGATAAGAACATTCTTTTCAATTGATTTTCTGAAAATTGGTAAAATGAAAACGATTAAAGACCTTGTAATTGGAGTCAAGAGAAGTGCAGAAAATGGAGAAGATTAATTGAGATTGTAGAGTTCATTTTTGAGGAGGATCCGAACTGCATTATCTGCAAAATTTTAACTGTACATTCATAACATGAACCGCTCAATTTATATTTTTTATTCTTTCGTCCATAGTACTTCAAGTTTAACAGATACAAAGATCACTACACATGATATGTAATCTTTCCCTTGTTACTTATATAGAACACACAATAACTTTACAAAGTTTTTGCAAGACCTATTAATTCGGTTAAAGTTAGGGTTAGTAGGAATTCAATTGAATAGTATAGTCTCTGAGGAAACGATACTTGAACGCACATCCATATTACTACTACTTGTCACGATACCATCCACTTGCGAAATTTTATTGCAATGTCAATCGATGCAACGAGAGAGAGAGAGAGAGTAAATTTTATTTGCATGATTGTTGTATTTGGAAGATAAATCACGGAAGAAGCAACCTTGAGGAGTCTTACTTAAATTCCATGTTTGTTTGTTGAGAACATTAGTTACTTTAGGATGTTAAGAATTGTGCACACATTTTTTAACTCTTTAATTTTGCATTTCTATTAGTAGTTGGTAGAACATATTTTGTCTTTAAAAGTTTCATTTAGTTGTTGCATTGTTGCTATTGCATTTTTTCCCTCAAAACACGCTATTGCTTTTTCTTGAACAGAATATGGTGAACTTCAACTTTCAGGATCATACTCTGCTAGCAAATCTTGGACCAAAATCAATAACCAAAGTAGAAAAGGAAAAAAAATGTCCATTGACGTTAAGTCTAGATTTCAAAATCTACCTTCTTTCACCAGCATCCACCATTTACTATGATTTATCTACAGCAACCTGTATGTTCCACTCCATCTCTATTCAACAATATTCTCAGTATAGGACTCTCGTTAAAATCTTGTCGGATGAATTTTCAACTACTTCATCAAAATTATTGGAGAAAATGTCAACAGGGGCAGTGATGTAGCCAAGAGTACCTTCTTTGTGATTGGAACTGGAAGAGGTTTTGTGGTGATCAAGATAAATCACAATCACAGTAATATCATCATGGAAATGACGTCTGATTCCCCTTTCGATCTTATTAAGGTCCTTACAACTCATTTGCTTCTTCTTAGCAGCCTCCTCGAGTGCAGCTACTACCAGTCTCTTCGCTATTCCCTGCAAAAGTTTCACCGCACAAAACCATCGTGTTTGGTTAATCATCCCAACTAAAAATGTATTTTTCTTATCACGTTGCTAAAAAGCAATGCAGAACTCGAATGAGATTTGCTGCGACATATATTAGGTAAAGTGCACATTTATATAGTGTCAATTAATGAGATTCAATAGAGAATGATGAGAGATCCTTTCATGAGAATATCACACAGGTGCAAATATATAGAAACAGCTAATACCTCAACTGCGTGATTGATTAAAATAAGCGGAAATAAGTAAAAGATGAACCCAACTACAAACAGCTAAACTGAAATTATATCTGCAGAGGTAGAGGCACTTGGTACTTACAGCTCTTGGGTGTTTAAATACTATTTGAACTGCTACTTCATCACTGAGATGTTCCCAGAGGCCATCTGAAGCGAATATTAAAAACAAATCATGTGGCCTAAGGTTTCTAGTTATAATGGAGGGTTCAGCTGTTAATACTGGTCTCTTCATGGGGAAAGGATTTGCAAATTGTCGGAAAATTGGATCTCTGTTAAACTCGGGTTTCTTGAGATAAACATCACCGATTGATCTCGATACCTGGAAAGCAGCACGGAGAAAAGTTGCATTTTCAGGACATTTTGATGGGATATTTATAAAAAGTAAATAGAAGATAACAAGCAAAGGATACACAAAATAGAGGCAGATGCCCTCTATTCCTCACTAAGCACCACCCATACCTCTTAATTATAAAAAGAAACATAAACATAGATCCTAATACTTATATGAACGCAAAGGAATTTATAGTCCCCAGACTAAACTTTCACCAGAATCACAACACTTTTGCTTTATAAGATTTTCATATACATCTCATGAGCAGAAGCCTGGGTGTGCTACTTTGACTTCAGCTTCATGAGACAGGGCCAAGAGGCAGAGCATGTGATTCCTGGAAGAGTAGTGAAGATGTAACCCTTCAGAACAAGCTTGATATATAGAATAGGATAATACAATAAATAAACTATAGGTGACTGCTTTGGTTCTTGACGAACAAGAAATATCTTCCTTCCAAAGAAATGGCGAGCAAAGAGGGGGAAAAAATAAAATGCTACAATCTTGTCCACCATACTGTCCAGTTTTATCTATACCGTGTATCAATGATGTCCTTCAGTACAATGCCTTTTCGCAATCTTGACATAAGCAAATACATCCAACTACTTAATAGTTAAGGAGAAATATAGCCAAAATGTGCATGGCCTGACAAGAGAATGTAAGGAACTCTAGGTGCATGTTTCCAATGCAGAGATGGGCCAGATTGGATGGTATGATAGACAAGAAGTATATCGTTGTATGATAACCAAACTAAAATGGTAATAAATAAAACTAAGGCTTCAATGTGGGGGTCTTTCAATTCATTGTCAAGATCGCAGCTTTCAACCTTCAAAATCAGCATATCTGAACATCTGTGTGATATCTTGTAAGGTAAAAGCTTGCCACTAGGCCCCTGTTTGGTCCAAATTAAAATCTGATTTTAATTCAAGTCAAAGTCAAACTATCAATATTAACAACACCTTTCATGGGTCCCACAACTTTTCAACCACACATTTCAAATTTTTTTTATCACAATCTACTAAAAATCTAATTTTAATCCTCACCAAACATCCTCTAAGTACTCATTGCAACTTTTCTTCACGAAGAATGAGATTGAAGATTTTGCACTGGGTATTAGGAAATATGATAACCTCAACTGCTTAAAAGCTACCCATTCAGATTCTAAGATATTCTTACAACAGTTTAAATCAAATTAGAAATGATTCATATTGGCTTTCCAAACACACAAATCAGTAAGTTAGTTCGTATACGTGAATACCTGAATTATGCCCTTGATTCTCCAAACTCCATGGCATTGGAACACTATAGAAGAATCATCTGGATGAAGTGATTGTACCTCCCTCCTCACTTTCTCAGATGAAACATTATGATCAGTTGACAACCGTTCAGCCACCACCAAATTCCTCTCCCCATCAAAACTTCTCCTGCCAAGAACCGCTCTTGAGTCTCCTAAATTTGCTACGTACAATTCGCCATCTGAAATTGCACCAAGAATGCAACACGATCCAACTGAAGCAATCTGTGGTTTGACTGGCATCGATTGCTTCACTAATCGAGTAAAATCCTCTTCCGTTGCATAAAATGCCTTCCTTATCACATCTGCTGATATGCCCCCTTGCTCAGTTTCAAATTCTACAAAACATCCCACATATACACATTTCAGAGAGGAAAAAAAGGAAGAATATAAAGGATTTGCTTCTTAAATCTCTATGGATTTGAACATTCCATATAATTCATTGAGTGGGTATTTCAAGATGACAACAAAGGTTTAGGAAAGAAAAAATATCCATCAAATAGTTTATAGTGTAAAGATCAAAACAGTAGAGCAATTAGGCATTCTTAAATTCTTGTCATCAAATGGAGACCTAGTTCCATCAACCTAATCAAAAAATGCAACGTTGAGCGACCCAATAAAAGAAAGCTGATGAGACCTACTACTCTCCGGCTTGTTTGGGAAGAGTAGCACTAGCGGATCTCCTGGAAGCTCATGAATGAGACATTTACATTTTCTTTCCTCGGAGACCATAAAGTTTAGCAAAAGGTTGATGCATGTTAACTATCTTGTCTAAAAGCTTAAAATCTTAAAACCATCAATTTGAATTTTGTCTTCAGCAACGTAAAAGAGAATTTGGAGCCCAATTTTCATTTTTTTTTTCAAAAGAGAAAACAGAATTGAAGTGTCCATATAGAAAATAAAACCCTGTCAAATCAAAATATAGAGCAACATATAGCAAATGATCTTCAAATACACATATATGTATTAACGAATTCGCAAACCCTATCTAGAAACCACACGCGCACACATTCGAAAGCAACAAAAGAAGCGTATAATTTTGTATCGAAATTATTACTATGGAGATAATGGAAGAGGTGGCGGTTGACGAAGCGGGAGGCTTCGGGTCCACCATGGCCATCGTAGACTCCAACATAGGTGGTGGACGGCGAGGTGAAGATCTGACTCTGGTCCTCCATGCTGGAATTGGCCTGTACGGCAGCGATCGAGAAGTCGCCGGAGGCGTGCGGCTTCAGGTCAAGGTGCCACAGTAATCCATCACTGCTCCGCCTCCCCATATACCTCTCCAATGGCCGATAACAGCAGGATCGCAACATCTTGGTCTTTATTGAACAGTTTGAAAATTTTGATGAGAATTTTTTCGGTATGAATGTCAGTACGAGAATTTTTTTGTATGTATAGCTGTTTGACGAGAGGGAGACGGGGGGATACGGCGATATACTTTGCTGACATCTACGCGCTTTTTCCCCCCTTAATTAATATTTTTCTATTAATTATTGTGTTCAAAAGTGTTTTACTTCACGTTATCAAATTAGGTTAACTATAATATATGCTAAAAAGTCTTTTAAGTATAAATTTGTATGAATTGGTTGAATTGAATAATGTAATAGAAAAGAAAAAGAATTCGTATGAACAATCTAGAATGATTGAAAAAAGTAATAAATTTGTGAGTGTACATCGTGCAACTTGAAACTTACAAATATGTCCGTTTTAAAAGAACAAAAAAAAAAAAAATGATATTTTCGCAACAAATTTCTTATCTCTAATCGAGTTCTCATTAGAATTTAAACGATCATCTGTCTATCAAATTTTACATATTATCAATTGTTATCAAAGCTTTATATAAATATCAACGGACTAATAACATAATCTACATCTACCATATATAAAAATGAGGGATTGATGAGAAATTTTTGATTACCAATTTTATCCTTACATATTTAGCTATATTACCAATATACCCTCACTTCAAAAAATATTTGATTCCCCCTACCGTTACATATCTTTAAAATATTTGCAGTTATTTTCCAATCGTCAAACAATAGTAATTTCTATTTTATCCTTTATTTTTTTTTTCTTTCTATGTTCTCCGTATTTTTTCATTCTTTCTGAGAATCCTTTGTCTAGGGGAGATAACCCGTGAAAACTCTCTCTACCTCTCCGTCTTTCTTTCTCTTCTATGTTTGAAGAATCATCATGTTGAATTTTTACAAGGTTTCAATACATACAAACCTTGAATATTTTTTCGATCGTACAACTCCAGTTGTTCCATCCCATTTGCTACGCAAAGTTTGTCCCTATTCTATTTCTTTAATAATATTGGACTTTATTTTACGTCTGATTTTTGGGTTAGTCTTTATTTTATGAAATTTTGTTTATAATTGTTGAATATTTGTCCCTTTGTTATTTGATGATTTTGTAAGTTGAATGACATTGTGAATCTGAATAGATTACGGCATCCATGGGAAAGAAAAAACTTATATTATTTTACATTGAATGATCTCTGTATTTTCTCATTCTTTCTGAGAATCCTCTGTATTCTCTCTCTCTCTCTCTCTCTCTCTCTTTCTCTTCTCTGTTTGAAAAATCGTCATGTTGACTTTTTACAAGGTTTCAATGCATACAAACTTTGAATATTTTTTGGATTGTACAACTCCAGTTGTTCCATCCCATTTGCTAGCCAAAGTTTGTCTTTTTTCTTATTCTATTTCTTTAATAATATTCGAATTTATCTACTGTCTGCTTTGTGGGTTAGTCTTTATTTTTTGAAACTTTGTTTATGATTTTTGAATATTTGTCCCTTTTGTTATTTGATGATTTTGTGAGCTGGGTGACATTGTGAATCTGAATAGATTACGATATCCATGGGAAAGAGAAAACTTAAATTAGTTTACATTTGAGTGATCTGTGGAATTGTTATAATATAAGAAAAGAGACACTAAACAAAAGAAAAGGATTGATGAGTTTGCTGAGCAATATTCAAGAAACCAGCAACACGAGTTAAGAAGAGAAGAGAATGCTGAATAATGATTTCATTCATTCAATTCACTTACATTTATGAAGGCTCAATTACAAATATATACAACAAATTCTAACACACCTATACAAGTGTCAAATAACTATTGGCACACTAATTATGCATAACTAACAACAACACAATTGGAATCCACTCTTCTCCAGCATCTGCATCTGTTCCCTGTAGTGCATTTTCTGTTGATGAGTCTTCTATGCCCTTCTTGGTTGTTCCAGCTTGCAACCTTTAGCTTGTGACCAAGTGTAATATTGAATTTCAATAGCCCCTTCAAAGTGGAGAGTAGATATCTTCTATTCCCATCTTGATCCAATGAGAATAGAAAACATTAGATGTGAGAGGCTTACTTAGTATATCAGCTATTTGTTCACCAGTCCTAACATGCTTTCTTCATGTAGTTATTCACGCACCAAATGACAATCTAACTCGATGTGCTTCGTTCTTTCGTGAAATATCGAATTAGAAGATATGTGTAAAAGAGCTTGATTATCACAGAACAACTCTGTCGGCTATGAATGAGGCACCTACAGATCATCAAGCACGTATTTTAGCCATGTTAATTCACAATAAACAGTAGCCATAACCATATACTTTGCTTCTGCTGGTGACCTTGAGACTGTGCTTTGTTTCTTGGATTTTCAAGATATCAAAGATGAACCAATGAACACACAATACCCAGTTACTGATATTCTAGAATCTGGACACTCCTCAATCTGAATCACTACAGGCCTTAACCTGTAAATTAGAGGATGAAGGAAACAACAATCGTTGGCCTGGTGATCTTTTGACATACCTAAGCACCTTATGTGCAGCATTCATATGTGGTACTCTAGGTAACTGCATACATTGGCTCAACAAATTCATTGAATAAGATATATCAGGTCTGGTAATCGCTAAATAGAGCAGCATCCCTATCAACCTTCTTGACGATGTAGGATCAGTAAGAATTTCTCCATCATCTTTAAACAGTTTAGTGTTTTGATCATGTGGTATTTTGGCTGGAGTGGCCCCAATGGTTCCTGTGTCTGCTATTGGGATGACAAAAAAATCCGTTCAACTCAATACCCATGGGGCCCGGCCCTGAATGGGACGAAAATGGGGTGATGGTCATTACTCCGAAACGGGTACAGGGCGAGTACGAGAAATATAGTCATCGCCCTGTTACTCATCCCATTACCCATCCTGTTTAAAGTTAATTTTAAATTTAAGTTTTTTATCGAATAAAAATAAAAAATTTATCATCATTTTTAAAGAAAACGTAAGCTGATTTTAACAAATTAGTAAAAAAGTAATAATATATGCTAACTAAAGACATAAAAAATAAAAGCAAAAATTAAAATAAATAAAAATAAATGGGGCAAGAGACTTGCCCCGCCTCGACCTGATCCTACCTTGATTCCGTCCCATCTCTCTTTAACCGGGTATATGGGCGTGGTAATGTAATAAAAATACCCGACGAGACAGGACGAGGTCTGGAATGGTCGACCCGTCCCATACTCGCCCCAATGATATCCGCCTATCCCTAGTATGCTAACATGTCCAATGCATACTTTCTCTGGCAAATTTGAATTCTCTTTGCTGATCGAGCCACCTCTATTCAAAGGAAATACTTCAAGTTTCCCAAATCTTTAATTTTGAACTTATTATCAAGTGTAACCTTAAGTGGTTGATGACCTTCTCATCATTTCTAGCCATTATTATGTCATCTACATAAACTAACATGGCTATAAATGAGTTACCCAAGCTCTTTGTGAACACGCTATAATCAGCATTTGATTAGTTGAATCCCTGACTGATGATCAAGGTTGACAACTTCGAGTACCATTGTCTAGACGCCTGGTTTAAACCATACAAACTTTTATTAAGTTTGCAAACCTTTGAGCCCCCGTCAACACAATAACCATGAGGCACTTTCATATATACCTCTTTCTCTAAGTCCCCATGTAAGAATGCATTATTCACGTTAAACTGATGTAAGTACCAATTCATGGCTGCTGCCACTGTAAGCAATGTCCTCACTGTCACTAACTTTGCCACAGGTGAGAATGTCTCATGGTAGTCAATTCCCTCCAGCTAAGTATATCCATTTCTTGCCTTATACCTTTCAATTGTTCCATCAGCATTGAACTTTACTTTATAAACCCATCTACATCCTATAGGTTCCTTTCCAAGTGGCAAATTTGTCACAGTCCAGGTCTGATTTAATTCAAGATCCTTTATCTCAGCCTGCATTGCTTCACACCACATATGATTTTTGATAGCTTCTTGGTAAGTAGAAGGTTCTGATTGTGCTAATATAGATGAGGCAAGGACTTTGTGCTTATTAGATATCTGTGGTGTGAAAGTGTTGTACACAGAGGAATGGTTTACCTGAAGCTGCAACACATTTCTTCTTGTTGAACTCTTGAGAATGAGTGAGTGAAGATGCTTGTTGACATGTAAGTTGGTGTTCTTCTACTTCTATTAGATCTTCGTGGCATATGGAGAGTCTCTATAACATTAGGTGAGGAATCAGGTCTAATAGAGGGTTCATTGGCTTCAGAAGATTCTATGTTCTGACTAGGATTTTGTTCTGGCTCAGCTTGTGATTGAAAATTGGAATCATCGGGATAGTTTAAGTTTATATTGCTTAGCTGAGGATATGGTAAGTCTGCAGGACTAAGTAGTTTATGAGAGGGATTTGGCACATGATCATCAGCTTTAGCACTGGACTCTTTGCAAGGGAATATGTGCTTATGGAAAACCACATTTCTTGATAGGAAAATTTTATTGGTTTCCAAGTCCAACAACTTGTAACCTTTGGTCCCAATAATACATCCCAAGAACATACATCTCCTCACTCTTGAATCAAACTTGTGTCTGTTATGTACTGATGTAGTAGCAAAGGCAAGGGAACCAAACACCCCAATGCTGGAATAACATGGCTTAATTTTAAAAAGGACTTCAAAGGGTGTTCTATTATTAAGTATGGGAGTAGGTGTCATGTTTATAAGAAAAACTGTTGTAAGGACATAGTCAATCAAATATAGCTAGGCAACCTACTTTGAAATCTTTATGCCCTTGCAACATTTAAAATATGTTGATGTTTTCTTGTCAACAATTGCATTTTGTTGGGGATTCTCCACACACGTTGTCTGATGTATTATTCCTTTTTCAGAATAAAATTGTTTTAAGTTAAACTCTCCTCCATTACTTGTTATGATGACTTTAATCTTGGAATGAAATTGTGTTTCAATCATGGTATAAAAGGTTTGCAAAATGATTGAGGCATCAGACTTTAATTTCAACAAGTAAATCCAAGTGCATCGGCTATGATCATCCACAATGGTGAGAAAATATTTTGATCCATCATAAGCAAGGTTAGTACAGGCCCCCACAGGTGACAATGGATCAAATTAAAACACTTTTCAGACCTGCTTTGGCTAATATTGAAAGGAAACCTATGTAATTTTGCTAAGGTATAGATAGAACTTAGGATCCTTGTGCCTTTTGCTCCAAAGTCATGGTGTTAACCAGCTAAGTGTAACCTAAAATCTAAGGGTGACCTAATCTAAAATGCCACAGATCAAAACCTTCTTTATAGGGAATACTGGAGGTAGACAAAACAACTTTGTTAACAAGCCTTGGTAAGTCGTGGATCAGTCTTGTAAAAGACACTTCTCCTTGCACCAACTGATACAATCCCTGCTCACTTCACTCAGACCAATCGTCCTCCAAGTTGAAAGGTCATGCACATAACATGAATTAGAAGTAAATATGAGACAACATTTTGATGTTTGAGCAAGCTTTCTAGTAGAGACAAGATTAAAGGAAAAGGATGGCACACACAAAACATCATGAAGTACTAAGTCATTTGTAAGTTTAACACTTCCTACACGAGTAGCCATTGTTATATCCCCATTAGGTAGAGTCACATATTGAGATATTTTGGATTTAATGACTGTGAGAAATGAAGCTGAGCAGACCATATGGTCTATAGCCCTAGTATCTACAACCCAAGGTGTAGTTAAGTTAGGCTCAACCTTTGTGTTGTAAGTTGACAAACACATATAAGTACCAGAAATTTTGGATGTATCAATGTGCTTTGGGGTGAGTGCATGAGATATTTGTAGTTTCAGCAAGGCCATCAACTGTGACTATTGCTCTTGAGTTAAACCAACTTGATTTCTGTAACAAATCTGCTCATGTGTAGGTTCTAAAGGAGTAGCATTATGGTTTGCAAAAATGACATTTGCATGTGTTCTTCCATACAGCTTGTGACTTGGTGGATATCCATGGACTTTGTAACAATTATATATGCTATGGCTTGACATTTTTGCAATGAGTGCATGTTGGTTTATCCTTATTTGCCTTAAAACACCTATCTAATAAGTGGTCAGACGTCTTGCAAAAAGTACAGTAGTACTTCTTCTGAGGTCCTAGATTACATTTCTCCCCCACACTTCTTGATACCAGCGGCATTCGTTTAGTGGTAGGTATAGCAACAGAGATATCTCTTCTCTTCTCTTCCTGCTAGATTATGGAATACACTTCATTTAGTTTGGGAAAAGGCTTTATCGGTAATATATGTGCCTTGAGACCTTTGTAAGAGTCATTGAGCCCCATAAGGAACTTCATTACCTAATCTCTTTCTTGACTCTCAACCACTATCCTCAATCCTCTACAGGTACAGTTGGGAATGGACTCATAATTCATTAGCTCATCAAGTAGTATTTTAAGCCTCGAAAAGTAAGTACTCACTGTGTCTTGACCCTGCTTCAGTCCTACAATGCCTTGCTTGACTTCATATATTCTTGGGACATTTTGTTGGGCCAGACACTACTCCAACTCCAACTCCAACTCCAACCACAGTCGGTGTGCTGTTTCAGCATAGAGAGTACTTACCTTTATGTCTACTGACATGGTGTTTTGTATCCAAGTGATAAAAATATCATTACAACGAAGCCAATGTTGCATTAAAGGGTTATCTACACTGGTTGGCTCACATATGCTACCATCAATGAAGCCCAATTTGTTCTTAATCCGAAGAGCCCTTTTCATGGACCTTGCCCAAGAGTGGTAATTGGTAGAGTCCAGAACAATGCTCTTGAGTTTTCATTAGCCCCAATGAAGTATGGGCTGCTAGGAAGAGATGAATTGCATTGATTTGTATCTGGATTTGCATTTTAGTTTTGAGATGTTTGGTTTTGATTTGTATTAGAATCGACACTATTGCATTCATTTTCAGCCATCACTGCTTTGATACCATATAAGAAAAGAGATACTAAACAAAAGAAAAGGATTGATCAGTTTGCTGAACAATATTCAGCAAACCAGCTAACCAGCAACACGAGTTAAGAAGATAAGAGAATGCTGAATAATGATTTCATTCATTCAATTCACTTACAATTATGAAGGCTCAATTACAAATATATACAACAAATTCTAACAAACCTATACAAGTGTCAAACAACTATTGGCACACTAATTATGCATAACTAACAATAACAAAATTGGAATCTACTCCCCTGCAGCATGTGCATTGTTCCATGTAGTGCATTTTCTGTTGATGAATCTTCTAGGTCCTTATTGATTGTTCCAGCTTGCAACCTTCAGCTTGTGACCAAGTGTAATCTTGAATTTCAATATATGATGAATGGAGTGCTGATAGGGATGAAGTTCCAATTACTCTTGATGATGTCCAAAATTTAGTACAGTATTTTGTTCTTTATCTCTCTGCAATTCAAATCTTCACCAACCATTCTTCTATAAATTATATAAGGTAATTTTCTAATTTAATTAGTGAAATTTTGAAATTTATTGTATTTCTTTGGATTTCTTCCGATTGAATTAGTGTTGGTAATTTTCACTTTCAGAATTTGACTTTTAACCTAATAATGGTAATCAATATGTTATAGAATGGAAAAATATTATAAATTTTAATTTTGGGTTCAGTGGTTTTAATCTTAATGGTAACCCTTTATTTATTTTACTGTTGTGTTATCTTAGAGTTGAAATTCTTTATTATTTGTTTTTTTTTACATATGTTCTTATGTTTCAATTGCTATGTGAAAACAATTTTTTAACAATTGTTTTTAGTTTGACTGAGTTGTTTGGTTATACGAAAAAAAAATTATATGTTCCATTGACAAAAAGTACCAGAATGTCAATCCTTTGATTTTTTGCTTGCTTGTGATAAGTGCGTTTTGCACACTTAATTATGCGATAAAACATGATTAAATGTTGATATAAATGCTTGAATACGGCTTAATCCGATATGAATTGTGTTTGTAGGCTTACTTTGATGAAATTAATGAAATGTGTGCGAAAAAGGTGAAAAGGGCCAAAATGGAAGGAAGTGAAAGTTCGGGGACTAAATTGCAATTATTCATAAGTTGACCCGAACGATGAATCAAGCATGGAATCTCGCTAAGAATCTAATTGTCAATAATATGGATGACTAGAGGAGGATGGAAGATGAAGAAAAGCCAAAAGTGGAATAAAAAGAAGATTGAAGATCAATTTGCACTAGAAGTGAAAATTATACTATGTTATATCATAGAAATATACATTGCTATAGTAAGGTGTATTCTGGGCGAGAAAATCTTTTGTTTCCTTATCCAACTCCAACTCATATGGTAATGATTCTAGGGCAATTATAAAAGTTTAAACTCATCCAGAACTAGGTTTTTACGCCTTCCTAAAGAGAAAAACGACCTTTTTGAGCAAGAACGAAAATTTTCATTCCAAGATCCAAGATTTCAAGCTTTACATTCAAGAATTGGGTGATATCTACTCCTAAATATTTTCTTTGTTATTTTAATTTATTCATGCTAGGCTAGGTTTTTAATTGTACTAGGTGAACGATGAATCTCGTAATGTGAATTTTTAATTCTTTGTTTTGCAATTTGATTTTAAACACAAATGTTGGATGTTGAATGATTTATATTCACTTTATCGTCTCCTTAATTATATGCACAATGATTATGTGAGTTTGGATGGTCTATTTCATGCATTCGAAAGAAGTTGAAAAGATCTACGAGGTATAAATCATCATAAAGTTCGATAGGAGATATAAATATACCGCTATGCTTTACGTGGGTCTTTAAGTGTTCATAAAACGTTATGTATTCTTGTATATTGACATTTGTCATAGAAATATAGACAAATGTTATGCGAGAATATGTTTAATTCTACTCGAGAGAGATTGTTAAATATTTTAGGAACATTGACTCTTCAACCGATTCATCGTGCTATCAAATTGTAAAATAAAGGTTAAAAGTGAACTTACTTGACGATTCGGGATCCTAATATTTACATTCACATCGTAATTTGCATTTAGTTATTCATTTTCATTTAAACTTGCATTCGTAGTCTAATTTAGATAATTTCATAGTTTAATCATCTCATTGAATTTCTTTAGTTTCGGCTAAGGTCAAGATAGGTAAAACTCAAACTAACTCAATCTCTGTGGGAACGATACTTGGACTTAAAAATCCATTTTATTACTTGAACGATCCGTACACTTGCGATAATCAAAGTTGAATACATTTTCGACATATCAGCTTGCATTTGATCCTAAACGATAAACTATCTGCTAAAGAGGTGATGTTACTGGCCAAGATTTGTTTTATTTTATAATTAATAAAATCGCTATAAATGGTAATAATTTTTTTAAATCTGATTAATAACTACAATTTTTTTTTTTTTACCACTTAGATGTTTATACTGAACCACCCAGTCAACCCATATCAACGCTTGAGTTCGAATTTGAGAAGAAAAAGTTGACAGAAGTTGACGTTAGAGAGTTGACTAATCAAGAAATAATCTTTCAATTTTTTTTTTTTTTTTGCTTTTTTCAATATCTAGTTGTTTTCTTTTACTAATACTTCTATCTCTGTGTATCTTTTTCATATTTTTTTTTTTCCATTCCCAATTCCCAAATCTACATAAGAAGAATCTAGAGGGTTTTATTTCCTTTGCATTTTCTGTTTCTAACTTCATTTCATATTAATTCATTTACAAGTATTTATTCGTTATCCTTTTTCATTTCCTTAACCCCTCAAGTAATTAGTTGGGCTATGCAGTTATTTTACACAATAAAGCTGGTTGTCCCGGGATTAAATCCCGGATCAAACCGAGCCAAATGGCGCCCCTGGTCTGACTCGAAATTTAATCCCGAGACTTGTAGCATCTCTCTATTTTATAATAATTTATAACAATAATGGAATTGAATGAAAAACTGAATCTTTTTGCTTTATAAGGGAATAGTAATTTATTTGTTATGCACATCTAAACCTGTTTGATGGTGCACTCAATCAAAATGGATCTCTACATTTATCATATTCATTTCTCTTGCTTTTGATAATTCTTTTTCCTTCCGACTTGCTCTTATATATTTAGTTATCGACAGTACAATATAATCTAATATATTAATAATTCGTGCATTATGTTATATCTTATCTTATCTTACATCAACATTCATCCTTACATCATTAATTTACAATTACTAAGGTAAAAGATGTACTTCCATAAATTCAATATATATTAAATTACAAAAATTTGAAAATTATGAAGGGGAAATTTTTTCTTTGAATTGATACTTTATGATGAAAGTTTTAGACCAAAGCAAAGAAATAAGTGAGAAAAATTATGTGAAACTTTTCTACTCATAATTCTCGAGTATGAATTTTATTACATATTACTCTCCATTTTCATTTCGTACAAATACTTTCCGATATATAAGACGTGCAACGCACCTGCTTACTACTAGTAGAAAAGAAAAGAATTCACTTGAACATTCTAAAATGATTGAAAAAAAAAAAAAAAAGGTAATAAATATGTGAATACATCATGCGACTTGAAACTTGCCCATATGATCGTCTCAAAGGTACAAAAGAAAAGATGGTTTCTCAACAAATATCTTATCTGTAGTCGAGTTTTCAATAGGATTCGAAAGATCTTCTATATCCATCAAAATTTACATATTATCAATGGTTATCAAAGCTTTATACAAAGGCTTAAAAAAATATTTACAAAAGGATGATCAAAATCATTCAAACAAGTACATCTTACATTTTACGACATCGTAATTTACACAGAAAAGTTTTGTTTGCGAGACTTCTCAACAATCACCATAGTAACGAAAAACTTAATACATAGATGATGAAAGCCATTCAAACGTCTAGAAGTTTGGGGTTTTAACCTCATTGGTAGTTACAACTATATCCCTACGACAATATGGGCAGTCTCCACAAGTCCGCAGCCATGGTTCCAAGCAGCAAAAATGAAACCTATGACCACAGGGTAAGCATATTAGCTCATCTCCCATCAAAAAACTCTCTAGGCATATGCTACACTCCCTTGACGCCCTAGATATAGCCTGCTTGTCACCTTCATCCGAGTCATTGAATATATCGACGTGCAAACAGTTCAGTGCCTCTTGAGTGAGTCCTGGAGGTCTTCTACCTATTTGTTGCGTCACAGAATCAGTGGACAAGGGAATTGAAGCCAGCCAATCCTCGGAAGTTTCAGTATCCCAATCTCCAGCATCAACTCTAAAGTCATCCAATAAGAAGGCTAGCATTTATTAGGCTTCAAGTCTAGAACTAAAGAAAATTAAAATACATTCTTTTTGGTGAGAAATTTGGAAAGGAGTTCACTTCAAGCACAATATCATTCTCATATTTTACAAGAAAGGTACATCGGTGTTAAGATTTGGGATTCCATCTTAAAAAGTCAACATTATTAAGAGGAGTAACTCAAACCTTTATAAATTGGTCTATGTTTTCATCTTCTATTCGATGTGAGATTTTATCCCTTAACATGCCCCCACAAGATGGTGGCTCGTTTGAGCAGACCAATCTTGATCCGCGTATTCATTTTTTTTAGTCTTAATCGGATCAAATTGCTCATTGGAGCTTAATGGGCTATGATATCATGTTAAGATTTGGGGTTCTATCTTAAAATATCAACTTTATTAAGAGGAGTAGCCCAAACCTTTATAAATTGCTATATGTTTTCATCTTTATTCGATGTGAGATTCTATCTCTTGACAATTGAGAATGTGGAAATTTAGAAGAAAAAATGTAATACTCCAAATGGCACGTTTAACAACAAAAAGCCATATTTTGCAATAAAAGTACCCCTTCGACTTGAAGCATCAAAATTACAAAATCAATACAAGTAAATAAGAAAGATATGTCCCAAGGAATGGGAGTTGTGGGATTTATATTTAGTTAGTATGCATCAAGACTGAGTTATTTCAATTACAGAAAAAGGGAACTGCTATACAAAACAAATAAAAGAAATTTTGGCCAGCGTAATTGTGCGTCATTTTCACATATTTTCTCAATTAAAAATTATGAAATGACAAATATACCCTTCTCTTTAAATAAAATAAAAAGAAAAAGAAAAAAACTAATTGTAATTACAGTCCCAAATTTTTTTAAAAAGTGCAAATAAGTCACAAATAAATTATTAAATGGTAATTAGTACATACTGTCTCTATCTTTCACCGTTATTGCGAAAAACGTCTATACATTTCATTTTCTTTGCATTTTCACACTTAATTACACATTTGATTGTGCAAGCCATCATTTCCATCCATTTTCATCCAATTTTTCAATAAAAAACTGTGAAATAATGAATATACCCTCCTATTTAAATAAAATATATATATTTTTTTTTAATTTCTAATTCTTTAATACTTTATTTGGGATTCGTTTGCACTTTTTCTTAAGTTTTTTTTTTAATTTTTAAATAAATTTATTTGGGACTCATTTGCGCTTTTCAAAAAAATTTGGGACTATGATTGCAATTAATTTTTTATTTTTCCTTTTGTTTTATTTAAAGAGAATGGTATATTTGTCATTTCATAATTTTTAATTGAGAAAATGGATGAAAATGACCTTTTGCACAATAAAATATGAAAATATGGGTGAAAATGTCAAAAAATGAAAGATAATAACGTTTTCCACAATAACAGTGAAAGGTGGGGACATTACATGCTAATTACCCCAAAAAAAATTATAATTAGGTATTTGCCATGGTTCGAACACCAAATGGCATAACCAACTAGCAACCAAGTTTTATGTTTTGCGTTCAGTTTGTATCAATTTTTGGTTATGTAAGTTCATCTTGGTTTAAACCAAATAACCAGTAAAACTAGGAGAAAGAGGGAATAACAGTACAATAAAGCTTCATGGTTGAGGAGACCAACCTGTCTCCAGATACAGTGACACCTCTCAACCTTTGTAGAAGCCTTTCTCTTGCAAGTAGTACAGATCCAGGAAGCCGACTGTTCCCACTGCTAACAGTTCCGGAAGCAGAGTGGTGGATCCCTCGATCAAGCCAAATTGATTCACGTTCCTGAGCATATAAATTAGTTTATAAAACAATTAAAAAGCAGACATAAATATCTTTGATTTGCACGACTTCTTATTTTCACCATTTGCAAGATAATCAGAAAGTTATTATACCCAATTAATACCCTTGACGGGATATAGCAAGGGATACAAAAAGATAAAAACCAACCACAAAAAACACAATATTTATCTAGAGTTTATCAGTACAGATAACTACTGAAAGCAAGTCCATAAATTCACTAGTAAACGAGTACATGGTGACATGGTCTAGTTTGAGATAGATAAAAATTATAAAAGTTTCGTGAGGACCAGATTGAGTGAGATAATTAAGAAAACATGAGAGAAGTTTTAGTTGGCACAAGAAGCAGGGGGGAGACCAAAGCTGAAAACATTAAAACGTTTTATTAAGGAAAGAAAATTATGCCACGGTGATCATGCAGGAATGAGTAACCCAATATGATTGTCAAAAATACATTAAAAAAAAAATCACATGAAATTTTACCCATATAGAACAAGGGATCATATCCAAAATTCCTGCTGAATGGCATCACTAGGCCAAAAACTTCTGAAATATGTCGTGTACAATATTACGCCGCATGCAACCTATGATATTTCATTCCCACTACTCATAAAGATAAAAGTTGTCATGAATAGAGCTCAACAAAAAAATAAAGTAGGTTGGAGACATTAGAATCTTCAGTTTAGAACGGCATACTGATTGTCAATCCAAGGTAATCCAAATCTGTTTAGTTAGTCTTAGCAATCAATTTTCAAACTTGCTACTAAATAACCAACACCCAACACACTTATTTGCGGTTGGACATGGATTAATCAAGGGTTTGAGTTGCAATTGCAGCTTGTAGTTTTATGTAAGCCTCATTAAGAGTTGTAAGACACAAAGGTATGCAAAAAAAAAAATTTCGAAACAGGCTTTATAGTGAAGATCTTATAAGACTCAAGCCCTCCTAAACTGTGCAACTAAAAGCATCAGCAAATCCATCTTTTAACATTTGAAATTTTACAAAATTATAAAGAAGAATGAAAACCAGAACATCCTGCACATTCACACAATTTACAGGTCCTTTTCAGATATGCACTAAGGCATTAGGCATGTTTAGGTATCTGTCTCAAAGCAGCCTTTTTTTTTTATCATATTACATGCTGAAAATTGGAACCTGTCTCTTGCCAAATAAATATTCTTTTGGCAACTCATCCGGAAGTGTTGAGGCTTGAACCTGTGATCTGTGATGTGCTTCCAAAATTTGGCCAAAGTCATGTTTTACCGAATCACGCTTTTATAAGTTGGAACGGTTTTAATGATATGATGACAAGTGTGCAATTCCTGGCCCTTGATTTTGGCATTATTGATGAGAGATATACATACACGCACAGTATCATTTTAATCTTGGCATCGATTATTCTTCTGACTTCAAGGTTCTTCTGAGAGAGTTTACTTTTTCTTTCTCTTACGATTAGGGTTTGTATTTGTGGGTTTTCATCTCTCTTGATCAACTTGTAAAACTAAGATCATTACATTTTAGCCTCTGAAATCTGTGTTTTTTGAGTGATTACTATAAGAATAAGGGGTTTCTTACTATTGTGATTTCCAGTAGGCGAGTTGAAGTTTCTTAAGTGATTCTTTGTAGATCTACAGTTATTGTTGAAGAGATAAGTATCTTGTACT
This sequence comes from Fraxinus excelsior, assembly GCA_019097785.1. Classification (NCBI taxonomy): domain Eukaryota; kingdom Viridiplantae; phylum Streptophyta; class Magnoliopsida; order Lamiales; family Oleaceae; genus Fraxinus; species Fraxinus excelsior. Next base: position 26,619,806 of record CM032639.1, on the reverse strand, counting down.
ACTCTCTTGTGTTGGAAGAAACGATTGTAACTTTTGTTGCCATTTTTGGGCTATATAGTGCAACCAAGCGAATATCCAATTGTTAGTAGTGGTCACCGAACCTCCGGGCTTTAGACCCAAATAAATCTATTGTGTTCAGTCTTTATTTTCCGCAAGTTTACTTTCTGATTGTTTGATTTTTTTGTGGAATCTTGCTTTAATTTCGTGTTATCTAGGCCTTTTCAGGAAGCATTAAAAAAAAGTATGGATTACTAAAAAAGCATTCGAAATTCGTTTAATCACACCTTTCAATCACCTAAAACAAGTGAATAAATTCGGAAAAAGAAAGAAAATATATAATTTCATTTTTGGTCGCTCAACTCAATTCGTCAAAATCCATTATTTCAATTTAATAGCTAAGCTAAAATATAAATGAATACTGAAATAAAATATCGACAATGTGCATTAAACAGGTCTTACTTGAAGTGGAAGCGGAGTACGATTAGAAGACCCGTGTCGAGACTGACGTGGAAGGCGTCGCAGAGGATTGCACTCCTCAATGTCCAGCCGATCGCGGCCGCCAGAATTGTGATGGTGGTGATTATTTGTGTGGCGGTGATGGTGGTGGCGATTATTCCGATCTAGAGTGGTTGGAGAGTTGAATTCCGGTCCGAGGTCCAAAGGATTCGAACTCCGACCAAAACGAGACCTCCTGTTGTTGAATAGCTCTGACGCGCTCGTCATACAAGTTCAATTAAACTGGGAAAAAAACTGAAAACCGACAGCCTTTTTCTTCAATAATTCGAAGATTCAGAAAGTAGAACAGAATATGGGTTCGAGGAAATTGCAATTTTGATTCTTGTAGAGGCTGCCGGTGTATCTTTGGGGAAATGTAGAACCGCAGTAGGTAGAGGAAAAGGAAAGAGCACAAATATACATAGGAAAATACCCAGGAATGGAAACCAAATGGTCAACTATTTTGAAGTTCAAACATACGTATACTTGCAGTTTTCAGCGTTTTGACAAGTTTCACGTAACGTGCCACCTTGCTAGATATTTAGAGAACCGAGGTTCCTTTCAAGGAAACTTAAACATCTCAAAAGATGAACAGTTCTAAATTATTATAGGGATATTTTGAAAAATGTCCACTTTTATGAGTGTGAATTGAAAAATGTCATTTTTTAATAATTCTTGCAAAAATGTCCAAATTTGATATCAAATTGTCTAATTTACCCTTAATGAAAAGATTTCTCTATCTTCTGTTTGTTTGTTTGTTTTTTTTTTCTTTTCAAATTAACACATATTTCAAGAAAAGCAAGTGGCTTCCATGAGAAGCCCCCATACTTGTAGCTATTATCAATGTAAGTTCATTTACTTAAATTTTTAAGTAAATATGAACCAATTATTATAGGAAATTGAAGAAACAAAGAAGTATATGATTCCAACTTTGAAGGCTTAATTTGATTTCAAGTCAACAAATGTAATCTCGTCCAACTTTGAAGTTGATTCGGCTCTCATTATTTCTTGGTAGAAGGTATTTTTCTTTGAAATTTTATTGTGTATTGATAAGTTTAGGGTTGAGTAGTTTCATTGAATTGGATTGGATTATCCAAATAAGTAGTAGATTCACTCTTCAATAATTTAAGTAGATAATAATTTCAGGTACCTGTGCGTTGAGAATGTCATTAATGGTGGAATTAATTCTTTTCAAAAATGGTGGTTGAAGTTGAAGAAGATGATTAAATGCATATGTTGAAGTGATTCCCGTCTCGACAGTTTATAAACGTCGAGAATGATAGTTTAAATGTAATTCTCGAAGTGTCGAAGGTTCAAATGTCGAGAACAACATTAAATAGTAAACAAAATTAGGGAACATTTTGTATACAACGTTTCACGTCTTGCATGCAACTAGATTCACTCTTCAATAATTTAAGTAGATAATAATTTCAGGTTCCTGTGTGTTGAGAATGTCATTAATGGTGGAATTAATTCTTTTCAAAAATGGTGGTTGAAGTTGAAGAAGATGATAAAATGCATATGTTGAAGTGATTACCGTCTCGACAGTTTATAAACGTCGAGAATGATAGTTTAAATGTAATTCTCGAAGTGTCGAAGGTTCAAATGTCAAGAACAACATTAAATAGTAAACAAAATTAGGGAACATTTTGTATACAACGTTTCACGTCTTGCATGCACCAGGTCGCCCTCCTATACTACGTAAACGTTCAAGAACTGAAAGGTCGACCACCACACGAAAATGTGGCCTATGTGGGGAGTCCGGACACAACAGGCAAACATGTCGGAACCCGACACCTTTGAGTAACACGTGCACTTGAATAACATTGTGTTGATCGTGAAATGATTAGCTGCCATGGATTATAAAGGTTTTGCAATTTTTGTTTCATGCATTACATCTTTCCATCGTTTTTGTATCCAATTTTACTTTTCTTAGTGTATTAATATGGTGGGTTTCCTTTTATTGTAGCAATGTCACTACAACTTTCTCCGTCATTGTGTATACATTTTGGTATTGCATACGAAGGAAGCCATGAAATGACTCGTTTTCATAAGTCACTTTACATACAAAATGAAAATCACACCAAAACATGCCATAACTGCCTCCATGATGAAGATCACTTCATATACAAAATGGTAATCACACAAAAAACATGTCATCACTGTCTGCATGTTCTACATCACTACATATACAAAACGGTGATCACCACAAAACATACCAATCGGGTTGATGGATTTTTATGTCACTACATTTACTTCAACATTTGAAATACGACGATTGCATCGTCTACATATGTTCCACACAGGACAAAGTGGACATTTCACTGTCATTCTCGTCGTCTGAGCTTATGATGATCACCTCTTCATTTCTTACTGGAACTCCTGCGATATTGTCATCAAACAATACTTGGTGTGCTTCCGGTGGGACTTCTACTTGGACGATCTCACGCTCGACGATACGATCACCCACTCCAACTTCTTCCGGATCAATTTCTTCATTTAGATCCGGAAACGAAATGGGGTGATCGCTTACCCTACGACGACAGTTCCCCGGTTGAGGAACATATGGAACAACAATGTTGACATCTTCATCATTTTCCGAGTCAATGACGATCGGATTGTCCGCGGACGACCCGGGTGGGGAGAAGTTAGTAGCAACATCAACATGAATCTGAGCTGTTTGGGTGGAAGATTCTTGGGTGGATGAAGACATAATAAATGGAAGGACTTGTTACTTCTAGTAATTTCATGTGCAATGCAAGGAACAAATGTTTTATGAATACATGCATGTAAAGGACTTTGCACTGTTTATCCAAGCCGAGTGGCCAGAGTACCTCCCGATGAAATCCATCATTTGCTCTCCATCAGGAGCAAGTCCAATGCAGGGCATGTGGCCCGTGTAAAGAATGGAAAATATAAGGGAGATCTTGCACATGTATGGTCTTACTCATGTATCAAAATATTAATCATAATCCATATTTTTTTTATTTTTATTTTCACCTTGCTAACAATTGTTTTGATTTTTTCCTTTTGGCAAAGAAACTATTAGCTTATTTTTGTTAATTGTTTCAATTATGCTTGCACACCTAAATAATAACCATTGATGCTTATATAACAATAACTGTTTATTGGAATAATCCACTGAATGTTGTCTTTGTATAGTTTCATTGGAATGTTAAGGAAAATTATAAGATATCAAAATATTTAATGCTGTTTGTGTTGAAGCATAATTAGGTCGACGAATAATAAATTGATTACTTGTGTAAAGAAAGTAAAGCTGTAGAGGGGTATAACGTGTTGGTTCATATGCAAGTTGGGGTTCCGAGCCAAATGCGGGTACCTACAGGATCATTGTTGGTCGCTTATACAAAATTGGGTGTTTTGAGGGAGGTTTGAAGGTTTTTATTGTGATATTAAATAGTAAGTATTTTCCTCGTGGGAAAACTTTTTGTTCTTTGGTTATTGGCTTCGTCAAGGGAGTGTGTACTATTTTATCATATAACAAACACAGTTAACTAATAATATTTAGGAAAGTTTTCACCTACATTTACCATTTGACGTAAAAAAGGTCCTTGGCCTTTAGATACTCAACTTTCAACTTTTGTAATACCCGAGTCCCTATTTATAGATTTTCATCCAAAAAATCTATTGATTGATTATGTGAATCAACAAGTTTATTTAGTTGTTCTTGGTTCGAGAGTATTTGATGATGTCTTAGCAAGCTTTTCCATGACTCTTGTTAGTGAGGTTAGTGAATGCATTTCTTTAGTACAGTATCCTTTAATGTGCTGTTTGTAAAGCTTCTTTCATTATGATACTGTTGCTTTCTACATTTGGAAAAATATTGTATAGTTGAAATGTTCAGTCTTCATAAACAAATATTATGGATTGCATTAGAATAGATTAAAATGGTTTGGATGAATTTGCATCGATGTTCTTTTGAAGTATTTGAAAGTCATTAAGAAGTATAATATAAACTTTCAACCAATCAAGTAATTAAAATCAAAAGGGAAAAATCAAGTTAAACTTTCAAAACATGGTTTACATCATTATCCTAGTTATAAGAAAATTAGCCATGTATGTTACAAACCGTGTATATGTCATCCCCACTCACCCATTCTCTCACCTAAGCTACGCTGTCAAACTCCCATTTTTCTGCCTTTCTTTTTATATTACTACCTTCCCCAAATCTACACGCCATTTCCTATCCCACTTCCTAGAAATTTCCTATTTTTCTACCTTATATACCCACTCCAAGACTTTCTTATCCATATTATCGTTTCAGTTAATACATAATTAATTCTGGTATTCAGAATTAGAGGAAATGGAGAATGGAAATCAGTCGTCTTTCTGGCAATTTAGTGATGATATTCGGCTTGAAGGAAGCAATTTGGCAAGTCTTTCTTTCAATGACTCAATTTGGAGCACCAACCATTCGACAAAACACACCGAGCAGAGGCAGAATTTCGACATAAGGGTTGGTCCCAGTGAGGTTAATAACTCTTTCAATTCAATCAACCCAGTTGATAATTCCAAGTCTGATTTCAATAGCTTCAATTTTGGGTTCAACAACGATGGACTGAAAGCTGGGGTGAAAGGTAATAATAGTTCTGGGTATGGTCCTGTTGGTTTGAACAGTGAGATCAATTCTTTCAATTCAATTAACTCATCCTTCAACAACCAAGTTGATGATTCCAAGTCAGGTTTCAATAGCTTCAATTTTGGGTTCAGAATATATATGAATTGAAATAAAACTTTAAAAACACAAGGATAATTTCAAAAACTTACTTGAAACTAATTTATCTCTCGCTAAATCACCTCTCCTAGGGGGAGGAAGCGGTGGCGTTGATGGCTCTCAATGGACCCAATCTCACAGATAGAGAATGGAGGAGGAGACGGTGGTCTCGATTAAGACTCAAGAGGCGTGAGTTGAAAACCCTACAATTCAAAAGTCTTAGATTTGATTTTGTTTCATTTAGCTGGGTCGGGTCACGTGGATTTGGGTTGATTTTAATGGGCCAATTGGGAAAAGTGATATGAATTGACATGGTACTTAGTGTGGAATTAAAAAGTGTTAAAAGGGGCATTTTTGTCTAAATAATTGTAAAATGGACATTGCTAATTTTTTGGACATTTTTGCAAATGACCATATAAAAGTGGTCATTTTTTCAAATTTCCACTAGAGTAATATTAGGACACTATTAAATCACACAATGTCAAATTATATTTGGGAATGGTTAAAAATACCACGTTCTAGAATATTTGGAACACATCGAAATGATTATAGTTATCAAAAGCCCTAAACTTTCACTGGCCAAATGCTATTCAAAGATCAGCCTATGAGACAAAGATCCAATATAATAACATTCCCAAGCCTTTTAAGTTGGCACAAACTAGGCTCGTTAAGCTAATAAATGTCAAATGTTGTAAAAATCAAGCAAGCAGCTTGAGCTCCATGAAGATTTAGTTCATAACAATCTCATTCTGACCATCCTAATTAGTAAATGACACAATTTTGAGCATTGTTTAACACCAAATGATGATTTCATGCTAACTTTATCAACAAAAATCTCAGCTTCAACATGCTCATTTACACCACAGTGAATTCTGGAATAAATCTTGAATAAAGAAACTAATGTATGACTCTCACTTAGAAGCATTAGAAAACTTAGCAACAGGTCAATTCCATATATTTGCCTCTTTTAATCTCAACTTTAATTTGCCTAACTTAATCATGCAATTTCATTCCATTCCATAACACACATAAATTAGAACATATAATTCATAAATCAAACTGCGCAAGATAGCATGATTTAGAGTGGTTCACTTCTTTTAGATTTCAAATGCCGTGTGCAGACAATTCTTAATTACCCTCTTACTAGCTACACATAAGAAAAAAGAAGAAAACCCCCTAATTACCTGGACGGTTTTTCACAAATAGAGAATAGAGGAAGATGAGGAAGTGGCGGCGGTACTCGTAAACGTAGAGGCATGTGTGAATCGTCCTCAAAGAAGAAGTGTTAGACTTGATTTTGGTTCATTTACTTGGGTTGGGTCATGTGGGTTTGAGTGGATTGAGGAGGAAGCGGCAGTTCTAGGTGAAGGTAGAGGGTTTGTGAAGTGTCCTCAAAGAAGAAGGGTTAGATTGATTTTGGTTCATTTATTTGGGTCAGGTCATGGTTTAGGTAGATTTTCTTGGGTCCAATTGGGTGAAAAGAAAACATTAAATGTTTGAATTGACATTGTACTTTTTCAAAATAATAGTATAGGTTAGTTGTCAAATTCTTATTGGTCAACACATTTTCTTAATACTATAAATCTTTTGTATTTAGTGTGGAATTAAAAAGTGTGAACAAGGGCATTTTGGTCTAAATAATTGCAAAATGGACATTGCAAAATTTTTGGACATTTTTGCAAATGACCATGTGAAAGTGGTCATTTCTTGAAATTTCCACATTATTATATTATTTTTCTTCATTAAAATTGAAATAGTTTGAATATATTTAATAATAAAAAATCTATTGGAACATAATTTTAAGAATTGATTCTTTAAAATATAAATCGTTTTATGTTTAAATAGTATATTGGAGATGTTCTAAGTAGACAATTATATAATCACTAGGTGCAAGCAACGTGCAATGCACGTTTGCTTAGTTTATATTTAATAGTTTTGTTTAAGAATTAATTTGTTATTAATAAAGATGTAATTTTTTTGATTAATTAAATAATTAACGATGTAATGTTTATGTAATTGATAAATAATTAAATAAAGTGTTTCTCTCTGTCGTCTCCAACCCAAAATCACAAACATAAAACTCAAAGTTCATATTATGCACAATAATATTATACTATATTCTAAAAACAAATGACAAGAAAAAAATGCTCACAAATGGAAATACATTTTGAACATCTAATGACATTAACATCTATCAGACAAACTTCAGTTAGCTTCGTATTCTTATTTTTGTGTCTATATGTCAAAAGAGTCACAATCATTATTTATTTCACATGACTTACATTGAGAAAGTACTTCTCTCTGAGTTTTTCACCTCCAAATACACATATGAAGTCGGTACAGCTTGCTATAGAACTATAGTCTACAGAGGATATGTGGGATCACGATGTGTAATCTTCGTTCTCAGTAAGCTCACCTATTACATTGTGCTCGAGATGGAGGAATCTGAGGTGGGCGGGAACTGCAAGTGAGAAATGGGAGAAATAGGCTATTTCCTTCCTTTTTTGCCCTATTTTGAAACGTCTTCTATCTCTTTTCTTCCGAATAGGCCGATTTTTTTATTTTCTGTAAGGCTTTTGTGAAACAGTAGCCTGTAAGTCTAGCATTTCTTATGAATTGATTGCTGGATTTGAATGGATTAAATTGGATGCCTCCATATATTACTTGTGCGAGAGAAAAAGATGATTATTGCGCCCATGATTAATCCAACTAAGATGATGGGCAAGCACAACCGTCCCCAACCTCCGGCCACTACGATTTCTTGGGGGCGTCGGCCATGAAAAGGGGGGAGAGCTTCTCCATTAAAGTTTTTCCAGTGTTTTGAAAACCGACCCGGTCATCGACCCGGAAAAGGTGAAGGGTCAAGGGTCAAAGGTTCAATCGGGGTTGAATCGGATGCAATAAATACATACAAAAATAATAAAATAATAAATATATTTTTAAATTTTCATATTAATAATTCAAAATAAATATATTTTTACTAATTAGATTCATTATCCTACAATTAGTCTCAATACTAAAAATTAAAAATCAATATGTTAAAGTAGTTTACTTTATTAAATTAAAATAATTTAAACTTATAGAAAATGATAGCTAACATTAATATATTAATAATCAAGTGTAATTTAAGTTAAATTTGAAAATTAAATAAATGAAATAATGAAGGTGAATATTACAATTTAATTAGTTGTTATTAAAAATCAAATTAGCCAAACATACATTTGAAAATGATTTTGATGGATATTTTAACATTTTTTGGTTATATATTACTATCCCACATTAGAAGTTTATAAAATTATTAGAGTTAAGAGCATGTATAAAAGGCACAATCCCACATTGGAAGTTTATGAAACCTTTGGAGAAAAGTGCATCTATAAAATGAGCATGACATCCATTACTTCTCCATGGGCCTTAGAATTCTAAATAAATTTTGAAGCCCATTTATGAAGTTAAAAATTTTTAAACCAAAAAAAAAATCGAAAATCGGGACCGGTTTGACGGGTTTTAACCGGTTTTGAAAATAATAAAAAATCGGACATGATTTGGCCCCGTTTTGGGCTCGGTTCCCGATTTTTCCGGTCGAACCGGCTGGGCCGGACCGAGTTTGACAACATTGAGTTTTTCAGTCATGAAAGATTAAATGTTTTTTTCGGTTTTTGGGAGTTGAGGAGGCGGGGACTTCTTGTGTAAATTTGATATGTTAAGGTCATTGGCTGCAATTTAAGGATTATGGTTAAATTTTAAGTTTTAGTCCCTAAAGTTTTAAATAAATTCAAGTTGGACCCCAAAGTTATAGGTTTTCCGTTAAAACAAAAAATTCCGTTAATTTTTTCGTTAAAACAAGAAATTCCGTTAGTTTTTCCGTTAAACCAAGAAATTCTGTTTCATAACCACTTTTTATATGTAGAAAGATATAACTTATTTAATTCATTTTTTGTGTGCTTTTTATTATTCTGTTTATAGTCTTACGCTACATCTACTTTTACTAATTGGCATCGAAGAGATTGCGGGAACATTTATAGGAGATTCAAAGGTTCTGCTCGTGCTCATCTCTAGTGCCTTCCCGGCTTGATACCGTGTATTTTCATATACTATTTTTTATAGCATCATTAACTTCATTTGTAAAAATATTGCTAAAGTCATGGTCGACACAAGTAACGACAGGATGCTACTAGGTTAGCAACTCAAGACTCCAATGACATTCACACTTAAGAAACTCCATTAGTAAGGACCCTTCATTGGTCCAATCATCCAAATCATGATGCAGAAGAGAATCCCCTAGTAGATTCGCAAGTACGACATAACCGGACCCTTCAAAACCAGTGGCACCTCAAGTGGCCATAATGTCGGAGACATTTTCATGATGTTAACCACCAGGCCTTGTGTTAGGGGGTCTCCTGCCCCGCATTAGGCATATCCCATGTCACCTCTGACATATCCTATATCGTCCTAGACGTATCCTATGCAAAACTTGGTATATCCCATGTCTTTTCGAGCTCTTCATACGATGTCCCCGATGGGTTGAGGAACTTAGCCACATGTCCTTGATGCCTCCGTCCCAAGGAGATCTCAGTATTGTGCCTCCTTGAGAATACTCGCAATCAATGCACAAAAACACTATAGGATTGTCATCCTGACGTACAAACAGCTCACCCCAATCATTCAGGAGAGACACGATTAAAGCCTTGCGTGTGTACCACACGTGCCTCCACGTGTTACGTTAAGAGTGTGCCATTCATTCAAGAGATTCTCGCTTACCCCCTCTTGAATATGTTCAAGCATCCTAGCATGAAAAGAGTTCAACGATATTATGAATCCCATCAATCACCTTGTTACATGCACAGACATGATGCCCATGCAAAATGCCCCGACCCTATCCAAGATCTTTTCTCAAAAAAACCTCACCACACTTAAAGAATTTGGTTCACATAATTTATACTGGAGGGTATTTGGCAATTTTTGGTTGAAATATGACAAAAAAATAAAAATAAAATAAAATTGAATAATACAGCAACATCTGTAAAAATTATGTAAAGAAAGTCCCTACACTTAGGCTCCGTTTGATTGGCGATATTTTCCCTGTTTTCCTACTTCCACTTTTTGACTGTTTGATATGCTAAATTTTCCATGGAAAATGTTTTCCTCCCTTTTTCTAGGTACAACCCTTTAATGCACGAATGATGGAAAATGTTTTCCAACCTTTTAGGTGGGAAAACATTTTCCAAACTTTTTTTTATAGCAATGGCAACCAATTCTATCAACCATTGTAAAAAAGATTTTCATTTTTGTTGACAATTTCTATGCAAAACAAAGTCAAACGAATATGGTAATTTTTTCTAATTTTTTAAATTCTTTTTTTTTTTTTTACTTTTTGGTAATTGGAACAAATTCTTAACCCAATAGTAGAAAATATTATCACTTTAATGGACAATTTCCATAAAAAAGGAAGTCAAACGGATTTCAAACTTTCAACATTTTTCATGGAAAATTATACCAATCAAACACATTTAATTACAATTCCCCGTAAAACAAGTTCTAGACAAATATTTTCCCTGAAATTCGTTTTCTTTTCACCTTATTTTCCATGATGCAATCAAACGGACCCTTAGAATTATTCTTTCTCAAGTGTTGTCTGAATTGATGAGAAAATGGTTCAACAACTCGGTACCAACCCCCTAACATGCTTCAATAAAATATTACTAAGTATTAATAACGGGCTTGGGTCATGCTACACCGATAACTGCTCATAGAATCTTATTAAACTCATGTTTGACAATCATTTTTGGGTAAAATGAGGTTTTGAATAATCATTTTTTGAAGAGTGAGTAATTAAAAAATAGGGAAAAAAATTGAATTTACGTATAGAATAATTTATTAAGTGAATGTATAGTTAAAAATGATTATATAGAAAATAGTTTTGAAATAATATTTGTCAAATAGGGACAAAGTTTTATACGCGGAAAAATAAACATAGATGCAAACTCTCTAAACATAGTCATAGCACTAGTTTTTTTATTTTTTCTCATCAAGTTAAAATATTGTTATATGGCATATTCATATTATACATAAACAGAAACGATCTCCTAAGCTCCGGTACTTATGTTATTCTAAACACCGATGACGTGGCAATTAACTACTAACAAATTTAATCATTAGTGTGGGACTCATCATCATTTTCCAAACAAAATAAATTCACACAGTGGCCAAGCATGGATTTTGTTTAATTAAATGAATTAATTATGTGGGCCCCACCGTCATTAAGAAACTTAATCTTAATCACAATAGAGTCCAAAAGTCATAACCAATTTCAACGTCTTCTTCAAAAGGAAAAGCCATAAGGGTCCATTTGATTGCAAGGGTGAAAAATGAGTGGAAAGAAAATGTTTTATAGGGAATTGATTTTCCTAAAAAATGTTTTACTAAGAATTGTAATTAATTGTGTTTGATTGGTATAGTTTTTCATGAAAAATGTTGAAAGTTTGGTGTCCATTTGACTTCGTTTTTTTATGGAATTTGTCTATTAAAATGATAACCTTTTCTACCATTGGGTCTAAAATTTGTTTCAATTGTTAAAAAAAAAAAATTACCATACTGAATATTATTCGTTTGACTTTGTTTTGCATGGAAGTTGTCAATAAAAGTGAATTTTTTTTACCATTGTATCTAGAATTTGTTATCATTGCAAAAGAAAAAAAAAAGGTGGAAAATGTTTTCCCACCAAATAGGTGAGAAAACAAAATCAAATTTTTGTGTATCAAAGGATTGTACCTAGAAAAAGGTGGAAAATATTTTACCGAAAAATTTGTGCTATTAAACACCCTTAATTGGATAAAGTTAGAAAAAAAATTTCCTTTTCCACCCATTTTCTAGGCCATCAAACGGACCCTAAGAGTTCATCTTTAATTTCAATCTCTTATCCTTGTTTAGATTGATGCACGTTAATTAAGGTAAGATTATGTGCAAATATTATGTTTTTTTAATGAATGAATATATTGAATGACGAAAATTAATTCTTTTTCCTCGATGGGGGTTTTTTTTTTTTTTTTTTTTTCAAATGAAGTTCTATTTTTGTAATAGATTGTTCTTACTCACCATGTTCAAGAGTTTTATGATATACAGAAAATAATATTTGATGCTAGCCCGGGGCGAAATTTTTCATCCCAATTCTATGAAGTTTACAAGTAAATGAGGATTAAAACTAACCACACACCAGTACTATGAGAGAATGCAAGAACATAAAGTTAAGATTGAGAGAATTTTAATTCCATAAAAGGTTAAAACCAGGAAAGTTTGTTTCACAGCTCCCATAAAATGAAGGATAATTCTAGTGGTACATTGGGGCATACATTAAGGTGTCCATTGCGGCCCCCTATTGGAGGGAGTGTCGGTCCCACAAGCACTCCCTCCAATAGGGGGCCGCAATGTGTCCATTATGGACACATTGATGTATGCCCCAATGTACAAGAAGCACAACCCTAAAATGAAACCCACAATTAGGACTACTGTAGCATATCTTAAATCTGCCTAAACCAAGGATGAAATCCTTGTGGCCTATAGAAGTTCAAATGTCAAAGATTTATACAAGAAAGGTTTTTCAAAGTTTTCAAGATGAGATATTTGAGAGTCAAGCCTACGTCATACATACCTTATTCGAAGATGAAGCTAAGGTGATTTATACAGCTACAAGGTTCGAAGAATCTTCTTCATCAAGATGTCGAAAACTTGATTATAGCAAGTGTTTAGATATTATATGTTGTAGTTGTCAACGATTTGAATGTGAAGGAATTCCATGTAGGCATTTGTTGGCATATTTCAAGATCAAACAAATTTTATAATTGCCAACTCAATATATTCTCCAAAGGTGGACCAAACAGGCGAAAGTTGGCCAAGTATGGGACAAGGATCATTGAGAATTGAATGACATTCCAAACCAATCATTGATGTCACGACATTCAAATTTGTCTCAATTTTTGTCAGTTGTTATTGATGATGCATCTCTTACTGAGGAGGGAACTAATCTCTTGTGGAATCGGTTGGAGGATCTTCACAATAAAATAAAGGAGATTAAAAATGGTAATGGTGTTGAGCGGGTATTCATGGGACAAAAAATCATCAAAGAGCAGATAATCATCAATGAACCACTACAAGTAAGAGCCAAGGGGTGTGGAAAAAGATTAAAAAATTCGAAAGAGAAAATAGTGAACAAAGAGAGGGTTTGTCATGGATGTGGATTATGTGGTCAATCGCACGACAAGCGAAATTGTCCGACATTACTTGAAATGTTTTTTTTTTTTTTTTTCATATTTTCATGGTTAATACAATGTTCTTATTTTTCAATTTAATATCTTTTCTTATTGTTTTCTCGTTTTGCAAATAATTCATTTTCTAGACTTATTCGATCAAAATATTGTATTTCGTCGTTTCAATTTTTTCCAGTTGAACTTGAATGCTATGGAGAATTTTTGCATGTCTAATATCAGTTAGATGCTCCATGTAGTTTATTTTATTGTTGGCCCCACATTGATTTAAGATAGTTTAAATTCATTTACAAGAATTTTGGAATCACTTTGCAAATGCATTCCAGATTTACTGTCGTAATTTAGGAATCACTTTGCAGCAAAATAATTAGTACATGAATAAAATAAAATAATTAAACAATTAGGCGGTGACTAATCTTTGCACATGTAAATAAGTGAAATAGTGAACTTAAGTGTGACAAATGCACGTTAATTAAGATTCTTAATTACCTATTTGTGGATAGTGGTGGACCCCACATAATTAATTCATTTAACTAAACATGCTTGACCACCGTGTGAATTTATTTTGTTTGAGAAATGATGATGAGTCTCACACTAAGGAAATAGTGAACTTAAGTGTGACAAATGCACGTTAATTAAGTTTCTTAATTACCTATTTGTGGGATAGTAGTGGACCCCACATAATTAATTCATTTAACTAAACAAAATTCATGCTTGACCACCGTGTGAATTTATTTTGTTTGAGAAATGATGATGAGTCTCACACTAAGGATTAAATTTGTTAGTATCACTGGTGCTTAGGAGATCGTTTCTGTATACATAAATATCACCGACAATATAAGTAAAATTATTTTACATATAAACATTACTAAATAGAAAAGAAAAAAATCAATGTTACTAAAAGTATTAATTTATTTTTTTCCAAAAGTATTCGACTAACCTTTTTGTAATATACTACCTCCCAAAAAATCCATTTTTCTTGGTTTTTTTCATTTATATAATATACATTACTATATATAATATATAATTTTGATTGAATATAATGACACTACAACATAAATAAAGTCATTTGCTTTAAGTCAAAATATATAAATATGTCAAGTGATGACGATGAGGTCTCCCTAGGTTGGGCACAGCCTTTATGAGGGAAAAAAAATAAGCAAATTCGACTCTACAATAAAATAAATATTCTTTAAAACAGTTAGACGAGAGATCAACAATGACACTTCTCAAATAATATAAAATTCTTAGCTAATCATCATGAATGAAAATACTTGAATATTATGTCATATCGATTGGTCACAGAAGAAAAACAAATTATTAAAATGTAACGAGATTCTCTTTCGTTGTCGCGACTTGTTGCCTCATTTCAATCGAATGACAATTCTCTCCGAATTTTTGCTCCAATAATTGTTTTCAAGTACAAAAACTTGATTCATGAATAGCTGTATTTTTGCGAAATAATTTAAATAAATGTAAACTAAATATTTTTTTTTTTTCAATTTTTAAACTGAGAGAAAAATTATCTTGACATAATAAATGGGTGCTTTCATTCTCATTTCAAAGATAAATAAACCAGAAGGAAAATATAAAAGAAAAAGCCGAAACGGTGCCACGGCGAATTCTTCTTAACTGTTATCTTATTAATAAAGATTTTCTTTGCTGGAACGAAAAATGACCGTTACAAACATAAAACCCGGCAACGGATAGTTTATTTTTTTAAAAGGAAAAAAATACTTCCATATTAAAGAACCAAATCACCAGAGTTTTCTTTATCCAAATATCAATATACAATCGCAAAATCTCTCATTTTACACGCTAATCCTTACTCTAACTGATTATTCAAATCTGCGTAAATTCGACTAATTTTTGTGGGATTCTTGTTTTGGGTGTTGCCAATTCCTTGGAAAACAGTCTGTTCAAAAGTTAAATTCGTTTGTTGATTTTATTGATATTGGGAAATGGATCTTGGATGTATTGATATGGGTTGCATTGAAAAGCAAAGAAAGGAGACTTTTCTTGACAAGGAGAACAGTCCAAAGGAGTCTGGGATGTATTCTTCCAAGCCAGGGAAGGTACTCTTTCTTGGCTTCTTGAAATGAATTCTGTATTTCATCTCAATCTTTCTCAATGGTTTATTGATGAGGTTTTAGGTTTTCGATATAGTATTGGGTTTAATTATATGTAATTTGTGAGTTTACACTTGAATTATGTTTTGCTTTCAAGATTTAGAAAATGGTCAGCCTGATTAGTCTTCTGAGGGTATAAGAAATGGGAATTCTCAATTTATTGTGTAGCTTCTTTTGGCACCTTGGGTAAGGTGGACTTCAATGTACATTGTTAAGAAAAGAAAAGAAGCTAAAATCTTGTCCACTGGTCAAGTTGTGCATGTATCTTGAGTCATAGTATGGCACAAAAATAAAACAACAAAATAAAAGAGTTTTTCATGATATAAACAAAATTTTCATGTAATATAAGGTAGGATAATAGAAAGGGGTGACGGGTGCTTTTTTGAATATATTTGGGTAAATCAGCATTTCATATCTCTGCTACAGTTAGACCAGTTTTATTGTTTTAAGTTCATCTGCATAGTGAAGCTTTGTGATTTAGATGTTTATCGGTATGACTATTGTTGCTTCTGTTGGTAGGGAATTCCAAGTTACTAATCCACAAAGGTTGGGAACTAATTGCTCAAATAGATATATAGATTGGCAATGCATTTATACGTAGACCTTTTTATCTTGTTTGTAAAGATGAATGTTGAACAGTGTATTTGTAATTGTAAAGATCTGGTAATGTGTGGCACGGTTCTTCAAAATGAACTCATAAAGTCAATTTAATGACATGTTATACAAGTTTTCCATTCATTTTATCCTTTTAAAATGTAATTGTTATGTCAAAGCATAGATCAAAAGATGTCAAAGTGAATAACTAAAACCCAATATTGGCATCTTAGGGTTGCACATTTTGCAGTAATTGAGATAGATCGTAAAGAAGAGAAGGATGTTGTTGTTCTATTTCTTGAAACAGATTGAATTTATTAGTTTCCACGCTGAATTTGGTTTTCTTTTGTTGTTCTCAAAACTATGATATTCTTATCAAGCATTAGAATAAATTTTCTTCTTTCTTTCTTTCTCATTTTTGTGCTTCTGTATAATGCAGAACAAGGGATCAAAAGATGTTCTCCAGTCAAGTTTGAGTGCTTTAAACAAACTTACATCACAAATTACAAAGCCTCCACATCGGAGAACTTCACCTCTTAATTGGTTCCCTCGCAAAAAGGTGGATTATTTGAATAGGAAAATAAAATCGCTACAGGTAGTGCTATCTATGCATGCTTTTCTTTTGCCGACAAGGTTTTTGCTTTATCAAAAGGTTTGACACTTTCACGTAACGCAGGAAGTAGATGGAATGAATTCAACTCTTGATGAGACTCTTGGGGATTCAAATCCACATTACTCCAGAGTTCTGAGAGAAAAAATTGCAGTAAGAGAAGCTGCAGAGAAAGCAATGGAAGCTCAAAAGGCTGCAAAGGTGGAAGCATCTTGGTGTCGTATACTTAAAGCAGCCAGGTACTACTCGCATTCTTTTGGACTAAAAGTTTGATTGAGATATATCATTTTTCTTTTACAGCAGACTTATTTTCTTTTTAATAGGATTGAAAGTAAAGATGCAGAAGCAGAGCTGTCAAAAGCAGAAAAATCTGCAGCTGAAGCTTTTGAAGCTGCAACAGCCATCGGTGTGATCATGAATGATATACCAGAACATGCACAAAAATGTTACAAAATGGAAACCGTAAAAGGAGAAGAGTCTACCTCTCATACAATATCGGCAAGTTTTGAAACTGCATTTGAGGTCGATAAACAAGTAGCTGCTGCAGTTAAAGCGGCTTTTATTAAGCTAGCAAATTGTCCTTCAATAAACAGAGGAGAATTTAGAGAGTTGTTGCGCAAAGTCAGTGAGACTCCGGATACTGTTGAAAATTATCATGAATTGTCAGATTTTTCTACAGGATGTGAATCTGAAAGTTCTAATTCTCAGGATGTAAGTTGTGATAAGGAATTTGCTGCTGAAAGAAATAGTAAAAAATACAAGAGGAGACAGGTTCTTGACAAATTTAGCATGACTAATCTAGTTGAGATGATGCTGGATAGGCTTAGATGCTTGAAGGAAGATGAACTAGCCTCTCTGGCCACTATAGTTGCAACTTCAGGGCTAAATGAGGCTTTAGTGGAAGCAGAAAACAGCAAGGAGTGTGCTTTTAACTCTGCTGTTGATGACATTGGGAAGCCGACTTCTGATGCCTTGAGCGGGATTTCCGATGGAGGGAGGACTTCACAGAACTCAGATCTGGATGGGCAGATGAGAAGGGCAGCCGAGGCTGAACTTCCTAGCCTCGACAAGTTTCTGGTGAAGCGCTTGACGAGACTTGAAAGAGAGCTACTAGAAGCCAAAAAGGCAGGGGCAAATAAAGCTGCAGACGGAAGTGAACAAGATTTAGATAGCAATTCGGACTATGAAAAGCTCTCTCTTGTTAATAATACAAGTTCAAGTCAGAAAGATTCTTCCATGATTGAGGAAAAGACTGAGCCTGAACTTCCTAGCCTCGACAAGTTTCTGGTAAAGCGTCTGACGAGACTTGAAAGAGAGCTACTAGAAGCCAAAAGGGTCGAGTCAAACGAAGTTCAGGTTGGAAGTGAACAAGTGGTCAATAGTAAATCCGATGATGAAAAACTTTCTATTGTTGAGAATACGAGATTGTGTGAAAAAGATTCCAACTCGCAGAGCACTCTTCAGGAACCTTCTTCAATGATTGAGAAAAAAATAGGAGAGGGCACTAATGTTCCTGACTTGGGAAGTATGCTAGTGAAACATTCTTCAAAGCTTGAGAAGGAGATTGAAGATGCGAGGATAAAGAAAAGTAAAGTATCTGGTATGAGTGGCAAGAATTTGGAGAGAGTGAGTACAATGACAATCAGCCATTCGAAAAATGTAAATGAAACTACAGAGGTTCCTAGTCTTGATAAGTATCTGGTGAAACACTTGTCAAGACTCGAAAGGGAGGTCCAGGAGGCAAGAAACACAAAAAGTATTGAACTGGGTGAAATTTGCAGCATTACTGATTCGAGCAAAAGCGTCACTTCTGACCGTGCAACTGATTTGGAAGTGATTTCATCTTGTACTGATGGAGATTTAGTAGGCAAAAAAAATATGAAACTTAACCAAAGTAAACAGGGAGGGAATGGTGACACAGATTATGAAAGTTTAGACAGGGTTCTAGTAAAACATGTCACGAGACTGGAAAAGGAGAAGATGGGACTATATGAAGAGGAACAAACGGGGATGAAATTGAAGGAAAGAAACACCAATAGAGAGACGGAGAGTAGCGAAGGCAGTTTGGACCAAATTTTAGTCAAGCACAAGTCAAGACTTGAGAGGGAAAAGATGGCTGCTGCTGAGCAATACAATGTAGACGATCAAATTACACATTCAGTTTCTCGTCGACAGGCTCGGGAGAGAGAATTGCAGGAAGCATGGGGAGGCTTGAGCCTAGGGAACTCTATGTGTCCTCATGTCTCCAGACTCAAAAGAGATAAGGATGGTGTCGACAATAGCGATAATCAAATCAGACATTCAGTTTCTCGACGACAGGCTCGGGAGAGAGAGTTGCAGGAAGCATGGGGAGGCTTGAGCTTAGGGAATTCTATGCGCCCTCATCCTCATGTATCCAGACTCGAAAGAGATAAGGATGGTTTCGACAATGTCGATGATCAAATCACACATTCAGTTTCTCGTCGACAGGCTCAGGAGAGAGAGTTGCAGGAAGCATGGGGAGGCTTGAGCTTAGGGAACTCTATGCGCCCTCACGTCTCCAGACTCGAAAGAGACAAGGATGGTGTTGATGATCAAATCAGAAATTCAGTTTCTCGCCAACAGGCTCGAGAGAGAGAGTCGCAAAAAGCATGGGGAGGCCTGAGCTTAGGAAACTCTATGCGCCCTCACGTCTCCAGGCTTGAAAGAGACAAGGCAAGTTCCTATTTTACTTTATCTATATGACATAATGCATCAGTTCTCATGCTTTTGCTTTGGGGTTAAATAACCTGGTGGTCAGGGGTCACTAAAATTTTAGTGAAACCACAAAACTCAAAACTGTTTCGAATTGGTTGCTAAAATTAAACTTTGACAGTCTAGTTATCTGCCAACTACTTTGCTACATTAGCTTTTAAGTTAGCCAAACACATGACCAAATTGTAAGAAACATGTTGGTTCAATGATAACCAATTTGAAACAGAATTTAAGTTTAGTTCAATGACTAACATGAAATATCAATAAAAGTACAATGACCACAAGTATTTCTAAGTTCTAATCTGCATTAAGCCAGCCATTCAGAGACATGATTTACATTTGCTTGCACTCATTTTTTTTTCTGTTCATTAGTAATAATATAAATTTCTTATGTATAGGCTGCTTGGCTTAAAGCTGAAGAAGAGGAGAGGACGAGTGGAATGGTTGAAGTGTGAGGTTCAGAGCGATACCTCCAAATGTTCTCTTGAAATTTCAAACATAAACCTCCACTGGGCAGCTGTGAGAACTTTCTACATCGAATAATTACTTACTATGTTTTCTCGTACTAACATTCTTTCCTTAGCTTCTTTGCTAATGGTGTCGTTTCTCTTTGCTTTCATTCCTCGTCTGTTTCGACATGGATTTTTGAATGCATTTAATTAGCTGAATTATGACTTGAAGCTGTTCAAGTAATGCGAACGAGAAATTATGTTTTTGTTTGCATCATTTTACTTAAATACCTCTTAACTGTAGAAAATGTGTTTATTTGTCTTTGTTTCATTAACATTTTAACTCATATTGCCTCTGTTACATAGTATTAATGATTCATCTTTAGTCCTATCCAACTTTCCTTCCCTTCCCAAGAATGAGCAACAGATTTTTATTGATTGTTATTTAACGGGTTTGCTGTTTAATTATCAAAGAATATTCTCAATCTGCAGTTGTGGAGGGAAGCCTCTTCAGCTTCCTGGCAAAGTCAAGCAGTCAAACGGGCTGAGCATCTCTCCGTAGTAGGAGTAGGAGCAATCAAATTTGTTTAAAGCTTTTTCTTTCACGCAGAAAGTCAAGTCAATTTCTCCCATAAGTGAAGAGATAATTCAGAGAACAACCTAAGAGCAAATAATATAGCATGGAGTCCAACCCAACAAGGAGGCCCGAGGCCAAGAATTTGTCAGGGAGGGCATCAATGACAGATGAAGGGTAAAAATCGAAAGGCCCGAAAAATTAACCAAAAACAGTTAAAACATATTCTATGTAATTCTCAAAAGTGCGAATGAGGCATGTTTGGCTGATCGATGAAATTCTTTTTTATTCATATATTTATTTCATGAGATCCACAAATATTACTCATTTATCCTTCTCTTATTTCTATTTATTAATAATCTAATTAGTTTACAAACATTTCACAAGTATGTTTTCATACTAAAATTTTATGTGCATCATTTCTTTCCGAAATCTAAATTCTAATACTTCTACCATATTGAATTTAACTAAAAATTTGATAAAAATAATTAAAACTTAGTCAATAATTAATTTTAATTTAGTGGGATCCACAACTTTTAAACAATGCATTTTATAGCTTTTATCAAAATTTATTAAAAAACTTATTTTTTACCAAACAAGAACCTTTTAATAATATATTTTTTAAAATTTGTATATAGCATGGAATGATGATGTTGCATCATCGCTAGCCGATTCAATTTCATCCGCTATCGCGCTATTTTTGGTCATATAGTTCAACCAATCACCACTTGCAGTCCCCCATTCCGACCTCAAAAATTACACAAATTCCTTTCTCCGCTGCCACATTGGAGTAGGAAAGCCGTGTCCGCTGCCATAAAAGACGGCCTTAAAATCCACCTTCGTCGTCACTCCTCTGTTCGCAATCTATGGACTAGTTGCCAACACTCGATCGCCGACCCGATTGCAACCTCAAATGGTTTGCTAATCAACTTCCTCATCAACTTCGACAATTCAAATCATGTTCGCGTTTTCGTCAATCTATTTTTCGGAGAACGAACGTGTAGAGATGGCAGCGGGGTGTGCCTCGCCCCACCCCGCCTTGTCTAGGGCGGGGCGCGGGCCTGCCCCATTTCCCTCGTCATTTTTTTTTCATAAAGAATTTTCAGTTAAAATACAAATTCAAAATTTTAGAATCTAAAGCAAATAATGATCAAACTAACTACAACATATCCAAAGCAAGTACTAGAAACAAACAATGTCCAAAATTAAATATTTGTAAGTAGAATAAGGGTTGCTTGCAGTTGCGCTTTTTGTACTTTTGTAATTTGTAGTTAATTTTTTTATTCTCCACGTGGAGGGCATCTCCGCCTTGACTTGACCTGAGACGGGGCGACGATCCCTGCCCTGCCCTGCCCCACCAACTCGTTGGAGCGAATTTTTTTGCCATCACTACCAACGAGATTGAGGTATCACCTTCAAGTGTAATGTCTTCAAATTCAAAATTTGGAGTGGTCAGGTGCTACCCTACTGTCATCAAAAGCATTACCTCTGCCCTCATTTACTTCGTCACAGGCTTTTCTTCGAGGAAATAGTGGGAAATGACTTGTTGATTTGAGTATATTTCCACATTATCTTTTGACTCATTAATACAATAAAAAAAGTTAAAACATAACTCTTACAAACAAAAAGCCAAAATACCCTTGACTGTTAAACAGCCAGCCGAAACAATCAGCCGGTTGTTTAACAGTCGACAAACTGTTAAGAGTCTGCCCATGACTATTAATGGGCCGACTATAATAGTCGGCCCAGCTTTTTTTTTTTAACTTTTTTTAATCATTTAATTTTTCAATAATAAATAATAATTTTTTCTTCATTTCTTCATTTTATATTTAATTAAATAATATTTATTTTCTTTATTTAATTAAATAATATATATACAATTAAATAAAGAATTTCAATTCAATAATTACTAAAATGAAACATTATATTTTAACGAATTAGCAAATTTTTTATTCTTTTAATTTTTTAATTAAATATTCATTGTAAACAAATCTTTAATTTTATCAAATTTAATTAAATAATATTTATATTCTTTATTTAATTTTAATTATTTTCTGTTATTTGAATTTCTTTTATATATACTTAAATAAAGAATTTAAAATTGATAATTACTAAAATGAAATATGTTTTTAACGAATTAGCAAATTCTTTTTTATTTCCTTTTAATTTATAATTCTTTAATTTAATATTCATTGTAAAAAATTCTTTAATTTTTTTAATATTCTTTATTTAATTTTAATAATTTCCGTTTGTTTGAAATATATATATATATATATATATATATATATATATATATATATATATATATATATATATATAAAGAATTTGAAACTGATAATTACTAAAATGAAATATTTTTTTAACGAATTAGCAAATTCTTTTTTTTTCTTTTAACTTTTTAATTTAAAATTCTTTAATTAAATATTCATTATAAAAAATTCTTTCATTTTTTAATATTCTTTATTTAATTTTAATAATTTCTTTTTAAAAAAAATCTTTTTATATAATTAAATGAAGAATTTAAAACTGATAATTACTAAAATGAAATATTATTTTTTAACGAATTAACAAATTCTTTTTTTCCTTTTAATTTTTTAATTTAGAATTCTTTAATTAAATATTCATTGTAGACAAATCTTTAATTTTTTCAAATTTAATTAAATAATATTTATATTCGTTATTTAATTTAAATAATTTCATCTTCTTTGAGTTTTTTATATACTAGTCGTTGACACGTGTGTTGTACGAATATTGTATTTGTTGTATTTTTATTAGTGTCAAAATTGTTGGATTATTCAAGAGTCTTGTGAGCATATTATTGTCTCGCTAATGCTCCATCTAACATACAGTACTGGATATACAACATACCGTATATGCAACTTATCGAAAAAGTTTTTCAATGAGTTTAATTTAATATTTAATCAAGTAGAATGAATTGGTCAAATGTACATTGATCATAACTAAATAATTGACAACATAATTCATGATAATATTGTTCAAATAATTAAATAAATCAAATACATATTGAAAAATGACGTGTCAAATGTACATTTATCATGACTTAGTAATTGATAAAATAACTAATTATAATATTGTTCAAATTGCTCAAATGATTAATAAATTAAATAAATATTGAAAAACGAAAATTAGTGTATTATTGAAATAACTAAGTCACTGTTTGATACACATTAAAATTTTCATTTTCATTCTTTTACTCATTTTCAACCACATATTTTTCAATAAAATAATATTGTCCATAACATCAATAATTTTTTCTTCTTTTTCAACCACATATTCTCCATCAATTTACTATTCCAGAATACATTTTTTCAAAATAATGTGGTTCAAACACACTCTAAATGTATATTAGAAAATGAAAAGTAAAATATTATTGAAATTATTGAATTTTAATAAAGATAGAATTATTTAAAAAATAATTATTCACATACCGTATATGCAACTTATCGGATATTCAATTAACATATCGGATAAAACTGGAGAACTTGATTAAAAATTGGAAAAATAAACAGTAACTTCTTATTGGTTATTATTGCATCTATAGTAGCAAGAAAATGAACTAAAATAATTACTAAAATGAACTATTCTTTTTAACGAATTAGCAAATTCTTTTTTTTTTCCTTTTAATTTTTTAATTTAAGATTCTTTAATTAAATATTCATTGTAGACAAATCTTTAATTTTATCATATTTAATTAAATAATATTTATATTCTTTATATAATTTTAATAATTTCCTTTTGTTTGAATTTTTTATATATATAATTAAATAAAGAATTTGAAATTGATAATTACTAAAATGAAATATTCTTTTTTAACGAATTCGCAAATTCTTTTTTTTTTCCTTTTAATTTTTTAATTAAATATTCATTTTAGACAAATCTTTAATTTTTTTTTCAAATTTAATTTAAATAATTTCATTTTCTTTGATGTGTTTATATATATAATTAAATAAAGAATTTGAAATTGATAATTACTAAAATGAATTTTTCTTTTACCGAATTAGCAAATTCTTTTTTTTCCTTTTAATTTTTTAATTTAAGATTTTTTAATTAAATATTCATTGCATGAAAATCTTTATATATTTTTTTTCAAATATAATTAAATAATATTTATATTCTTTATTTAATTTAAGTAATTTCATTTTCTTTTGAGTTTTTTCATATATATAATTAAACAAAGAATTTGAAATCGGTGCGCAGCTTCCTACAAATCCTTCTTGTTTGAAATATTTGCTCAACATACAAATTTTCTTCCTCGGGAATCACACATGAAGAATTAGATAACGGTCCACTAGTTCTAACCCCCGCGCTCCCACCCCACTTATGTTTCCGACGGGATAAAGCAATCAAACCCACATTTATAAATTCATCGTAGTTCTCGTTGTCGTGAACTACTGACGGAATTTTGTGTATAATAGTAAGATCACGATGAGGAATAACTAGTTTGAGAATAACGACATCATCATGATGAGCTATCTCCACTGTGTCCCGAAAATCATGGCATTGTAATCCTCTTTATCTGAATCTTCGTATTCAATTTCGGCGACATCCTTCGTCACTAAAATCACCCAAAGAGGAGTCGTGTATATTTCTTTCAATTCAAATAGATAATTCACTCCTTCATCACAAGTAACCTCCATATGTGGAATCGGAATAGATGAATCATCATTGAATCGAAATCTTAGTTCCATATCGTATTAAAAGGGGTTGACATTCAGCTTGTTTTGTAAATCATGTTACATTCCTGCATATGTCGTAGTCTCTGTTATGGAAATTGGAGTACCACCACGTCTATCGTTTGTCCATCTCCATACACATTGATCTTTCTCATCTAATTCGAAATCACAAAAGTAACTGAAAAACGCAAGTTCGACCATAACAATTAAAGGGGGTAAATAGGTATTTAATTCGGCATTAAAAATTAATTAACATGCAACAAGTTACAAGTTAATTATCTCTAGATGGTTACTCAAACAATCCAATTTTTCCTATATTGAATTACCGCAATTTGAATATAATAAACAGTAAAATATAAAGCAGTAAAGAATGCAATAATTGTTCACGGAGAAATCCAATTGGGAAAAACTCCGGGCACTTTGCCAGTCAATCCACTATAAACGATTTAGCACTTACAGTCTACAAGACTAGACGACGACACGAACTATCTGATCTCCTGATTGTAATTTTGACAGCTCTCATGAATTCTGTGCTCCCTTGCGCCAATTCCAGCTACAATAACCAACACTCTCCTGGAACTTCGCTATCCTGCAGCAGCCCCTAACTTGGTAGAATCGTCTATCTCATGTGGATCAAGAAGAACAACCCGTTCTTCACAGACTGAAACTCCAGTCGTCTTCTTTAATTTTCAGCACTCTCTGACAGATAAGTAGGAAGTAGTAGTTTGGTATTTGGATGTAGGATTCGATGTTTTTCTGACTAAGAAGAACGAATCTCCAAGAAACATGAAGGTTGAAAGCTTCGATGATAAAAGAAAATTGACAGCACAATATTTGCTTATTGTTCAGCCTTAGAATTATCGTTCTGTAGCTTTAGGATATATATAGATAGGTCAAGTAAACCATGGACCAGGAAAAAAGCCTTTAAAACGCGAAAATAAAATTTTTCGTATAAAGCTGTCACTCGAGCAATAAGCCAGCGACAATCGAGCAATAGTGTGTTGCTCGCAAATGAGGGGTGACGGTCCAGCGACAGTGTTTATGCTTTTGCAATTCAAGCCATAACCTGGCGACAGTCCAGCGAAAATTCGCGTCGTTTTCTTCTTTGTTCCAAACTCGAAACTCTAGACCTATTCAACTAACTTTTGACATATTTGCACATTACTCCTTGAACTTTCATCAACTATCAATTTAAGTCATTTTGTCTACAGAATAGCTAATTACATAATTAACTAGAACCTAACAAACTCCTCTTTTGGCATTCTGTGACAAAACACTATACTATGTCAAGGTAGTAATGAAATATAAAGTTACAGACTCAAAACAATGACACATATATACTACAATATGTCTTGAACGAATCAGCAGTACCTGTTTCCTGAAATAGACAACTTAAATACTAGTGTAAAATGTGTGGAAAACATGATCAACAATAATCACAGTTCAAACAGTTCAATTGTAAGTGTCATTTGAGCAAATAAGCAAATGTAACTTATATAACATATTATTCAGTTTTAAATTACAAGCGAAACTAAGATACAGTATCAATGCAACCCAACATACCAAAACGAAATATTAACACTGCTAAAACATCAAAAACTTAGTTTAGCAAAGCTGAATCAAACAAATATGAATGTGCTTCTCCTAACTGCAAAATCTCAATGTGTTTAAGCAATAGATAAATGTATCTATGTCTCTCCCTAACGACCCCTCTAGACATATGACACATGCAAACAATCAAATCAAGTTTAAAGCATAATATGTTTATACAATATCTATGTCTCACCCCATCGACCCCTATAGACAAGTGCAAATCACTTAATGCAAGGAAATTTGAAAAATAGATTATTAGATATCTATGCAAAACTTAAGGAATATCAACTTTTCAAAATATCATTCAACACTATTTCTCCCCCCTTTTGTTACAAAATGACAAGGGACAAAGCAAAAACACACATCTCAATAATGTAGGTAGAAGCAATCACAATCATATGCAGTGAACAGTAAATTTTCCAACAAATCCAACTGAAAGATACCCATGGAGTAAATGATATAAGTGACTCACATGTGTTAAGTGTCACTAATCCTTTAGCAGTAGGACTCCAAACCTTAAATTTGTAAGAAAGGACATGCTAAAACATCACTGCTAATAAGAATATTCTTCTACTTATGAAAGTCAAACCGAATAGCACATTAGAACCTACATATGAAAGTACATTAATGTCTTTTCTCCCCCTGACTTACAGCACAAATATGTTTCTTTTATCGCAATTTTCAAAAGGAATGCTCACATATTTTTATTCATCTTAAGTGCAGGTTTCTTTCCATTAAACGACTAATAGGAATCCTGTAACGAGCTTTAGGCCGGTTAACTCAAGTCAGATGACCATATGCATCAGGTTATGAGAAACCCCTCAGGCTTAATTACTCGAGTCAAGTAGGCTCCGAAAAGAAGCATTAAGATATCGAGTCCCTTATAATGATTTTTCATAGAGAGATTGATTCATACAGGGGTAATATCGAGTTTAGGTCTAATAAAAATGGTCAATTCATGTTCAAAGTCACCATACTAATATGTGACTGTCTGTCATCCCAAATCTCTCACACACAGTAGAGTCCCATTGTCAAGATCATAATGTGTGCAGTGCAGATGGTATATGAAGAGACCTATATTAAATACTACATAAGGATCCTAAGCTAGTCATGGAAAATATAGTACAGCTCACTAAATAAACTCAGTTTTGATCACAACCAACAAAATCAAGTGTATTGTATGTCATGCTGTAAAACCAATTTCCAAATCAATCTACCTTTTATTTTTAAATATGAATGCACCAAACACACAAAACATAAAAATCCAAACAAACCACAAGACAAAAATAAAAAATAAAAAAAAATGCAGAAGAACAAATAAATAAAATAAGCATGATGCATGCATATCAAGATGTCATTCAACAGAGAAATAAGCACATGCATCAAACACACTCAGTCAATGAGGTACACAAATACCAATAGTTGTTCGAAGAGATTCAAACCGAACCCCATCCAATGGTTTGGTAAACAAATCAACTAATTGGTTCTCAGTAGAAATGTGTTCAAGACTCACAATTTGAGTTTCCATAAGCTTTCGAATAAAATGATGTCTGATGTCAATGTGTTTAGTTCGAGAGTGTTGAACATGATTTTTAGAAATACTAATAGCACCGGTGTTATCGTAAAACACAGTCATAATACCCTGCTCAATCCTATAATAACTTAACATTTTCTTCATCCAAATCAATTGAGTACAGCAACTACCACAACAATGTACTTGGCCTCGACAGTGGACAATGAGATGAAATTTTGTTTCTTACTCATCCAAGCCACGAGGTTAGCACCAATATAAAAACAACCACCTGAGGTACCCTTTCTATCATCGGCATTACCAGCCCAATCGGCGTCAGAATATCAAGCAAGATTAAGAGTAGAATCTCTAGAGTACAAGATGCCATAATCAACTGTACCATTGACATATCTAATAATACGTTGTACAACACTCAGGTGAGACTCCTTTGGATTCGCCTGAAAACGTGCACAGACCCCTAACTAAATGCAATGTCAGGTCTACTAGCAGTAAGATAAAGCAGACTACCTATCATGCTCCTATAAAGCGTTTGATCAATACTTTTACCTGTAGGGTCTAGACCTAACTTGATACTGGTGTTCATAGGGGTTCTAGTGTATTTCTTACTGTCCAGTCCAAATCGTTGCACAAGATTTTTGGCATACTTTGATTGTGATACTTTGATTGTGAAATGAATAACCCCTCACCAGTCTGCTTGACTTGCAGACCAAGAAAAAATGTCAATTCACCAATCATGCTCATATTAAATTCTTGTTTCATACATTCTGCAAAATCATGAGCAAGAGAATCGACATGAGAACCAAAGACTATGTCATAGGGATGTCACGGTTCGGTTCGGGATCGGTTCGGTCAAAACCATAACCGCACCACCAAATTTGTGGTCATACCATAACCGTACCATAACCACGTAAATCGGTTCGGTTCGGTTCGATTCGGTTAATAACCACGAAAATGAATTATTTTTTATAAGTCCAAACTCCAAATGTCAAATTGAGAAAAATTATGAAGAAAAATCAATAAAAACAATACTAAGCAAATTTAACAAACAATATTCCAAAAGAAAATGCAAATATCCCAACTTTCAAAAGGAAAAATTCGAATTTAACAAACAACATCATCAACATAGGTCAAGATATTCACTCTCAATCTATTACACAAGTTACGAATGAACTTAAATAAAATTGACACAATCTTATTAAATTAAAGTGTTCATCTTTATTTACCAATCATAAACTTAAATGTATGGATAGAACATCATAGTTAAGAAGCCACCTAAGATTGCATGAAAAAATTAACAAGTAAGCTATATAAAGAAGCGAACAGAAACTAAAGTCTAATCTAGACAAAGTTGTTTGTTCTCATTCTCACTTTGAATTCAAGAACCTTGTTAATTGTTTGCTACAAGGAGAGTAACTATGGAAATCGGTTTATCAAATCATATCTTCCACAAAAAAAAAAAAAAAAAAAAAATCTAATTCATGATAGAATTAATCAAAAAGCAGCAAAATAACATGAAAAACAGAAAGCAATTCAAATGGCTTGAAGCAAAGTTGAGCTTCACTCAGTCACTCAGATAAAAAAATATGAAAGTCAAGCTGGAATGTTGGACAGCTAATACATATATAAAACCATCCATAATAAAACATTTGCGACATTAAATTTCACAGTTATATAAAACCATCCCTAATAAAACCTTTGCGGCATTAAAATAAAAATCAAGCACCCATTTTTATTTTTTGGAATTATAATATGTACATAAAAAAAAATCAGCAATAAAAATCAAGCATATGTTTAATCTGAATAAAAAACGACGACGAAACCTTTTGTACAGGAGCATCGACTAGGTCTTCTGTCATTTCTTTCTCGGACAACTTAGGTCAGGAAATGGTGGCGAAACTGGCGAGTTCGACCATCAGCGGCGAATTTGGGTGGAAGATTAGGGATTGGTCTTCTCTTTTGTTTTAATTAGCTGGGTTGGGTAAGGGACCAAAGGCAATGGTTTTAAATTTTAATTAATAATACGAACAGTAGGACAATTTGACATTGAATTGTCCAATTGGGCAGTGGGATGGGCCTTGCTTATTGGGTTAAGTTTTAGTTAATATTAATTGGGCCTTAATTTTGGGAAGCCAAAAAAAATTGCCAAATTAATTTTGAGAAATAATAATGGAAAGTTCATTTATCCAATTTTTTTTTTTCGCGGGTAATCGGTTCGGTTCGGTGCACTATAGCTAAATACCATACCCACCCCTAAATGAAGCGGTTCATTAAAATCAAAACCATAATCGCTCCATTGCACCATCAGTTCGGTTTTTTTCGTCCCATTCGGTTCGGTTAACCACGAGTTTCGGTTTTCACAGTTCGAATTGCCGTCCCTACTATGTCATCCACATAGATCTGAGCTATGGTAATGGTGTCCTCAACATGTCTTATGAACAATGTTCTATCAGCACTACCTCTCGTAAAGCCATGATCCAGTAGATATGCAGTAAGCTGATCATACCAAGCTCTTGGAGCTTTTTTCAGTCTATACAAGGCTTTATTCAGTCACACACATAGTGTGGGTATTTAGGATCAACAAACCCTTTAGGTTGTTCCACTTAGGCTTCTTCCTGAAGAACACCATTTATGAATGCACTATTGACATTCATTTGGTACAGTTTAAAGCCCAAAGTACATGCAACTGCCAGAAGAATTCTAATGGATTCAAGCCTAGCAACAGGGGCAAACGTCTCATCAAAATCAATTCCTTCAACCTGAGTACACCACTGAGCAACCAACCTAGCCTTATTCCTTGTGATGGTACCTTGATCATCAGTCTTATTCTTAAATATCCACTTGGTACCAATAGCATTGCAATAATCAAGCCTCGGTACTAAATCCCAAACTCTGTTTTTGACAAACTGATTGAGCTCTTCGTGCATCGCATTTTCCCATCATTCATCCCTAAGTGCTTCCTCAACCTTCTTTGGTTCAACCTGAGATACATAACTTGCATACGACAGGTTGTTCAGAATCCTCTTGCGAAGCCTTATCCCTTCTTCGATATCTCCAATCACATTATCCTTAGGATGATTCAACTTCACTCTAGATGACGGTTCCTTAAGTGGTTTTGTTTCATTATCAAAGGTAGAACCCTGAGTTGAGACAACCAACTCATTTGTTGTTCATGGTGGATCAAAACCCGAAGCATCCTTAGGTTCAGCAACCTTGATTGGCTCAACATTCTCATGTTCTGACTCAACACACTTTTCACCAATCTCCCTCTCACAACCAGTGTTATCAACCACTACATTTATAGATTCCATCACTATACGTGTACGATTGTTGTACACCCGATAAGCCCGAATATTCTTAGAGTATCCTAGAAATATACCTTCATGACTCTTGGAATCAAACTTCCCTAGGTTCTCTCTATCCCTCAAAATGAAGCACTTGCTTCCAAACACATGAAAGTACTTGAGAGTTGGTTGTTTACCTTTCCAGATCTCGTATGGTGTCATGTCAGTTTTAGGTCTGAGATAGACTCTATTGATAATGTGACAGGCAGTGTTTATGGCTTCCCACCATAAATGTATAGCTAAATCTTTACCATGAAGCATAGATCTCGCCATTTCTTGAAGTATACGATTTTTCCTCTCAACTACACCATTTTGCTGTGGAGTGATTGGTGAGGAGAATTCATGCTGGATTACCTCTTCCAGACAAAAGTTCTCAAAATTTGAATTTTCAAACTCCCTACCATGATCACTTCGAATTCTGAACACAGAATAACCTTTCTCATTTTTCAGTCTCTTACACAATGAGATGACAAGACTCACCACTTTTGTTTTATCTCTCAGCAATTCAATCCAAGTAAACCGAGAAAAGTCATCAACAACCACCAAGATGTATCTCTTACCACCAAGGCTTTCTGTCCTCAATGGTCCCATCAAATCCATGTGAAGCAATTCAAGAGGCTTGTTTGTCAAGATCTTAAAAGTTTGTTTATGGGGGTACTCTAACCTGTTTACCTTGTTGACACGGACTACAAACAGTGGTATTAGAAATATCCAGCTTAGGTAGACCATTGACAATTTCTTTCTTGGCAAGTTTAGACAGACTGTTGTGGTTCATGTGCCCTAGTTGTTGATGCTACAGCTCAGTGACGTCGATCTTGGCACTACTACACATGTGGTCTATATTTGGTAAGACTCCGTAACAATTTTCAGACGTTCTCACACATTCCAAAACAATGTTACCAATTGAGTCATACACAGAACACCTTTTCTGGACAAAGGTGACTTCAAAACCAGCATCACTGATTTGACTGATGCTCAACAGATTGGACTTCAACCCTTTCAAATATAACACATCAGAGACCGCAGATAGTCCAACAATACTCACACTCACTTTGCCAAGTATTGGTGGAGTGGCTCCATCACCAAATGTGACAACACCGCCATTCCACTCATCAAGAGAAGAAAACAGAGACTTGTCACCACACATATGTCTTGAACATGCACTGTCAAGATACCATATGGAATTATTTTGAGCTTTAAGTACAAGGTGAGCAACATGACAATTTAACCACCCTTCAGAACCTTCACTCTCATCTATGCTCCCAAATGTCTCATCCTGAGAACTGGATTTTGACTCCTTATCACTCACGGTCACAGCTAAAACCTTATGACGTTCTCCACTTACATTCATCTTCAAGTTAGCACATTCACTCCTAATGTAACCGAATTCCCTTCATTCAAGACATTGAATTGCTTGGGATTTCTTGATGAGAGTCCTAAAAGTGTTTTTCTCACGCTTACAACTCGAGAGTTGATTAGGGACATCGTTGTTACGCTCCTGAGGTTTCTTCCTATACCTCTTCACCTTTGGAAACTTTTTAACGAAATAAGCAATTTCGTCGTCCCTAAGTGTCTCAGTGTCAGTGGACTTACTCTCAACTTCTCTAACAGTGTTCATGGTAATGGATTTAACCTTTTTGGGTTGTGAGATGATGAGTTCATACGTTTGCCGAGATCCTACAAGTTCTTCAATTTTAACATTATCCAAATCCTTACTTTCCTCTATAGCAGTCACTTTCGGTCTAAATCTCTCGGGCAGTGATCTAAGGACTTTTCTCACAACTTTCGACTCTGGGATCCTCTCACCAAGGTTAAAGCTGGAATTCATTATGTCGTTCAGCTTTACATAGAAACTATCAAACATCTTATCCTCAGCCATCCTTATCTCTTCAAACCTAGATGTCAACATCTGCAGTTTAGAGTTCTTAACAGTTTAGTTCCCCCGTGTGTGGTTTCTAGAATATCTCAAACTTTATTAGCAGTTTCACACATCGATACACGCTTAAACTCTTCAGCAAATACAGCCATAAACAGGGCATGAAGACCCTTACTGTTCCAACTACCCTCATCTAAATTCGTTTTGGTCCACAAGGTAATAGCAGTTGGTGTAACTACATCATCAACAGTTGTTGAAGGCGAAGTCCATCCAGTTAGCACAGAATTCCAAACACGTTCATCCAAAGCCTTAAGAAAAGCTCTCATTCGAACCTTCCAATAAGCATAATTGCTTCCGCCGAAAAATGGAGGCATGGACAAAGATTGACTCATCTAGACTAATTGAATAAGGGTTAGGAATCAAAATAAAGCTCTGATACCAATTGAAAAATGCAAGTTCGACCCTAACAATACCTAGAGGCGGTGAATAGGTATTTAATGCGGAATTAAAAATTAATTAACATGCAACAAGTCACAAGTTAATTATCTCTAGATGGTTACTCAAACAATCCAATTTTTTCTATGTTGAATTACCGCAGTTTGAATGTAATAAACAATAAAATATAAACCAGTAAATAACACAAGAATTGTTCACGGAAAAACCCAATTGGAAAAAAATCCGGACACTTTGTGAGTCAATCCACTATAAACGATTCAGCACTTACGGTCTACCAGACTAGACGACAACACGAACTATCTGATCTCCTGACTCAATTCTGACAGCTCTCCTGAATTCTGTGCTCCCTTGCACAAATTCCAACTGCAATAACTAATGCTCTTCTGGAACTCCGCTATCCTGCAGCAGCCTCTAACTTGGTAGAATCGTTTATCTCATGTGGATCAAGAAGAACAACCAGTTCTTCACAGACTAGAACTCCAGTCGCCTTCCTTGATCTTCAGCACTCTCTGACAGATAAATAGGAAATAATAGTTTGGTATTTGGATGTAGGATTCAATATTTTTCTGACTAAGAAGAACGAATCTCCAAGAAACATGAATGTTGAAAGCTTCAAGGATAAATGAAAATTGATAGCACAATATTTGCTTATTGTTCAACCTTAGAATTCTCGTTTTGTAGCTTTAGAATATATATATATGTAGGACAAGAAAACCACGGGCCAGGAAAAAAGTTTTTAAAACGCGAAAATAAAATTTCCCGTATAAAATTGTCGTTCGAGCGATAAGTCAGCAATAGTCGAGCGACAGTGTGTCGCTCGAGTGAATGAGGAGCGACTGTCCACCGACAGTGTTTCTACTTTTGCAACTCGAGCCATAACCTGGCGACAGTCAAGCGAAAAGTCGCGCCGTTTTCTCCTTTGTTCCAAACTCGAAACCCTAGACCTATTCAACTAACTTTTAACATATTTACACATTACTCCTTGAACTTTCATCAACTATCAATTTAAATCCTTTTGTCTACAGAATAGCTAATTACATAATCAACTAAAACCTAACAGTAACAAACTGCATTATAATCATATCTACAAGAAGAAACATATATGTTTAAAAAAATACATAGTCGAAGATTTGGCTTTTAACAGGAAAAAAATGTGAAACAGTTGGACATATTTTTTTAAGAAAATATATAATCGAAAATTCGACTTTTAACACTAATTTTTTTTTTTTAAAAAAAAGGCAAAACAGCCATAACGATCGTCCTAAAATGTAGATGAATTTTTTTTCTTGTTCATGTTTAAAAAAAATTATAGATTTGTTAAAAAAACTTATCTACATTAACTATCTATATCGAAATAAATTTAACAATTAAAATATATACTGATTTAACGAAAATGAAATTAAATATTCGTAAATATACTTACCAATTTGAAGTGATTGATATAAAAATAAAAAATTCAGGTTTCAGCATTTGATAAATTTTTCAGACTTTAAGGTTGAAGCATATGAAAGATGAGAGAGTTTTTATCTGTGTTGAAATAAACAGATAACAAAAGTAAGTTGATTTTGAAATTTTACGTATGGAATGTTTGATTTTTATTTGTTATAAAGAGTAGTATTGTATTTTAAACAAAACAACATTTTGTAATTATTTTATATACTTAAGGGCGTCTTTGTCTTTTACATAAAATAGGCTATTGTGGAAATATGAATAAGTTGAAAAGTCAAAATAGAATATTGTGAAAATATGTATAAGTTAAAAAGTCAAAATAGAAATATATCTCTTTGACCGGGTTGAAAAGTCAAGATAGAAATATGTCTATTTGATCGGGTCAATTTTAAAAGTATCCTTTCTCATGTATGTGTTAAGATAAAATTCCATATTCCTTATATGAAAATGATTAAGCCTTGGCTTGTTTGATTTAACTTTATATGGTATCAAAGGGCTCTAAACAGCACAAGCGAACAATTTTAGTTTATTTTCAACAACCACATTCTCAAATGAGCCACTAAACTGCTATGCACATTAAAAGCAAGAGTTCAGATTGCTTAAATATGAAAACGATAACGGGTGTACTAGTAACTGGAAAACTCCTCGTCCTCTTACTCGAGAATTAAGGCATGCAAAATATTGTGTGAGAAGTATGGACGAGCTCTGTATTGATTTTTCCCTTATTATATATAAACTCGTATGTATGGGTTACTTATTATCAAAGTTTGTGTAGAGTATTGTGGACGAATCATCAGAAGGGTACGATTTCGTGAGGACATTGCAGTTGGCTGGTTACGGGATGATAATATTTGGACCTTCAATGCATTATTGGTTTAATTTTGTGTCGAGTTTTTCCAAAACGCGATCTTCTGTCAACGTTTAAAAAGGCAAACAGCATATGGACCTACAATGACTGCTATTTTCTTCTCCATTAATGCTGCTTTACAAGGTAAATCTCAAAACTTTTACGTTATTTCTATGCTTTTCTAGGCACTTGACGCTATTTGGGAATTTTGATACATGAGTTTACCACTGATTATATTGACGTTTGTAATATGAGCTAACCTTGATTTTCAGCAAGCATTATTCTATCTTTTCTGCCATTTTACTGATTAATGTATTTGAAAATGGTAAAGATGAGAAGAAGTAGCGAGCATAGACACTACCAAGGAAGATACTTGTCATGTCCATCCAAACCGATGCTTCAAGAAGCTGGCCCGGTGCTAACCATGTGCAGAAATTAAAAAGAAAACTTAAACTTCCAAATGTTTACACACTTCTACAACACTATATGATGCAGAGAAAGAGAGAGAGAGAGTTAAAACATAAATTTGTTTGAACATGAATCAGAGGCTTAATTTAATTCCCTTATGAGGGATAAAAGCCGAGAGGTATATTCTGCAGCACCATGTTAAGGTATATTTGTTTCGTGTAATTCTTGAGGCTTAAGTGTAAAATTTATTTATATATCTTCATTTATACATTGATGCTCAAGTATAGAGGAAAGGAAAGAAACCCTTATGTGTACATGTGCAACGGTTACCTGGGACTAATGTACTTGGTGACAGATTCTTGAATTGTTAGTAGCTACGTAGGGAAGAAAAAGGACGTGGGAAAGGAAAGAGACGTGTATGTTTATGGAAGTAACATAAATGAGAAGATTAATTTACAAAATTTCAGTTTAGGAACACCACCACAACATGTGCATTTATACTTGCACAACTTCCAAAATATAAAATAAGAATTCAATTTTAACAGGTTACTGGCCTAGGATTGTTTTTGGAGACTGACCAGTTGGTAAATATTTTCCTCTGTTTGTCTGATGTAGCGGGTACATGATTTTTAATTGCATGCCATGATGACATGTGTCTAATATCTGGTAATGTGCATTGGAAACGTTTTATGTGTGCAAACCACATAGCATAAATCATATTGTCATATTACCAGGGATTTATTTTATAGAAAAAGAGCTTGGACACAGCCTCACTGATTTGAGGAATAGATGATTTCTTTTGTATAATGAGCTGAATTTGCTCTGTATCAGTAGTATATGACTTAGTTTGTAGCCATTCTCAGGCGAAAGCGGTTCTGAGATTGTTGCTCGATAGAAGCGTGATCTGGTCCCTACCAATTAGTGGTATTATGCACTGGCCTCCATGTGATTTTGTGACATTCAAATTCATCCGTGTTAATTTCCAGGTGAGATCCTATGTCTGATAAGATTACTGCTGAAATAATTCTCAGTTCATGAACTTGTTCTTGGGAAATGAACTAGAAGTGAAAAATGCTTCTGATTGGCAATAGACGGATTTGTTTGCTTGAACTCAATTTTTTTTTTCCCCCTTGTCCTCTCAGTCTCTTTTTAACCAAGGGAGTTTTTAATTTCAAGCACAGTTTATGAGAAGATAAACTAAAGAAATTTGTGCTTTTGTTATGGCAGACACTGGTAGTATACATGATGACATACATGGCAAGCTTAGAGAAAGTTAGCACGGTATGAGCATACGTTAGCTTGTGAATGCATCTTCTCAATATCTTCCCCGATAAATTCTCCTGCTGTAGAGTTCCATGTGAGCAATTACATGAGATCTCTTAAAGAATAATGTTATCTAGCAGCAATGGTGCTAGAGCACTAGTCTAAGTGGTATTATACGATATGTTCAATTAAAAGGAGAAAAAAAATATGATTCATTCAATTGTACATTTCATTCAGCCATATTTAGTGCCACCAGACTGGTATCGTAACACCAATAGTGTTAAATAGCATTACTCTTTCTTAAATGGAGTCTCAAAAGCACGATTTGTACCCTTTCAAGTTTCATCGACATGGTTAATTTTGTGATCTATAAGTTCTTTGCAGAAACTACTAGGTCAAGGTTACAAGAGAGATATTATTAGGTGGCTGGTTATTTGTAACTCTAGTTAGTTCTCATCATTTTGATGTATTTTGTTTAATTGAAGTAGCTCTATATCGACATCAATACGTCTTCCCTTTATGGAGGACTCAAAAGTGTTGTAACTTGTGAATACATCTTTCTCTTGTTCGAGTTTTATTTCATTGACTTGAGATTAGGCTTTGTATTTCCCTCTTGAGTTTGTATTTTATTTTCTGCATTGATAAATACGCAACTCATGATAAGAAATCTGAAAAAATTACGACAGCATTGTAAAATGATGAATCGAAGGACAACAAGCAAAAACAAACCACAACTACGCTCAATACTTGAGAATTTGAAAACAAAACCTTGCACCAATACGAATGCAAACGTAAGCTTTGCAATTGGTCATATTGTAAGGTCGAATGTTTAACCATCACTGGATCAGTTCGGGCTGTCGCACGACGCCCTCAGAGAAATCATCTTATTGGATATTATATAAGAACTCAAACAGAAGAACTAAAGCTCTGATCACGGATCAAGATGCAAAAATAGAATGAAAAAGTCGAAGAAGCGGTCAACCAAGTGTAGACCCTTTTGATCCAGCAAAAGTGGATAGGACTAAGGAATAGCAGCAAATCTGGAAGCTGGAACTCCAGTTTAGACAATGGTTAAAGTTTCGATGTTTAATACACTAGTCTTTCTATGAAGGATTGCACTTCCGTATACAATTAACAGACTAATGTTGTTCTCACTAAATTTAAGGTCGGCTAACTTGAGTTCTTAGAAATATGTGACAGTTTTTCCTGCACCACCGTCTGCAAATATTTTCTTCAGACATTATATTTTCCTCACTTTCCATGCTGCAGCTTCAAGTGATTTAATAGTGTCAACAAAATACAAGTTCAGGAAAGGTGGAACACACCTTTCTCAGTCAAACTTCATACTGTAAAAACCACTTTACTTTGTGCTTCCCCAGCTTAGAAGTAATATATGATAGCACCAAACCTGCATAAAAGAGAGAATTAAGAAGTCATCGGCCAACACAAATATTTAAGAATCATGTTACTTGTACAACCTTAGTTGACAACTTCACACTTGACAATATTACATCCATTCATTTTAAAAACCGTTGAAACACATTTTTTAAATCCAACCTTAGTTGACAACTTCACACTTGACAATATTACATCAATTCATTTTAAAAACCGTTGAAACACATTTTTTAAATCAATAGCCTAGATTTTGACAATGCCAAGGTTATCAATAGGATTTGTACAAATAGCTTAATTGAATATTTAATACAATCCATTTTCAAAATGGAAAATCAAGAAATTATAAGATGCAGCAAATAGTAAAATGTGCGACAGACGTTTGAGTTGCATCCTCGTCCACTCTGCACTGTTACTCGGTTTGTGGCATCTCCTTTTTTTCTTTTTTGTGGGTGGGGGGGGGTGGGGGGGGGGGGCAAGTACTACATGTGAAGAATAATGAACATGAAGCTATTCTCTCATTCAGGACAACAAAAAGGGGATGACGAGTACTGAAAATAAGAATGCTTTATTTCATTCGGAAACTGATTGTTACATGAATGTTTAACTCGAAGAATGATACTCGGGATCTAGAGATTATGGGGCGTTAAGTAGTGTCAAATGAATAATGGTTGTATAAACATTCTTCCTTCCTAGCAACTAAAATTACTGACATCTAACTGCAGCCAACCTAAGAAACTCAAAACTGAAGTAACAGATTGCTTCTTCTTTTGCGATGCTTCTGGGTACCACTTATAATTGGTGGTCAATATACAACAGAAAATGACTGCTTCAAAAGAGGAGTTC
Source organism: Fraxinus excelsior (assembly GCA_019097785.1). Taxonomy (NCBI): domain Eukaryota; kingdom Viridiplantae; phylum Streptophyta; class Magnoliopsida; order Lamiales; family Oleaceae; genus Fraxinus; species Fraxinus excelsior. Next base: position 26,579,533 of record CM032639.1, on the reverse strand, counting down.
AGAAGCTGTCTCTAGCAACCTGTCCAATGGAAAGTTGCTCATTATCAATTCTGTTAAGAATGCAGATCTTCTCAAGTTGTGCTGGCCAATTTTCCCCCAGAACACGAGGATTTGACTCCATCGCAACACGAAAATCTGACATACTTACATACGTCGAGGGACTTGGTCTTTGTGTGGATCTTGCAGGTAATGCCTCTCTCCCTCCAGTTCTTATTTGACCGTTTAACTCTCCAGCTTGATTACGCCGTGATCTTGCAAGCTCTATGCAAGGTTCAATTAACCTCTTCAAATACAGATCCAAACTATTATTTAACAGGTTAGCGCACTCCAATGAAATTCCAACACCCTCCACCTCCAACTTTTGCTCCAAACAACTACTCAACGTTCTCATATCAGGTAACTCACCACTGTTTTGACAAGTATTAAACATGAAACCTCGGTGAAGAGCTTCACGAGCACCACCCATGTTTATTGAAACACCAAATGGAGCAGTAATAGGGGTCCGACTTTTAATGCCTAGGCTTCCAGCAAACTGTTCAACCTCTTCTCCATCTTCAACGGGAGCAACTTCAATGGGTGGTCTGCTACTGAAAGAGTTCAGTTCTGCTCCACTTTGTTGTTCTTGTATTCTTGGACTAGTTTCTTCAAATGTGATACTAGGGCTCTTGCCTAGTGGTCCAAGTGGACTCGGACGATCCCGAAACTTACGATGATCCCTGTTGACAGGAGACCTATGCCTGCGAGGAGATGGGGGAAATGCATCACCATAGAGTGATTGCATACAATTTCTTTGGTAACCATTTGCAACTTTAACCCCGAGGGGTCCTCTAACTTTCCTAGCATTTGATGGGGGAATTTTGGCCTGGCACGCATTCTGGAGAATGGATTGAATAAGCCGGTTGTGAAGAGAGATATTCTCTCTTCCAACTATTTGTATGCAGCTCTGATCAAACTCGACCTTGCTAAGCTTTAAACTGAAAAATCTTTTCAGCTGATCGAAGTATTTTTCTGCTCTTGCATGCCCAATATTCTGATAAATAAGATTTTTCAGCTCCATCGTATCCACCCGCGTAAAATGATGTTTAGCCACCATTTTAGTTAACCTGCTTAACGTCCAAAATGCCAGATCCCAATCAATACTACATCCTAAAATAAATCAAAACACCAAATTTCATCTAAAAAAATCTCTCATAGGAAAAATTGGTCTCGTGCAGATAATTATGTCAATGAAGATCAACAATAATCATAATTTATCATTCATTTCGAATATAGAAAGGAACAAAACTGGGATACCAATAAACCCAGATATAATTTGACAGCATTATTTCAAAGTAAATAATTAACGAAATCCATTTTTTTATTGCTAACAAACCTCAATTTTAACCAATAAACACCTTAATTTTTGCACAATTAAATCATCAAAAAAAAAAAAAAAAATACAACGTGCAGTATAACAAACTTTACCATCAAGTTCATTTTAACTCTAGAAATCAACCGATGCGATAATAATGAAAAACAAAACCCTCGAATCCCAATTGGGCAAGAGTAGAGAAAGAACTACGTAAAAAAAATAAAAATTCAGATAAATAATCAGAACCCAGTTGAGATTTCTAGGGGAATTAAAGAACCGAGAAATTGAATTGAATTATAATGAAAATTAGAGCTAGAAAGGAAGAGAAATCGACCTGGGTTTGAAGAAGTAGAGATCGAGTGTTTTTCTTCCTCACCCAAGGCGTTCGCGGCCTATCGCTTGTCTGTCTAAATTGGAGAACAAAATCCCAGCCAAACACGAACTTAAGTCTCATACGCTTAGGCTTTCCGAACATACTCTTGGGGTAGTACATACTTGCGCGGGTACGTCGTGTTTTACTAAGGCCATGTTTGGTTCTGTTCAGTGTTTTCGGGGGTGGGGATGGGGGGGTGGGGGTGAGGTCCTATTGGGTTGATTTTAAGTCAGTTGTTAGATTGGGATTTTTTTATGTTTTTTGTTTGTTGGATCAAACAGAGAAAATCAATGACAATGGCAACACAAACTATTTTGAGGTGGATTAGTGTAGTTGATTTTGATATTCCGATATTTGTCTATGATTTAGAATACATTATCTAATTACTTCGTTATTTAATTAAGAACAACAATTTTGTCGATGATGTAATTACTCGTATTTGACACAAGTCCAAAATTTGGACTTGAGCAATGAGTTAAGCTAGTTGTACTTCAACGTTGAATCAACGAGGTTTAATGAACTTTCCAAAATAAATGTTCTTTTTGATGATTTCTTTTGTTATGTTTGCAATGTTGTCTCATTGTGTGTATTGTCTCCAAGTTGAGCAAGAAGCAAAAAAAACATCACTAGGTGAGTAAGGCTCTATTGAGATTTTGTATTGAGTTTTATCTTTTAATAACCCTACGTTTGATCCACATTATTTTTCTCATTATCATTTTTCTACTCATTTTCGACCACACATTCTTTAATGAAATAATATTTTTAATCACATCAATAATATTTCCTTATTTTTCAACCACATATTCCCCACCACATCAACAGTAAAAATGCATTCTTACTCCAAAAATGTGCACCAAACATGAGCTTAAATATATTGCTTGAATTGAGTTGGTTTCAAATACTTAAGGCGTGTTTGAACCACATTTTTTTGGAAGAATGTATTCTGGAATAGTAGATTGGTGGAGAATGTGTAGTTGAAAAAAAAAAGTTATTGATGTGATAAAAAATATTATTTTATTGAAGAATGCGTGATTGAAAATGAGTAGAAGAATGATAATGAAAATGTAAATGTGTACCGAACAGGGTCGTAGTATCTATTTTCTTCGACCATCTTAATAAATTCCAATGTCAATTGGAAGAGAACCAAAATAACATATGCCAAGAAGAATAAAGGCCTCGAAAACTTGGTGGATCCTTAAAAGACCATTTAACGAATTTCAACTATATCCAATAAACTATGCGGAAGCTAAAATTACTTTTGTGACAGTTTGCTTAAAAGAAGCTTCCACTGAAAGAGCTCATTGATGGATGCAACCAGGGGCGGACCTAGAATAATTTTTGAGTGGGGGCGAGATTAGGGGTGAAGCCAGCTCGTTGAAGTAGAGGAGTCCAAAGTTGAAGGGGTGGGGGTCTACGGGGGGCTGCCCCCGAAATTTTTTTTTTTTTTTGGAGTTATTGAATAGTTTAGATTTAGTTGCATTTTCCCAACTAGTTCATGCTATATAGGCCATGAACGAAGCCTCTCACCCTGCATCAAACCCACAAATATATTCACTCTGACCATGCAATACTTTTTGCAATCACAGGTGGTCAAAATGAGATTTACATAACATATCAATTCTTCAGCAATATTAGCCACCTGAACTACTACGTGACCAAAATACTTTCCTTTCGAATCGTGGACTTCAATTGTCAAATCATCTATAAGCCCTGTATTCAAGTGGGAAGGAAATTTAACCATCCAACTCTATGAGATTGAAGAATACGTAACAAGATTAAAGAGAAAAAGATTACATACAAAACATGAGTTTCACCAGATCCTGGCTGCATTCGAGATAGAAAATAAGCTAAAAAAACTGTAAAAAGAAAAAAAAAAAAAAATGCCGCCCCCACTGGGCCCTTCGTGGGTCCGCCCCTGGATGCAACAAATGTATCAAAATCGATTCTTTATTGGATCGCAACCCTAATATTGAATTCAAAAGGATAAAAGATGAAATGATAATCTTAATCATATAATTACAACAAAATATACAATCAACCATCATTGAACTTTGCAAAATATTTTTCCGTTGTCCATTAAACTTTAAACGTTTTTCAGGATGGTTACTGAATTTATCAAATTATTATCTTACTGGCTATTAAACTTCGATTTTTTTTTTTTTTTTGATAGTTGTCGAAATTATCAAGTCGTTATTTCACCTATCACACAATAACTTATCATTAGAAAATTCGACAAATTGAAATGCTAGCATGGAACATTATTGTCACTAGTTGACGATAAATTAGGCAAAAATACATTTCCAACAATTAAAAGCACTTAAAAAAATTGTGATTGAAACTTAACATTTACATGTTTTCTTTTGTTTATTTTAGATTCATTTTTCCATTGATTTCATTTTATTAAGCACGTTTTTTTTACTTATTTGTCGTCGACAAATGATAATAATATGTCACATCAATATTTCCGTCTACTCGTCAGTGAGTTATTCGACTTTTTTGACAGTGAGTCATTGATTGATGAATGGAATAACAATTAATAAATTCGACGATTATCCGAAAATAAATTTTGACAGTGAGTCATTGATTGATGAATGACAACCAATTCTATCAACCATTGTAAAAAAGATTTTCATTTTTGTTGACAATTTCTATGCAAAACAAAGTCAAATGAATATAGTAATTTTTTCTAATTGTTTTAAATTTTTTTTTTTTACTTTTTGGTAATTGGAACAAATTCTTAACCCAATAATAGAAAATATTATCACTTTAATGGACAATTTCCATAAAAAAAGGAAGTCAAACGGATTTCAAACTTTCAACATTTTCCATGAAAAATTATACCAATCAAACACATTTAGCCCCCGTTTGACACCCATTCTATTCTCATTCTCATTCTCATTTTTTTTTCCTTTCTTCATTTCAACCACACATTTTATCAATAAAATAATATTACACATAAACCCAAAAATTCTCCTTACTTTTTAACCACATATTCTTCCATCAATCACTATTACAAAATAAATTCTTCAAACAAAATGGGTGTCAAACCAAGGCTTAATTACAATTCCCCGTAAAACAAGTTCTAGGCAAATATTTTCCCTGAAATTCGTTTTCTTTCCACCATATTTTCCATGGTGCAATCAAACGGACCCTTAGTTCAATTCTCTTATGGTCATTTTTTTCAAATCGGGAAATCCATTGATTAGGATTCTGATAAGCAAGAACCGTTTGCCACATAGAATGAGGTGTTAATAATTGACTATGATATTATCAATTTTCATAAACGAAATTGGACAAAGTTATCTTAATTGAAATGAAATTGAAGAGTAGTTAACTATTGAAATTAAATTAAAGTTGAATTATCCGAATGAAATCAAATTAAAGTAAAGTTTTACGATTAAGCAAATTTAAATTACACTCATGATAGAAGGAAAATATACATTCTAAAAAGGTTTGTCACCTCTAAAATGCATATAAAATACGTTTAAAAATAAATTTAGGATAATTGGTAGAAAACGTACATCAACATTTACCCTCGGCCAAGAACCAACCCTTCCCCTTCCCCGCCACCACCACAACCTTCCGCCAACCACCACCAAAGAGGCGAACGGGAAAAACACAATCTCGACTTCACATTTTTTTTATATACACATAAAGGAATCCCATTGATCTTTGTCTTGGCGATAAATTGGCTGCTCATACTCGATTTTGACGGCAAATTAAATTTTTTGTTCAATCACTTCGTGTCCTATTTTTGTTTTCGCCAATATGATTGACGATTGAGTTGCACATGCATTTTGGTGAACTTGAGCGATATTGATTTGTTTGTGGTAGAATTTATTTATTTATTTTTTTTTTGTGGTGTTGGAGAGTGTAGGTAAAAAAAAATAAGCACCAAGAATTCCTAAACTGAAAAAAATCCTAAAATATTGTCTTGGTATCAGAGCTTCATATGGCCAACACCATTGGAGCTGAGCCAGGCTCTGGAATACCATTAGTTACTGCCTCTGAGACATCTCCGACACAAATAAAATCTTCAGGTTCAACAAGTAACTTGCTTTGGCAATTTTGTTCATTGAATTTAAATCGTGATAAATATCTATTGTGGAAAACCTTGTTCTACCGGTCATAATGGGACACCGACTTGAGCGTTAGAACTAAGACATGCCCACTTGAATTTTTATCGAAACAAATTCACGGTGTTACAATGAAGAGATTGAATCTTGAGTATGAATATTGGTTTGCCAAGACCAGATGCTTCTTGGTTATTGTATTTGAGTTGATAGGATGAAAAAACTCTAACGATCGCCTGCTGATCGAAAATATGTTTGGGTGTTCACTCTAAGTCCACTGTGATGCATTACAAAAAGGAGTTTCAAAAGGTTCAATATCCCCATTTGCCTCTTTGGTGGTGGCGGTTGCACGGAAGGGGGAGTTGAGGCGGGTGGTGGCGGTGGAGGAGGATGGAGTAGGCGAGTTTGGTTGGAAAGATGAATCTCTCTCTCTCTCTCTCTATTAATATGTTGGGTTTGGTTAAGGGTGTCAACGAATCAAATCGAGTCAAACCACGAATCGAAAGCCTGAGCTGTTTATCTTTTTTAATTTTTTTTTTTTTTTAAATGAAGCTTGCCCGTCCAGGCCGAAATGGCCCATGATACGGGCTAGCTCAGGTTGAGCCACGGGCAGCTCGAGCCAACGAGCCATTTTGACATCCCTATGTTTGGCTCATTGGGTTGAATACAACATATTTCAGAGGTATATTTAGTTGTTGTTTGATTTCCAATTTTTTCAAAATATAGTTTTTCTATTTTTTTAATCACACAGTTTTTTAATAAAATAATATTATACGTAGATTCAAAATTTTTCCTAATTTTTTAATCACACATTCTCCATCAATAACTAGTAAAAATGCATTCTTAACCGTTTAATAGGGCTCAAAAAGGCTCTTATTATTTTAAGGTGACTTATTTGTGCTTTTAAAAAAAAAACTTGTGACTACAATTGCAATTATTTTTTTATTTTTCCTTTCCATTTTTTTTTTTTTTTATGAGGATGATAAAATTGTCATTTTACGACGGTTTAACACGGATCAAATGAATCAAAGAGATGTCTATAGTATTTAATGGACATGGGGTCCAAAATATTAAAACCAAAACTATAAGGACGATTTGTATATCATAGGAACGACAGATCTGATCGAGGGTGTTTGGTAGGGATTAAAATTAGATTTTTATTAGATTGTGATAAAAAAATTTGAAACGTATTGTTGAAAAGTTGTGAGATCCATGAAAAATGTGGTTAATATTAATTGTTTGACTTTAACTTGAATCAAAATCAGATTTTAATTCGACCAAACATGGTCTAATGTCCTCGATAGGATAAAAACTTTTCATTAGTGCCAATTATAAAATATAAAATATAAAATAAGACCCCTTCTTCAATCTTTACACGAGTGTGTGCAGCGCGTAGAAAACTAGCTTCTCATCTGTCAACAATGGCTGAAAACCCAATGCAGCATCTCTTCCAAGCGTTTGGCAAAGTCTCAGAGTGTGTTCAAACTCATCTTTCTCAGTTCATTCTCCGCCCCAATCAACCTTCAACTTTGCTCAACAAAAATGACCACTCTTCACTATATATCTCCCAAAACTCGACCACCGATTCTCATCTTCTCCAACCTGCTGGAATTCTTAAGAAGGTAGTCCCTTTTTACAGTTTTCGTGAAAAGTTAGTTATCTTCTTCAATGTAAATATGGGTTTAGTTGCTTCACTTTTCTAGCACAGTGGGCTACTGCTTGCACAATACCTGTTTGATGAAAGTCCTAAATGCATATCCTTCATATGAGCCTTGAACTGACTGCATTTTACTGCGCTTCCTCATTCTTATGATTTACACGAATGATTTCTTTATGTATGATCGAAAATTAGCTTAAAATTACCAAGAAGAAATATGAAATGCATCTATTTGTAAACTTCAACGTAGAATTTCTAATTCCTTTCTAGGAAATTAAATGTTTCTGAAGCCAGATATTTAACACATGAATTCGAGCCTGATTCGATCGCTGAAATATATAATAGAATGCCATCTAGTAATTTTGTGGCTACTATCACAGTTATGTAATGAGGATTTCATTTGCCAGTGTATTCATTATTCATGCTAGTTCTGTTAAATTGAAGACAGAAGCACCATAATTAATTTATGGGGACACAGATTTTAGCGATCTACTCTTGCTCATTATTCAGGGAAAATCTTCTGGTCCAATGACTAAAGAAGAACTTGGAAGAGCCACCTGGACTTTTCTTCACACTCTTGCTGCTCAGGTCTGCTCTTATTCATTTGTCCCATGGATTTGCTGGTTCTTTTATTTTTGAGAATCACGGCACTTCTTAATAATTTGAGCTAAACATATATAGTCATCTTTCTACTGCCTTGCTGTTTCATTTTTAATACATTACACCTTTTTTTTTTTTTTTTTGGAGATACAGTTATTTAGCCTGCTGAATTTTCCTAGTTCTTTTATCCCAGTATCCAGACAAGCCAACTAGACAGCAAAAAAAGGATGTAAAAGAGCTGGTATGGTTATTTTTCACCGTCTTGGTGTCTCTCTGCGTGTTTCTGTTCAATATAATGTCTGTTTTTCCCTGACAGTATACATAATGTCTTATCTAAATTTCTTAATCAATTGAGAAGTAAAGCTACGGTGCATGTTTTGTTTTGGATTTAAAATCTAAATGATTACTTATTTCTGCTGTCTTTCACCAACCATAAGATTGGTATTCTGTTACTGCACAATTTGCACTGACTAAACCCAGCTTTAGCAAGGAAGCTTGGTCAAGAAACTGCTTCCATTGTCTCCTTATCTTGGATTTGAGGATTATTTTTTCATTTTATCAGGGATACTTTGTTTTAAGCGATTGTTCCTAATTGACTTATTTATATGCCATGAAATGCATACGGCTTTTGTTTTCTACTTGGACTTGATCAGTCTACGTAAGAGTTTTCTGTCAATGCCAAAGAAAAATATCTCATTTTGAGATTGCCGGAGCAGGATTTAGGTGATGAGGAAATCAATGCATTCATCAGATGAAATACCATCTAACAGCTTTACAATTGTTATGCAGATGGCAATATTATCTCGAATGTACCCTTGTAAGGAATGTGCAGATCACTTCAAAGAAGTTCTCAGGTATATACTCTTTTCTTTAAAAGCACTACCCCCTTACTCCCTCTACAACATTTCATTCTCAAAATTAGGATTGAAACTTTTATGAGATTTTAGTAGCTATCCCTTTTAAATACATAGACTATGTACCATTTCTGGAGCTTGCTTTCTGCTATCTCTAGTGCTTATTAAATAATTTTTTCGACTTAGCTAATACTTAAAACTCTACACAAGATTTAAAGGCACATTTTAATGACAACTGACAATAGTGATAATACCGGATGTTTTTGTGATCATCTATTTATCCTTAAAGGTATCTCTCTCTTCCCCACCCCATTCTTCCAAAAATGATAAGGAACCTGGCTTACTGGAGCAAAACCTGGGTGCTTAAATGCTCCTACCTAGGCATCGTATGTCTCTGGGAATTTTAAGATGGCTAGATGGTTCCCACTTCCCCACTTGGATCCTCTAACAAGGCATCTCCTTATAGCTGCCGTAAACTATAATGTTTTAACCTTTATATGAAACTGTAGAAGTTCCTGTACATGGACAAGGCATAAAGTCTCACTTTTCTTGTTACTAAATGGTTTCCTTCAATTTCTAGCATACTTCATGAAATAGCTCTTTATATTTTTCAATAATTTTGGTGGGAAGTCACATTAATAGTTGATGCAGCTGTTGTTGGTGGCATTACTATTTTCTAGAGATATGAGTCCTGGGATTTTTTGTCAGCATGTTAACCCTTTAAGATGGCCTTATTCTGTGCTTGGTGAAGAAGAACTAAATGGAGTCAATTTATTTTCACATGACTACCAAATGCCTATCATAATAATTTTCCAAGAAATGAACATTTATATACATTTTAATTTGTTCACAGAGCCAATCCTGTACAGGCTGGATCTCATGAAGAATTTTCACAGTGGTTATGTCACGCTCACAATGTAGTTAACAGAAGGTAACTAATGTATTATGAGCTCTACAGATTCTTTCACTTCCATATTGCTCCTTTTTATTTAATTGAACTGTAAACTTGCTTGCTTGCTTCATATAAATAAACATGGATAATCACTCTTGCATTCTGTTTATCACTTTAGTCTCTTTTTGAAAACTCCATAAAACAACATTCAACTACTCTTAATTTGGTTAATGATAACTAAGTTTTGGTAGACTCATTTATTCCCAGACCCTTGTTTGTCTTTGTCTAATCATAAATCAGTTCAAATTGTAAACAAAAAATTGAAATACTTTATAGTTTATTGTTAACATGAAAAGAGAAACAAATACGTTTCAGGTTCCAGTTTCATGAAACATTTTAAATTTCTCTATTTTTTGAACCGGAGAAAACAGGATTGTCTTGATTCTGCCTCATGTTTGGATTCCAGAAAATTTGGGGAACTTATCGGTTTGTGATTGTTAACTAGTACCGCAAAATCTAGACAAGACTTGTTCCGAGAGCATGTATGTCTTAGCTCAAAAGATGTAAAAATTATTTTTAAGCTTCTTTTCTGCCAAACATAAAATTATAATCTACTTTTTTTCCTCTAAAAAGACTTGACCTTTGTAGAAAATAAGTCTTGAACTTTTAAGAGTTGTCAGGAACCATCATAAACTAGGAATCAACATGTTTTCTTAAATCAACTCTACATCTGATTTTATAAATATTGCCGATTCTCATTTGTTATCTAGTATGAAGCTGTCTATCAAATAATGGTTGTTTGGTCGAATTTGACCAAATTAACTGGCCTGGTTGAATCGAGCCACATGAAAAGCATAACGTCTTACATTATGTTTAAAACTTATTTCTTCTTTTTCTTTTTCAACAGCTTGGGAAAGCTAGTATTTCCATGTGAACGGGTTGATGCTCGGTGGGGCAAGCTAGAGTGTGAGCAGCGTGCATGTGATCTACTAGGGACTTCGACAGATTTTGGGAAGGGAACAGGATGAAGCTAGTACTTGAGAATCGCGAGCAAAGAAAATTACATATAACAGAATGGATGTATACAAACCACTGCAGAAGATAATTTCTTCAAGTAACAAGCTCAACTTTCTCTTAATAGAAATGTGTTGAAACCAGTAGCATCCTCTAATAACATTGGGTTTCCATTGATATTTCAGGTCGTGTAAAGTGTTATTTGTTGCAATCATCCTCCTAAGTGTAAGACTCTTTTTATTTTTATTTTATTTTTTTTGGTGGGGGGTTTCCTGTGGGAAAGCCTCGTGGCTTTTAAGGAAATGTATTATAGACAAGCTAATTGTTGATTGGGCTCTGCATAATCAATCTTAAATTGCAAACTTTTACTTGTATCTAATAATGAATATTTCTCCAAATTTGCCAACATTTATTTTCCTTTCACTGTTATCATTTTGAAATCGGATAAAAATAGTTTGTTAATATTTCTTGTGATGCTTTCACTAAGTTTATCTACTAACTGAAGCTAGCGAATAATAGAGTAGCAAATAAGCTGTTCTTCTTGTCTGTGAAGTGCTTTGTTTTGTGTTTGTGTAAAGAAAAAAGTTCTAGGAGGGAGTGATCACAAGATGCATTCCTTCTCCTCTCTGCATAACCTTGCGGGGTTAGAGAACTCTGCATTCCGAGTTTTGGAATTACATTATGCCTTCAATTATGTGGAACCTTTTGCTTCCATGAAAGTTTCTAATTGTTGACCATTATAAGAATTGCTAATATAAAGAGACTCGAGATTATGATTGGACTAAAAGTCCTTGTTCAGGACAGGATGTCAAATTGCAATTAGGGTTCGTTTGATAGGCAAAGATGGAAATGAATTCAAATTTCATATTAGTAAGAAAATTAAAAATCACCAAATTCACAAGAATTCGTTTTCCATGAAAATAAAGAAGATACAGCTTAAATTGGACGTACTTTGAAATTTGTTTTCTATTTTCACGTTGCAATCAAACGGTCAAAGTGGAATTCATTTTTTTCGAATGTGACATTTTTCATGAAATTCGTTGCAATCAAATAGGGTCTTAGAGTTTTGCCTTTTGAAGGGTCAACCTTGTAGATTGACTAGATTAAGGCGAGTTAGGAAGACTCTGATCAAATCAAGGGAAGGCAAGAGAAAAATGTGATCAAAATGAACCATTTATAAAGGGAGGCTTTTCCACCCCCACCCACTCATTGGTCTATTCAAAAGGTTGATTAAGCATATGGATTTTAGCAAAATTTTGTGTAGTCATTTTTTAATTTCTTGCTTACTAGATACTATAGTTTTCTTTTGCCATGACTTTCATGACTTAGCCTCATTGTTAGTCTATTGTGGTGGCTTGACTTCATTATCCATATGATAAAAAAAAATTGAGTTATTGAACAGCAAATATAATTTTTTTTTTAATACAATTAAAATTTAACCCCTATTTGGTGAGAATAAATATAGATTTTAATTCAAATCAAAGTCAATAATTAATTATAATCACATTTATAACTTTCGACCACATATTTCATAAATTTTGTTGTAATATGCTAAATTTTTTATTTTAATCCTCACCAAACATTTGCTTAATGTACTTATAAATTGTAGCATCCAATATCCACAATTTTTATTTATTATATCACATTTTAATTGCAGTTTTAACATTTCAATTTTTACTCGTTGTAGCAATTATTTTTCTAACTATTTTCGTTGAATTCTTATCTTCAACTTTCCACTAATTAATACATTTCGTCCTTGATGATGATTTTTGTTATAAAATAATAATAATAATCTATTTTTATGCTTTGAAATGTAGAAAAAATATTTTTCGCACTTATTTATTATTTTTTTTAAAAAATATGATTAAAAAATACGTTATCTTACTCTATATCGCTGGACTTTTGGATATAAATGTTGGGAAAATTTGGTTTTTATTAGTTGATTTGACCAATTATTTTAGTGGATCCCATCAGTTGGACAAAATATTTCTTTAGTCGAGTGTGTTCTACTCTATGAGTAGATTAATGCAATTTATTTATTTTCTTAAGATGAATGAGAAATTATAGTCAAAAGATGACCACTTAAAATTGAAATAAATTGGAATAAAATTTGGTGAGAAATTAAAAAAATGCAAATTCCACATAGAAAAGCTAGAACAGTATAAACTACTTTATATGGTTCAAATTTGGGACTTGAATTTGGACCCCAAGTGGTACTATAGTCTTTAAAGGGGAGAGAACATACATGCTAGTAGGTTGAGTCAAAGCTCACACGCGCCGCCGCCATCCGACTGACTCGGGTCGGGTCGGGGCTTGACTTGGACTTGGGCCAGTTGATATATATTTTTTGGAAAATAATATTATTTTATTATTATTTAAAATAATAATATATTTATTTATATTATTTTTCTCCGAATTTTCTGTGCGCGACACTTGTTTTCTTTTAGAATATGGCGGTTAAGAGTTGACAGTTAAACTATCTGTCCAAACAGTTTGAATATGTTGAAGACAATTTTTCGGCTGTTGTATCTTTTTGAGACAACCTTTCAATTTCTATATAAAAACCTCCATACCCCGATTTTCATTCATTCCAAAATCAAAATTGATTTTATTGCTATTCCGAAATTATTCATTCTTCCTTGTATTATTCATATTTTGCAATTCAGCCTTGAAAGTTATTTTCGTTCATTTTAGTCTTCCAATTTTTATAGAGATCAAAACGTATGTTCGTCAGATCTTGTAATTTGAAATGATATTATTACAAGTCGAGATTATTGTATCTTGTGAGATGAATACCGGAATACCGTCAATACCAGTGTTGGACATTATCATTTTAAGGAGAAATGGTCGGAACTCTTACCTCGACCATTAACATTTTATATCATTCATTTTTGCACGACATTATTATGCCAAAATCAATCCAATAATTATTTGCCAACAATAAACTGTTATCAATTAAAAAAAATGTGTTAACTAATGAAAAGCTTGAGAATAAGAATCTCATAAAAAATAGTTAGAAATATAACAAGCATAGATTAAGAGCTTAAGGTGCAATAAGGCAGAAATAGGCACGTAAAAGTCCAAAATTACCCCCATCTAAATCCAAAAATTCTCAGTCACGGACTAGGGTTTTGGGTCTGCCGTCTATAAATATTTTCATTTTGATGTTCGTGCAAAACACAAATTTATTCTGCAATTACGGTTGCTCATCATACAATCGGCTTTTCTTTTGCGCTGAAAGAGGAAGATGGGACACTCTAACATCTGGAACTCTCACCCCAAGACCTACGGGCCCGGTTCCCGCACCTGGTAATCCCATCCAATTTTTTTTTTTTTTGAGAGAGAATGTTTTACCGTTTTGATTTAATTGAATGTACCTAATATAATAATCAAGGATTTAAGCGAGTTTTAATGTGTCGTTTACTTTGATCCGTGGAATAACGTTTTTTTGTGATTGGTATGATATTTGGATATATATATCTATTGATAATCTTGGTCTGCGTTTATTGTTAAGTAGCCCGCAGTCTCGTGTATTCTTTGATTATTTTTTCTTTATTTCTTATTTTGAAGTTAAAATCTACCACAAGGAAGGCAACAAGTAAAATAAAGATATCAATTATAACTTGGAATTTCCTTAGGCTATGTATCTTAGATTTATTGATTGAATGGTGGTCGAGTTCGTCTGGTAATTCTTAATAATTTTCTCATGTGATCTAGGTTTTGCTGTAAAGAATGCTATTTTACTCTATTTTTGGTACATGTTATACTGACATTGAAGACTTGTTTAAAATGCAAATCTTAACAAACATTTCACAAATTATGCACACTTAAGAGTTGAATTCAAGAATATTCAGCAGAGATCATGATAGTATTCTTAGTACTTATAATTAGGCTAATTTGACTAATATCAGTTCTCACGTTGTTTGAAGTAGTTTCAAGATAAAGACAAAGTTCTGCCAAATTTCATGTACAACAAGTATTAGCTCGATGTTAAATATTTGGTGTTAGAATGCATTGTTGTACTTGTAACACTTGTAATGCACCTACTTTGGTATGTTATTTGGACTTTATGTCCCATGTTTGTGCATTCAGCCTAATATTTACTTGATGCGTATGATGTTATGACAGTCGTGTATGCGGGAACCCCCATGGAATAATTAGGAAGTATGGGCTCATGTGCTGCAGACAGTGCTTCCGGAGCAATGCCAAGGAAATTGGCTTTATCAAGGTAATTACCTGAGTTCTCTAATAATATTATCAATCATTCATTCCTATATTTTAGATTTTGAACTATGTTTTCAGTTTTCAGCGAGAATATGTATTGTGTGCATGTGTTTTCTCAGCTGATCTTCACCTCTATAAAGCATTTTAAGCTTATGAATATGCTTATTTATTTACTTTGGCTATCTTGTTTAAAAGGATGTTTTTTCATAGCAAATATTTGTTATTGTTTGCATTTCTATCATTCTTCATTGTGGTGACAATTTCCCATGCATTTGTGTTTTTGCAGTATCGTTAAAGCTGTGAATGTCTGAATTTCTGCCAGTGGACGGAGGGCTTTCCTTGGTGGGATGGGATCTCTTCAGGCATCCTTTTTTATTTATCTTCTTTTCTTTAAAAGTGTTGTAATGGGAGATTGTTCTAGTTTGAGATAGAACTCAATTTGGTTCTTCAACTGGCTTAATCTTTTTGATTTGATGAATCAAGAAATTGTTTATGCAGCAGTTTTGTTCAATACACTATTTGCTTTTGTGGAGATTGCTTTGAGTTTTACCTTTCTACATTTAAACGCCCATATGCAGGGGCTCGTGCACACAAGACACCACACTACACAACTCTGGGCTTTTCTATGAAGGGAAGCTAGTTGAAGATATATGTGAAAATATGAACTTTTCTCTAAATTAACAAATTTTCGTAGATAAACAAATTTAATGAGCTTTCAGATCTCCCTCGAAGGTTTAAGAATAGATATTTTCGATAATCCCAAGTGTGGGACGGGATTCTTCTTAATCAGCACCTTTAAGGATTTAATAATATACATTCATAGAACAAAATTTTTCAGACATAACAGAGTTTAGTGACGAAAACAGATAATCTAAAATCATTAACTGTTGCCGCCTATGAAACCCACTTTCTTAGTATTGGTATCTGAAAAAGCATATTTGAGGTGGAAATGCCCCAAAAAAAAAAAAAAAAAAACCATCAGCTTGGCAAAAACTATGAAAGAATCATAAGATTTATCTGGACTCAGCAGGTCATTTCTATGCTAACTAGAACTAGACCATAACGAGCTGAGTTTAGCTGCCAACTTTGCACTCTTGTAGTCGTCTCTGAGCTGAATAAACCTGAGATTGTAGCCAATTCAAATATCAATCTCATTAACAAATAATAGTGAAAAATCGGAAACTAGAAGAAAAGTCTAAATATTAGAAGCATGACATTCAAATCGAAGAACTTAATGACAAGTTATCATAAATTTGCTGTAACCACACTAGCCCTTAAGTGCAGTGTATGTAACTAAAGCATATTGCCAAAAACCTAAGATGACGAATGAGAATAAGTGTCGAATTAATGTTCATTAAGAACTAACAATATATCTAAAGAAAATGAGTGGCATAAAGTTATGTCTAGTGCATAAAGGACTGTAAATATGATCATTACCTTCGCGCATCATTTCGAATGCTCGGGGTTCCCTCAAACAGAGATGACAGGCTTTCAGGAGAGGAAGATCGTGTCAGTAAATGAAGATAAAATTCGTTATTATATATGCTTGTGTCCTCATTTCTTGGTTAATACAATAACTTGCATGCCCACATTGTCCAGCAATTCGAATTTCTCATCAATTGAAGGAGCATTAAAACTGCGGACAAATTCCCCATACTCTATTACATCACGCTTGAGCCATAGTCCTCCGCTATCGAAGTATAATTCAAAGAAAACATTAGGCAATCAAATTAAAACAGCAGCAGACAGGTAATCAGAAAGGGAAAGAAAATTAGAGGAGGTAGAAAAGGGGAACTTAGAATCTTTCAAGTTTGAAGACCTTACCAGACCAACAACTTTTTGAATATACTTGACATGGATGGAATCTTCACATACCTTTTGCAGGCATTTGTGGTTGATGATCAGGACTCAGGAGCAAAGCCATCATCAGGTGATCGATAATCTGTTGCTTTTTGTTCAGCTGATAGAAGTCGCTCCACCTTACAAGAACAATGATTAAGTACTTCAACATCTAAGTAAATGAAAAGGTTTTGGTGCAATCAACCACCAATAGCACATAGCCATGGTGGATAAAACATTGGAACAATGTTCAATTACAAACCTCAGCCGTAACTGTTTCAACTACAAACCTATCCTGCATATGGCACTCCAATCAAAAAAAAAAAAATGAAAATGAAAATGAAAAATATTCATTCAATCACAAACTTCGGCCATCACCGTTTCAATGCATTGTTGAACTCCCTTGTAAGCAGCACTTTCTTCATTGGACATTGCTGTCGCCATTTCTTCACAGGAAGCAGAATTGGGAACCATCCACAGGTCGTAAAAGCCTAGAGATTGAGTTTGCAAAGTACTGCAAGAGAAGAGTTTATTTCTAGTGAAATCTATCAGAAGTTCTCATAAACAACACCAGGTGATGCAACTCAAAGCAAACTCGCATACTTGCTAAACAATAGCCACACAACTTCCACACTGTTGTACAGCAACCATGAAAGATTTGAAACTGCTTTCTCCAGCTGCTGAAGCAGCTTCTGCCTACGTATAACCAATCAAGTCTGATGCATGACACTTTAAGAAAGAAATGTAATAAATTAAGAAACTCAACTAGCACTATTTTTTGGCTGATATACTACACCCTAATTAAAAACACAAGGAATTGAAAGTGACAGATGATTACGGCAGAAGTAGCTGCAGCAGCAACTCGTCGACTGACGCTAGTTCCCAGCACAAACCTAAAGCTGCAGCCTCAGTCAAGCTGTCTCGAATCATAGAACCATCTGTAGAACAGAACTCAATACTTCCAGTCATAGAACCATATAATATAGTGGTATAGGCAAGCTAAGTCTATTGTTATAAACCCGCATTTTTCTGTTACAAACAGGACTAAGCTCTAGAATCCGCCAATGGCGGTGGGCAAGAATTATAATGCCCCACG
Organism: Fraxinus excelsior; assembly: GCA_019097785.1. Taxonomy (NCBI): domain Eukaryota; kingdom Viridiplantae; phylum Streptophyta; class Magnoliopsida; order Lamiales; family Oleaceae; genus Fraxinus; species Fraxinus excelsior. Next base: position 26,561,560 of record CM032639.1, on the reverse strand, counting down.
TGTCAATGTGGCGTTGCCACATTAGCGGGTCAAATCTATCTGATCGCTAACATGACAACCAGTTAGTAACAGAAGATCGTTTCAACATTGCCCATCCTAGTCCTAGCCCCTATTTAGCGGGAATAAAAAATAAATTTTTTGTAGATTTTGACAAAAGTTAAAAAAATGTGGCTGAAAAGTTGTAAGTCCCATGAAATATACAATTAAGATTAATTGTTAACTTTGACATAAATTAAAATTTTAATTTCCACCAAACATGAGTTTAATAAACAAATCTTAACCATAAAATTTGGATAAATTCATATCTTTAAACAAGGTTTTTGTTGTCCGCTTATAACTATTAGATTAAATTGTTTTACCTACAATAGAAACGTAATCACAGCACACATTTCATTTTAGTTCATTTGATGATTGGGTTACGAATAAAATCACTGCTTACTATCTGCAAAAAAATACATGTAAAGTTGAAATTTAATTTTTTCATAAAAAAAAAGTAAAAAAATAAAAAAAAAAAATATATATATATATATATTATGTTCGTGAATCTTCAATATTCAGTTATTTACAGAAATTAGCGCATATAAAAATACTTTCAAGTACAATATATGAACAAATTAACATCATCCATATACCAAATATGAAAGGTCGAATGCTACTAAAAAAGCAGAATAAAAAAGTAGTATGGAACTGCAATGGCTAATAAAAAAGAGTAGTATGAACATATTGAAATTATTGTGACAAGAATGGATCACAAAGAAATTTTTTAACTGACAGGAAATATGAGAACTATATTTTTTATTAACCAAGAAATATACAAACTGTACAGAATCAATCTCATTTTGATTCACATAGATCATTCCTGTTACCGACAAGGAACCCTAAAATACTTTTTATACGAAATAAACCAGTATTTTTCCTGCTCATAAATTCTCGCTACAATAAAGAGTCAAACCCAAGTAAGTTTCCGGTGAGGCGGGGAGGTTCAAGTCGAAATCATGGGGTTTACGCCCATTGCTGTTGCAGTCGCTAGAGTCGCCGCCCTCGGAAGTGATCACATTTGTTTTTCTTCCGCCACCGCAATCACTCCATCGTAGTCCGCCGCATGTGCCGCCAAACCTGCGCCGGTTTAAAACCTGGTGTTGCATTTGAAGATTGTGTGATCCTACCCCTAGGGTTTGGAGCAGAGACTTTAAGGGTGTTGGTGGTGATCAGCGGCCTATGACCGTGCCTGCTTTTGTGGCCACCGAGGGCTTGATAGGATGAGAAAGACTCACCGCACATGGTACAAGCGTAGGACGCGTACTGTGCCAGTGGAGAAGCAATAATGACGATAGAACAAGGTTCGACGTTCTTGACATTACCCAAGGCTGAAGTAGCCATTCTTGCAGGTGGTGAGGCGACCGTGTCGGGATTGGCAGTTGGACGGTTGAAATAACTTTGGCCACTGCGGGAGAGCTTAAGGAGGGCGAGGGCTGAATATTCATCATCTGTTGGTTTGCGATAAAAATGAGACCGCTTTCTTTTCTTGTTCAAGTCAAGTCGAGAACTCTCTATGTCGAAGTATCAAGACCTGATGTGGATGAATTTAGGTTTTGAGGAACCATATTCACTGTGTGTAATGTGTGAAAAAGAGAAGGATTTCTGAAAGAGAGTGCGAGTGTGAAGGAACGAAAGTACATATTTATAGGTTGATTTTCAGGGTATGGAAGTTAAACTCGGGACTTAAATATCTTATTTCCGTGTTGATTATGGTAAGAAATTCAAATTAACAGTAGCCGTTGAGTGCATTTTATGGAAAGAAAAACATATTCCAACTATTTCTGTGAAGTAAAGTACTGTTAAAACTTTCAAACAAGATAAATTCAAGAAATTATTTAATTATAAATAATTGGAAATTTGGGGGCCGCATGATAATGTTTAACCTTCGCATTGATAAAAGATTTTGTAATAAATATTCAGAATCTTCGATAAGTAGTAATCCACTAGAAGGGGTATTACTAAATATTTTAAAGTAATATCTACATGGTCTGGGGTTACTGACGTGGGAAAGTGTCTTCCTTTTTGAGACTGTAAAGTTTGCCATCAATCTTTGGACTTGAATCGGAATCAGAAAGATGATTCAGAGGGTAACAGAAGTTTGGAAAGTACATCACATCATTCTAGTTATTTACCTGTCCCCTAAAGATCAGTCAATGCAAATGATTTTACAAAGGATAGGTAGGCTTATTTCAGAATAATGGACTCAACAGCCCTTGTGCTGATCTTCCGGCGTCAGACGTAGTTCTTGTATGACCATTTTGCATAACATCATTTCCACCATGCCCTTCTGAAGCATCTGCTTCATCTTCCAAATACGAAGGCAGCAGCTCATTAACTAAGTTCTACGGATCGTAGATTTGGCTCCAGATGTTTAATGCCTCAAGGCTCCCCTCCCATCATTCTTAGGCTGGCAGTCCAACAATTGCATACACGGATGCTAGAGTAGAATGTTAGGGATAATACCTACATATAATCATATATCATTAGTGCACTATTGGTAAAATAGGCATCGCGCCTAACTGTTAGCTTCATTGCCCTGTCGAATGGGGGATAAACATTCTCCCTGCGTGACACAAGGTTGCGAATGACATCGCCCTACAAAAAAAAATTTATTTTTTATTTTAATATATTAGTAAAAACACGGCATGATAGCAGCGCTAGTCAGCTACACGAGGAAATTCAATTCTATAGTATCTCACATGTTTGAGGTATTACCTTAAAGTCTTCGATATCTAGAACAGGCGGATAGGAGTCAGTCGATGATGATTGGAAAATCGATCAACTTCACATCCTTTTTCATTTTTCAATTTAAATAAATTAAATTGCACATGAAACCAACATACAAGAAACCATGGAGTATAACTTGGGCGTTAGAAACTAAAAAAACTGGAATCAAATTCGAAATGGATCAGTGATATCACTACTTGCAGTGGATGACAAATATAAAAATCCAACATCACCAACAGGAATTCCCAGTCAGACAAAGCAGTAAATTTTAAGAAAATGGCTCACCATTAAGAAATGCATCATTTATATGACATTGCAAAGTGAAATAGAGATGCATATTGATATCCATCACATTGTGAAAGCAAGAGATGCTAAACAAAAACCAAATGTGATCCCATGTGCATATTGCGCACTCTCAACAAAATTCACGTCAACCCAATATCCTCTGTGGACGGATACAAAGTTATATCTGGACTTTGCTAAATTAAGTGTTATAACACAAAAACTTTTTCTGTCTAGTCCTTCGTATAAAAACCCCTCGAGAGTATATACCCCATCTACAAAAGTTTCTCAAAGGTGAATACTCTCTCGTATTACACAGATTTAATTCCAAATAGGGCTACTCTGGTTTATGGAAGACAATATCGTTTTTGTGCAAATTTGATCTTCCTAGAGAAATTGTTTACTAGGGAATTGTAATTTAATTGTTATATTTAAATAAAAAAAAAAATTTTCATGAAAAATGTTTGAAAAGTTGTGTCCGTTTGGCTTTCATTTTTATTGAAAATTTGTCCATTAAAATGATAATTATTCTACCATTAGTCTAGAATTGTTCTAATTGTCAAAAAAAATTTAAAAAGTAATATTTAAAGATGGAATAATTTCATTCTTTTGACTGTTGTTTTGCATGAAAATTGTCAAGATAAAAGTTTAAAAAAAAAAAAATTATCATTGTGTCTAAAAAAAAAAAAAAATGCATTAAAAAAAAAAATAAAAAAACAAAAAAAAAAAAAAAGCTGGAAAATATTTATCAACCAACCATCAGCAGAATTTATTTCTTCAAAATGTCTCGGAACTCTCTCTCGCCTGTCGCAGTCTCTGTGAAATTATTTGTGTCTCATAGAAAAATATTTACTCATACAGCTGAAGATATATTACTACAAAAGTTGAAAAATAAAAAAAATGAAAAATATGTAGTAACAAACGGAGCCTTACACATTTAATAGTCCTGATCCAAGTTAAAACTATTCACTGCTTAAACCCTTTCATTGATTTCAAAAATTGCAATCCTCTTGCAGCTTATAATTATTCGGTTCTCAAAGCATATCAATTATCATCAAGATCCACGTTAAGCCCCTGTTTGGTTTTGCTAAAAATCATATATTCAGTATATTTTGATAAAAAAAATAATAAAAAATATGGTTGAAAAATTAATAAAAATTATAAGCCACTTAAAATTAATTGTTGACTTGGACTTAAATTTTTATCAATTTTTTTTTTTGGCTAACCCAATCAGGGGCTAAATATACTCCAACGAGGTAATAATATGTCGAAAAGGAACTAAAAACGAAAACATATATCTTTTATCAATGTATACAGCTGAACTTACAAGGTGAAGTATATGTCCCTGTTTGGTACACATTAAAATTTTCATTTTCATTTTCAACTACACATTCTTCAATAAAATAATATGTTTATCACATCAATAATTTTTCCTTCTTCTTCAACCACACATTCTCTATCAATATACTATTTTAGAATACATTCTTCCAAAAGAACTTGGCTCAAACACACCTCATAGTAGATTACATGTATGAATAGATACCATAGATGAATACAAAATATATCTGTAACATAAATACACGTGGATAACCAAGTCAGAAAACGAAGCAAGTCCCTCAATCAAAAGCCCTTGGTGAATATTTCTTGCCATTGCGGAAGAAAATTCACAGTGAAATTGCACATATATAGAAATGTAAATAAAATGATACAAATCTCTAACTAAGATCTTACTTAAATGTGCATTTGCATTTAAAAGCATGAATATATCATCAAAATTAGAAAAACACTATATTTCTCAATGAAGGACAAAAACATGTTCATCAATAACCACATGAATTTGAATCGCTGATCGACAATTTAACAAAAACGGAAAAGCTAAAAAAAACACTCACTCCCGAAGCAACAATGATTCATGATGTCAGTTCTGGGTGAAAAAGTTCCTCAGTAGAATTCAGAGACAGTCAGGGGCGGACCCAGCACCTGGCCAACCCCCGCGGCCGCCCGTGTTGGGTCCGCCGGAAGCATGAAGAACCGCCGGGAAGCTCAGCAGAAGAAGGCAATGCTGGTGAATTTTTTTTTTTTCCTGTGTTATTGTTTTTCTTTGGGAAGGTGCTTTGGGTCTTGTTTTCAAACAATAAGGCCCAATTAATTGGGTCAATTTACAAACAAAACCAAATTGAAAATTTGAAACCCAACAGGCAACATAGAAGTTAAAACCGTAGAGAGGATAGGAGAGGGGCTGACTGGCAAGTCGGCGACTACTGAGGGCGAGGCGATCTGAGATGCTGGGTGCTGTGCGGCTGTGTTGCTGCTGTCTCCGGCGACTCGTGTGGTGACTGGTGAGCCGTGCGTGTACTGGTGAGGTGAGGGACGGCGCTCTCGGACTCGAATTCCCTGGCGCTGGCTTGGCTGTGAGTTTCTCTTTTCATTTTCAGTTTTTTGTTTTTTGTGTTTTGTTTGTTCCTTTCCTTTATTCCTTATGTAGTTGTTAAATTGTGTTGTGATTATTGTGATTTTTGAAATGTGAATCTTGTGATTCTTGAATTTATTGTGATTTTTGAAATGTCAACCTCGTGATTCTTGAATTTATTGTGATTTTTGAAATGTCAATCTTGTGATTCTTGATTTTCTTGTGATTTGTAAATCACTCAAGTATATATTGGCAATTTGACATATAATATAATTTATGTGAATTGTGAATAAGTGATATGAAATAGTTAAACTGTTAAAGTCATTGTAATTTGTAATATGTCGAGAATTGGTAAAATGTAATAATCAGGATTTGGGAACAAGAATAGACACTTACTTTATTTCACTCTAATTGTTTTTTAATACTTTTATCAATTACATGTAATTCGATTAACCTATTGTTCTAATTTCTGAATCAACTCCAATTAAATCATGTGTAGATTGTTTATTAATCAGTTTTAATTGAAAAATAAATTGGGATATTTTGCAGATTATGGATCGATTTTTTCAATCGAAACGAAAGTCCATACCTAGTTCTTCTTTGTCTAGTTGTGCATTTAGTCGCGCCCTGATTTTAGTCGAGCAAAAGAGTTATTAAATAACAAAAAGAAGTCTCGACACTAATTTTTACGTTTTAGTGCGTTTACATATATATTGAATACTTTTTAATATTATATAATTAAATATTAATAAATGATCTCACTCTTACTATCGTTAACGGGTCGACGTTGACTAGTCAACGTCCGTCCGGACTGAGCTTAGATCTTGAGTCCACCATTGGAGACAGTGATGTTTGTATATTAAAAACTTAATTCAAATCACAGAATTGATTAAATACGTTTTTACATATACTTACATTGCACGTATAAATCTAGTAGAATAAAGAAAATTATTGCAACTGCCAACCTGTTTGGGAGTAAAGCTGAGTGTACGGGGTTTCCACAGAACCCCTAGAACCCTCACCGAGGAGGGGGTGGATGGGTAAATTTTTTCTACCTTTTTATAGAGGTGAGCCCACACGGGACCCACTCTTTGTGAGTGTTCGAGGGGGCTATGTGAGAACCCCATGTACACTCAACTTTACTCTATCTTTCGAACCCAAAAAGATTTGTAAGTTAATTACTAAGCATAACGGCTTATGTGATTAGAACGCCTATGCATATGACCCCGTCATTCCGGTTTGACCAAAAACCCGTTGATAATACAGAAGAAGATGGATAATTATTTAAAAAAATTGACAAACAACACATGACGTGAAATTATTAAAAGACAAAAAAAAACAAAAAAAACAAAAACAAAATAGATGGATTAGATTTCGTCACATCAGCATTCGTATGAATTTGGTAAGGAATTCCCTGTACAGATAAAATAATTTAATATATTTAAATAATTTTGAAGTCCACAATTTACTAGTAATACCTAAGAAATGAATTAATCTATGTTTAAACCACTTTATCTACACATCTTGTGAGATTCAAAAGTATTACTCACTTACCACTCATTTATTTATAAAGAAAATAGCTTACAAGCACTTCTCAAATATGTTTAGTTGATCTTTAATTTTTCATTATAGTTGCAAATTCAATTTCAAAGATGAATGTTTTTTTACAATTTGTTTAGTCGTTTTTTTTGGGGCAAGAAATCTAAAGTGCATGTTTTCACATGAATTACGGGAGATTCCTAAAGTGGATACTGATTTTGTAACTAAGATGAAAATTTGATGACAAAATGCTATTTGGATAATAAATAGGGTACCAGCAATGTAATGTTTTCCAAGATACATATGAAACTACTATGTTTTAAAATTCAAAATTGACCTTCAAAAGTAAGAAAATGATGCTCAAGAACAATGTACAGGGAGTTCCTTACCGAATTCATACGGATGCTGATATGGCGAAATCTAATTTGTCTATTTTGTTTTTTCATCTTTCAATAATTTCACGTCATGTGTTGTCTGTCAATTTTTTTTTAATAATTATCCATCTTCTTCCGTATTATCAACGGGTTTTTGGGTCAAACTGGATTAATGACCAGGTCATATGCATAGGTGTTCTAATCACGTAGGCTGTTATGCTTAGTAATTAACTTACAGATTATTTTGGGTTTGAAACAGGTGTCAATAATTTTCTTTTTCTATTGGATTTATACGTGCAGTGTAAGTATATGTAAAAGTGTATTTAATCAAATATGCAAATGTTCGAATACTACTAAAAAAGCAGAATAAAAATAAATAATTCAAATATAAACTGCAATTCTAATACAAAAAGAGTAGTATGAACATATTGAAATTATTGTGACAAGAAATTGGATCACAAAAGGAAATTTTTGTTAACTGAAGAAATATGCGAAACTAAATTTTATTAACCCAAGAACAAGAAATATACAAACTGATACAAAATCAAATCTCGTTTGATTACATGGATCAATTCCTATTCCGACAAGAACCCTAAAATTACTTTTCTATACGAAATACATACGCTGTAATTTTTTTCCTGCTCATAAATTCTCGCTACAATAAAGAGTCAAACCCAAGTAAGTTTCCGGTGAGGCGGGGAGGTTCAAGTCGAAATCATGGGGTTTACGCCCATTGCTGTTGCAGTCGCTAGAGTCGCCGCCCTCGGAAGTGATCACATTTGTTTTCTTGCCACCGCCAATCACTCCATCGTAGTGCCGCCGCATGTGGCCGCCCAAAGCCTGGCCAGTGTTAAAAACCTTGTTGCATTTGAAGCATTGGTGAATCCTACCCCTAGGGTTTGGAGCAGAGACTTTAAGGGTGTTGGTGGTGATCAGCGGCCTATGACGGTGCCTGGCTTTGTGGCCACCGAGGGCTTGATAGGATGAGAAAGACTCGCCGCACATGGTACAAGCGTAAGACGCGTACTGTGCCAGTGGAGAAGCAATAATGACGATAGAACAAGGTTCGATGTTCTTGACATTACCCAAGGCTGAAGTAGCCATTCTTGCGGTGGTTTTAGTAGCCGCGACAGTGACAGGATTCTTGCATTCTACGGCTTCCACCGTGTCGGGATTGGCAGTTGGACGGTTGCAGTAACTTTGGCCACTGCGTGAGAGCTTAAGGAGGGCGAGGGCCGAATATTCTTCATCTGTTGGTTTGCGATAAAAATGAGACCGCTTTCTTTTCTTGTTCAAGTCAAGTCGGGAACTCTCTATGTCGAAGTATCGAAGACCTGATGTGGATGAATTTAGTTTTTGAGGAACCATATTCACTGTGTGTAATGTGTGAAAAAGAGAAGGATTTCTGAAAGAGAGTGCGAGTACAAGTGAAGGAACGAAAGTACATATTTATAGGTTGATTTTCAGGGTATGGAAGTTAAACTCGGGACTGAAGTATCTTATTTCCGTGTTGATTATGGTAAGAAATTCAAATTAACAGTAGCCGTTGAGTGCATGTTTATGGAAAGAATAAACAATATTCCAACTATTTCCTTAATTAAACTACTTAGTTACCATATAGTATCTTTAAAAAAAATTGTTGTTAGGCAACAAAATCACAGTTATTTCGTTTTTTGTCCATTTAATGATTGGGTCAACCGCCAACCGGAAATTGTTTAAACAAATTCTTGCACGTAAAATCTTTCCCAAGTTAATCTAAAGTTTATCAGGAATTTCATTTGTACAGAAAAAAAAATCCGCAGAATTTCTCCTAAATAGGGACAACGGTGGGTTCCACTGTGTATTTAAAAAGAAAAAAAAACGCGCGGGCCACACCATTATGTGAGTGTTCTGTTGCATTTCTGTAGAATCTGTTTCTGTACGTGCTGAAAGATTATGTTTCTTTTGAAATTAATTGTATCGATGTTAATCTAATGCTATGTGTCTTATCAATTCATTAATGGATAAAAATTTGGTGGATCTCAACATCTGAAATAAATATATAACCCACCAATGAGTTAATATGACAAGTCATCAGTATTCAACATAAGATGAATCCGATGCTCGTTAGATCATTCATATATATATGTGTGCTCTTTAGTTTATATATATATATATATTATTTTATATATTCTATTTACATAAATTACTATAATTACTAAATACCATAAATCCATTTATCGTTCAAAACTGCAATTAAATGATACAGCCAGCCAGTTAACAAAAACAAGCTACTCATGTTGTGGTGGCAGGCAGGCTTCTTGCATTCTATGGCTTCCGCAGCGTGGGGACTGGACTGGACTGGTGCAGTGAGTTTTACCCACTTAAGGAGGGCGACGGCAACATCTGTTGGTCGGTTTGCGATAAAAATGCAATCACTTCCTTTTTTTTGAATGAATTTAGTCCTTGAAGAACCATAATATTGGAGCAATACACAAATATTTTCTTTCCTCTTCTAAGGAAGGAATTCCTCGGCACTTTACGTGCCTGTACGAGAGGGAGGTTCACATTGCAAATCGGTACACGGAATCCCTAGAGGCGACCTTCGTTTCCAAACTAGTAAGAAACTTCGACCAATTCAAAGATTCAATGATCATTCCAAGATTACATAAAAGCAGTAAAAAAAATGGCATGGCACTGAAGCGAGGATAAATATTCTAACTAATAATTTAGACTTTCCATACATCCAGGAAGATCCATTGAACCCACGATTACACACACAGCCTATCACATGCTAAAGTGTACATAATTCGACCTTAACCCTTCTTTTTACTGTTCCCCAAACACAAGCGTAAGCACATGTTACGTCTTGAAAGACACGTCAGGAAAATATGATCTCTCATTTCACTTATTTTCCAACAAATTTTACAAACATATATAATTCTACCTTCAAAACCTTCGTTGGAGACACAAGGGGAAGGTGTATGAATCCCCGTGCAACTCTTCCAGAAGAATAACAATTGAGCTTCACTTTTAAGCACGGTCGTCGCTAACATGATTTGGAACTTCATTTTGACTGTCTAGAGGCATGTATTGTGCCATTATAGCCCTGATTTCCGAGTCCATGTATGACTGCATATGCAACCCAGTGTAAGAACATACGAAACATTTTTGGTTTAGGATTAAGCAAACAACGGAAATGCTTCAATTATGTATAACAGACTAAGAAACATGCTTTAATGAACTCCCCTACCCCAAACTAATAACAAACAGACATAAAAGAACAACAAAATGGCCTCTTTACATAATTGATATCCCAAATTTATTTTTAAAAAGACTCGAGATGACTTGCACAAATATATTGGGTACAAAAAAAAATGTATCGAATCAATTCTGTCATATGTTTACGACAGAAACTTCAAGTTAGCCCGTCCCTTCGCTCTACATCTATGAAAGCAGTAGTGGTGGGTGAACCGACTAAAGTTCCAAAATAAGAGCTTAAATGCCAATTTACAGGGAAGGGTTGAAAATGAAGGTATCTTCAAACTTGTACTTGAACCCTCGCAACATCAAATCAGATGTTTAACAAAAGAACAAGGTCTCTCCCTTCCACAGAAAGAGAGAGAAAAGGATAAATGAGTGTTTCATGCTCTTTCCAAGTTCTATCACATAAATTGGTTAAGAGTTGCAGCCTAGAAATTTCTATCTGAAGATTTGGAACATTTCAATTTCAGAAGATACGGAAACGAAACACACTGAAAATTTTGAAACCATAAAATTTGCGATAGAACCTTAATTTTGCTGAACATTGTTGAAAGTTTCAGTAGAACTATGTTATGAACACGTTTACTCTAATTATGTTTAAGAATTAATTATATTTAGACAACGAATAGAGGCTAAATGGCCCAAAAAGAGAGAGTGACTATCAAGATTCTTGCAGAAACTTCAAACTTTCATGGTCAAAGTTAGATGCAAAAACCATGATTAATACGCAAAAAATTGTGCATAGGAAACTTACCCTCAATCTGTATTTATATACAAGATACCCTCCGCCACCAGCCATTGCCAATCCAATCAAAATAACCCAAACAGCAGCCCAAGCAGATTTTACTTCAGTAGCTCTCTTACCTGCACATGCAAACAGGATATTGGATGTGCGCTGTTTAAGCATACACAAAGCAACAAAAATTTGCAAGTTATCTCACTTATGCAGGTATCGTGGTCACGGATATACAACAGGTCCCCGCTACATGAGCAATCATAACTGCCCCATGTATTCTTGCAGCTGCATTCAGGGCACTGGCAAGCTTTCTTTTCTTTACATTCATCAATATCTGTATGGGTAGAAGAAATTATACAAGATCAGCGGTTAATAAGGAAACAATTTATGCAGTAACCAAGAAATGCTCGATCTATTAGCACCAGTATTATAACATTTTGGCTTATTTGGTAGAGGAATGAATAGTACTAAACAGTATTACAGGTGTAAAAGACGCTGAAATTTCGTTTAGCGTAATGTCCAATCCTTTTGAGTACTACGTACCAAACATGCAATTTATTTAACCATGCATTCATCATTTACTCTTAAATTTCCACTTTTATACCATTTATGTAGCCATCCGTTCATTATCTCATTCTTGAAAAGCACCATTTGAATCACCTTAATACCTCTTCCAAATGTTAGCATGTCATGTTACACCAAAACTCACATTCAACTTCACCAGCAACTGGTAGTTCCATCATAATAAAGGATTGTTTGACAGAGCTTTTTATAAAAGTTTAGCAGATTGTAATAAAAGTTAAATGAAATGCGTGGTTGAAAAGTTGATAAAAGTTGTAGATCTCATAAAATGTGTGGTTAAAATTAATTGTTGACTTTGACCGCAACTTTTTAAGCTAAACCAAACGAGCACAAAAATTGAGCAGGTATCAGCTTTTGCAGGATTTTACCAGATACAATTTAAAATTGAGCCTGATAAAACAAAGCTTTTGACAACTACTTGCTATACTGTTGATATAGGATATAAAATATGAGCTAAGCCTCAATCCTAATAAATTGGGTGCATCTACATGAATCAGTTTTCATAATTCAGTTCAAATTAATACTCTGACCTCCACAACTTTTAACACCGTCGCCTTTAAATCCAGGAGGACAATTGCATTTTCCTTCTTCATTATCCTGTCGAAATATTTTTTAAGATTTCTTTCAGAACCAAATTTTATCGGGGAGAATTTCGGCAAAATGAAAAAAAATACTGACGATGCAGGCAGAGAAAGTAATTCCATTTCGGGTTTTATGCCAACAGCCTCCATTATTGATTTTGCACCGTCCGGGCCCACTTGCTGCACATGGAAAACTTAGTTGAGATACAGTCTAATCACAGTAACTTGAGATGCTTGAAGAAGGATTATTTAAAGCTAAGACAAACACGAGGCATGATACTTTGCTAGCTATTCAAATCAAGATCCATGTGCAACTGAATTTAGGTGAATTGACAATGTAGGAATTGATGTAAAAATTTCAATTTTACCTGAGCTGAAAATCCTTGTCAATAAGATTTACTACAAGTAATCAACTTACATAGAAACCATATGCTTTAGGGAAGGATATTTTTGGAATTAAATGTCTATTGTAAAGAGCCCATTATTAAAGGATGACCAAACAAGAAACTGAAGTCATTCAATTGTAGATTGATGGAGCACATGATACATACAACTCAATCAGCTCATTATAAACCGGAGGGAAGCATTCTTTTAGATATTTAGACAACAAAATAGAAGATTGCAAGATTCTGAATCCTCAAAGTCGAATATGTAGAATCATCCACAAGAATTTCATTATCTGACTAGTGAGGCTATTCAGATCACCAGAACTTTCAACTACTTTGCAATCTCCAAATCTGTATTTAGATTGCACAATGACATGTACAAGAAAACGTGAATGTGATTCTTGGGGACAAATACAAGATTTTTCTTTTATTTGTGATAAATGTTAACCTTGTAAAATAAGTGCAAATTATACTGGAAAACATAAAACATATCAAATTATAGCTAAACATATATAGCTACTCTTATATAAGAGATGAGAATGACGAGTTCAGATATACTGGAAGAATTATATTCATGGGCAGTGGCATATAGAAAGTTTTTCCTTTCCTTTCCTTTCAGATTTCAGTTGATCTTCATTTATGTATTTACTTGCTTTCTGTAGGTAGGAGGAAAGCTTAAAGAGTTAAGACTAAAATAACTATACATTAATCACTAATATTTAATAAGATCGAAAAGCAGAGTTGTAGAACTTCAGAGAAGTGACTACATACTTCACCCTCCTCTTTATAGAAGCTAGAAAGACGCCAGAAGAGAGATGGAAGTTATCTAAAACAAGTGTCCCTAACCTTTTCGAACACCACTATCTCAAACCTCTTAGGGCAATAATGCAGAGTGAGGTTTTATATGGATTCAGTTCAAATGGCAGAAAATTAGTAATTACACAATGTTTATGAAAATCTAAGAAGCACCGACACGGACACGAGTGTCGGACACGCCGACACGCGATTTTTAAAAAAAGTTCCGACACGATACGTCGCCGACACGTTGATTACAAAAAGTTTTTTTTAGGTTATTTTAATTTTATAGTCTAAAGTCATATTTTTTTATACTTATTGAATCATATATAATGTGTGGTTGAAATGAAAGTTGAAAAAATATGTACCAAACATGGACTTATATACTGCATAAAAGATTTATATTGCATTTTTTATTGGGCCCAACAAAAGTAAATGATAATGTTCAATGGTTCATAGACTTTTCAACACGTATACTGTATACAATATTTATATTGTGTTTTTTATTGGACCCAGCAAAAGTAATTGATACATTCAAAGACTTTTCAACACGTCTCTTCATTTTCAGATTTCTGTCTCTTCTTCTTCCACGGTCTTCATCTTCAGTCACCAATCAACATCTTTTTTACAAAATCTGCATTTCTTCGTCTCCGACACACCGCAAAGAAATCCGACACGCGTCCGCGACGTGTCGGAGACGTACCGGTGTGCGATACGTGTCGGACACCGACACGTCCATGCCGGCAGCATGTCCGTGCTTCGGAGATGAAAATAGAAGAAAGAAAAGAATTTAAAAAAGAAAAAGAAAACCTTCAACTTCCCAACACCAACACCAACCACACCCATGCGCCCACCACCACAACCATATCCAAACCCCAAATATCTTTCAAGAAATGGCGGTGGAATTATTTGGGTGTGCTAACATGAATTAGCGAATGACATTGCAGGAGGGGGCAGCATGGTTGAAATCAATGGACCATTTAACCTGACCAATTTCTCTCTAGCAACTCAACTCCTTAGAAATCACTGATTTTACCATTTTTAAGTTTATAAAGGTTATTTTTATTATAAATAATACAGGCCATGTCTGCTTCCGCCATGCTTCAGATCAACCTCCAGCACCAGTACCGAAATCTTGCTTCTGGATCTAGTCATTTCCTTTGGTTCAGAACCAATTTTTCTGGGTTTCATCAGTCTTAGCCTCAGCATCACAATCTTTTCCCTGAGGCTCCGGTGATGGTGTGCTGGTGGGGCAGAGGGTGTTGGGAAGGATTAACAGTTTTAATTTTTTTTTTCCATTTTAAGTGAGAAAATGTGGATAGACATTTTTGCCCATGTAAAATCTGGTAAAGTCCTAGCACTTTTTACCCAAAGGTTCGGGAGGGCAGTGCCAAAAAGGAAGGGTCTGGGACTAGGGATGTTAAGTGGGGCAACACACGAGCCGAGTAGGATCGGCTCGCCCAAGAGGCGAGTGATGTGGCAAGTTGTGCTGGGTTTTCCGTATGAGCCACTCACCAGCTTGTCGGCTTGTCCAGAAGCCAAGAAGCTAAAAAATAAAATATTTGGTTTTATAATAGAAAAAATAAAAAATGAGCGGTTCGCCAGCCCCACCTAGGGGCAAGCCAAGTGACATTTTCTTCAAGCAAGCTGGCCTATGCTTGGCTCGCCCCAAAGCGATGTTGAGCCGACTCACCTAACATACCTATTTTGGACCATTTGCAATTTTCACAAAAGTTAAGGACCCCATTGCAATTCTCTCATAACATAACTATAAGGGCCATCAAGCATAATTATAATGAAATAATACCTCTTTTCTACTTTGTCTATACTTTATGAAAGAAGGGCAGGGAGGGCTGGGGAGAAGTAAATGTGAAAGAGTTCTTTGAGAGCCGATGATGCAAACAAATGAAACACATTAATAATAGTCCACTGTTAGTATTTGCATAAAGGTATATTATAGAATGTGTTCTACAAAATAAAAGAATTGACACCTATTTATTCATGATAGCACAGAAACGTGGTTCATTATGACCACTGTACTTCAAGTCTCAAGTGTACTGAATTGCGGAAGAGCCAAAAGCATGGGGCTCATCAATGGTTTGACTTCAACCAAACGTCCAATGCCACTGATTTCAGTTTCAAAAATCATGTAAACCAAATTCGAACAAAGATGCAGATGCAGACTAACTAAATGCATGTGGTGTCGAGCCACAACCATTCACATGTTACAAAAACATAGATATTCTAGTTTATTCCTTCTTTTATCATTTTACATAAAGAAGTAATGTTCATTCTGTTACATTAAGCAAGAAATTTTATTTTGGCATATGGGCTCAATAAAACGCTCCTAGAAAATAGATTTCTAGTAGAAAAATTCTGACAAATAGTAGACAGTTCTAAAGAAACTATTAGCTTTGCAAAAGTGAATAAAGAAAAATAATTTACATACCAGTACAAGAGCTGTAACCGTCCCCCTTAAACCGCACACCATTTACCAAAGGGCATTCACACACTCTTCCTCGAAATGTGTCCTGAGAATGTAAAAATGTTGAGCATCAAAATAACTAAAGATGCTAAATAGCTAGTTATTGATAAAGCACCTTGCAAGCTGTAATATTAGATGTCTTGTCTTGCCAGCAGCCGCCATTATTATCCAAGCACTCATTTGTTTCAACATCTGCGATTGACAAGGTAATGCCTTTATAAATATCTATTAAATCTCATATCATCCAAAATTTGCAATATTATGGAATTAAGTATCTCACCACCACTCAAACAAACAGATGGCTCTGTAGTTTCCTCAAAACCAGCACAAATAGCCTTTAAAACAGCTCCTTTCTCCAACTTCCCTGCAAAGCTCATATATCAGAGAAAAATATATGTATGCTGCTCAACAGAACTGCTTTAATAAACAGACAGACCTCGATATTGACGATTATTGACAACGAGGGTGGGCAATATGGTTACATCACCACGAGATCCTTTCCCAATCTACAAATCTCAGACATTATGCACAATTACCATCACATAAGTAGTTTAAATGAAAACATATAAGGGAAACATTGATATGATTTCACAAAATAGATAAGTACAAACACTCACCTGAGCATCTTGCTCTTCTTTCAGAACAGGATTGTCTGAGTCAGTATTAGGATCACCCATGCACTTTTCGATCTTTTTCAGATCAAGTCCTGCATGTGAGCAACAGTGACATATAATTGTCCATCGATAGTGATTGAGATTAATAAAAGAAAGGCAAATAAGTACCTAAGGATCTGATAACACCCTCAGCACATTCCTTGTTGTATTTCTTTTCCTTCATGGGGCATCTTATTTGAAAATCAGTAACATAATCCCACCAAACCCATGGCTTTTTATTCTCATTGGCCACTTTAAACACACATAGCTGCCTCAAGTTCTCAAGAACTACATCTTTTCCCTCATAACCAGAGCTGAAATCTTGTTCGGGGTCCGGAGCACAATATCTTCCATGGTTGATACATTGGGACTTGCACTGTTTGCTTATGGTGAATGCCTGTGGGCAGTACCAAGTTATATAATGAGGTGTAAACTGAGTATAACCACCTTTCTCAAGAATTTGGGCTGCACCCTTAAAATCCTTAACAAACTCCATCAACATATCACACTTAATTCCACACTCATCATTGCTGTTAGTCCACAGTTCATACTCCACCCGATCATCTGGGTGAGGGACAGCCTCTCTCCAATCTAGATTCACATTTACCATATCACCTCCACTGATGGCTTTCTTTAAATCTTCACCAAAACTTTTCTCGATCAGTGCTGAAGGTATTGTTATGTTCGCGATATACTTTGCAGATGCGCGATCCTCTTCAGGTGAGTCCATGGTTATTAATGCTTCCTCAACATCATCAGCCACTAGAACTGCAGCAGCACCAGCATTTTGGGCATTCCAAACTTTTAGAGCGAAAAAGCAATCTGCATTGAAGAAGAATAAAGCCCAAATTCATCAAAATAATTCTACAAAAGTTTCCAGTAGAAACATAGATAACAATGAATATCCTGCTCTAAAGGGAAATAGAGAACGTTCTTAGAATAAAAGAAATGTACATTAGAAACCAATGACAAAATAAATCAACCTCGGACTAAAAAATCATAATGGTATAGACTGCAATAGTCTCATAGTACAGCTTCTCGTCAAGACCTCAACCTAACTTAAATCCAACTCAAATATGCAAATAAATAATTTATTAACAAAACGAGCTGAAATTGCAAAATCTCTTGCGCAAGAAAGATAACCCTATCTGGCGTGAATAACTGACTTGATTAAAAGTATATCCCACTCCATAAATCAGCAATAACATTGAACTTTACCAGAAGGGCAGCTCGCAAACAGCTTCAAAGTCAACCTCAAACTAGCATTAACTAAATTCAGTAAAAGGATCCCAAAAAATAATACATTTAACCTCGAACGTCTAAACGCATCAAATACTTCATTTTTCACGGACAAAAAATAGCAAAAGGGTAATCCAAAAAATCAGAAATTAAGCTCAAAATTGAAACATATACTACAATCTAACTTCAAAATACACAAAAAGAACACATGTACCTCCACGGTCAACAAGAACAAAGAAAGGCAAAGCTCCAGGCTTTGACTTGAATGAAATCCCAAAATCATTAAAATTCTTGCAGCCCTTTCTATTTTCCTTCGGGTACATCACAGTCCCTGCCATGCTACCTCCATATTGTGGAATCCCAAAGTTCCCAATTGCACTGTCACGAGTGCCCTTGATGCTGTCCGGTGACGTCACCCTTAAGCTGTTCTTTTCCACCACAAACCGACCCACCACTGATTCAGCAAAAATCGAAAGAAGAAGCCCCAGAAAGATAGCAGTTTCCAATCTTTTAGAACAACCCATTTGCTCGAATTTCCCGAAAAGGCAATAAATTGTGGAGATCTTTTCAGTCGGTTATATTTTGGGATTCCTTCTTTTTGAGAACTTATAAATTAAATTAAACAGACTAATTTCTCGAAATTTCTCTGCGCGTGTGTTTTGGGTTAGGAATCTGAGTTGAGTAAAATGGTTAAGTTCACAAATTTGGATACTGCAATTGTCCTCCCCTTTCTTGAAAAACAGTATATTACAGTATGAAGAAGTCATTTTGTAATAATTCGTGAATAAAAAAATAATAATAATAATAATAAAAAAAAAAATGTGGCCAAGGATGGTCTCTTTCTAGGGTGTGTTTCATGTGTTTTAAATAGCATACAAGCCTTTTACCTATCTTGTAACCATGGTGAACACCGATTGGATTGAGTTAAATTAGATATATTTCAAAATCGAATCAAAAGTTTGAATTTGATGATATGTCAACTTGAAATTTAATCGACGAGAGGAATAAATAGATCTAAATCGATTTGAGTCGGTTCAATGTGCCAAGTTCATGAGAACTTTTTCTTGAAAATAATTTTTTTTAAATCCAATGAGGTTTTTGGGTATGCCCAAGCCAACCAAAAATCGAATCAACATTCCTCCAAGTGTAATATATGCTTAGAGATATTGTACTCTTCCAATGAGACAAATTGCAAAGATGTACAAGCCTATAAAGCAAGGGTTTGCTACTTTAGAGTTTAGATGATCAAATTCATCTACCAAGTATTTGTTTGGAAGAGATAAATTGAAGTGAAAAATATTTTTTTGGAGAATGCGTGTTTAAAAAATAGTAAAAAGTTATGAACAAATTACAAAATTATTTTATTGGAAGAATGCGTAGTTAAAAATGAGTTTAAGAAAAAATAATTTTCAAATCAATTTTGCCAAACAAATGCTACATATCCCACCAACCCTATGTGATGCGTTGATACTCGCTCAAATATTACTATATGGAAATCTCACAAAATTCGTTGCCTAAGTAACAAGTTGATTCTTAATCTTTAGAAGGAACAAATTGGCAACTTTTTATCACATTCAAGCTATTTGTCCTAAACTTTGTATTATGTTTTAGATGGTATTTTACAAGCCTATAACTCTTTATCGTCCCTTATCCTAACAATCAAATTCGAAAAACTATATTCCTAGAAACGATAACGAGAATTTCTGTGTAATAGTAATACTTCAAATCTGGAGGATTGCAAATTCAACAATATTTTAGATTATGATACTAGTCCAAAAATAATTTTAAGGAAATTTTGCATATGATTACCTCATTTACAAATTGACCCCCAATCTTTTAGAGGATCAAGTTGGTCTTATTATTCGACTTTTTACTATAGTCGAACAATCTTTCTTTAATAACAGAAATAGTTTAAATATCTATTAAATTATCATGTGATCCTCGAGTATCAAGTTTATTAAGAAAGTTTTTGTTAATTCAACAAAGATTTGGATAGGTCATTCTTCAAAAGTAGGACCTAAATGCTATTTAGAGGATACATTAGGGACCAACATTGTAATTTTCCGTTGGATTAATGTTGACCACTTACCAACTTATGACAGCATTTACTAATAGGTCTCTTTTGAATTAGTTGACCAAACATATTGTCTTTAAATGTTTGACACGTTTAACCAGCAACAACTGCGTCAAATAAGAGATAAAGATGTTTGAATAGGACATGGAAGAATGATAAGGTAACCATCTGCCATAAGGAAATGATAGAGATGTCGGGTCGGACTGGGCCGGGCCGGGCCGGGCAATCTTGACTGCAGGCCCGATATTGCCCTGTAACTTTTAATTTAAGTATTTTTAATAAATTTTCTTAAATTAACCAAAAAGAAAACTTCAAAAAAAAGTTCCACAGGGGCATGCAGAGAGCCAAAAGAGCAAGTGATGCAGCTCAAATATGAAGAAATCAAGAACACCAGTTCAAAATCCATCGATTCTCGTGGAATATTAGAAATTAAAAATTCAAGAGACTCATTGAGTAGTGCATCAATGTCACGAATTGATTTGATCAACAAACTCATTGATTCAAATTACCAAATATCAAGATTAGACGGAACAAAAGAAGGAAATGAAACAAATATAATCGAAAGCCTGCCCCCAATAGCAACTATGAAACCCACATTCTAAAAGGTTAGAGTAGACATAAGCTATATTATATTGTTGTTTAAAATTATGAGAAAAATCGAGTTTGAAATGAAAGTGGATCAAAATGGCCGTATATGTGAACCATGCGGTCGCATGGTCATATACCAGGACTAAATGTCTCGGTATGTTTAGCCCATGCGGCCGCATGGTATTATTTTTTGACCATTTATGGTCGTTTTTTATCCGTTGTGGTTTTGAGTTTGGTGGCTTTTAACAATGTTTTGGCACCATTTCGTATCAATTTACTATAGGCTATAAATAGGTGATCATAGTTCTTTTGAACATGTTGAAAAAACATAGAAAAAGAAAATCATTTATCGTTCCAAAAACAATAAAAATCACTTTCTTCTTCATATTCATTTTCTCCCTATTGTGTTCTCTAGTTTGAGTAGAATTACTTTTTGTGCTTTATTGTAATTCTGCAATAAGACTTGATTACTCCTACAAACCGTTTGTCGGAAACCCTTGAGCATCTCAATCAATCCGGAGATGGGGCAGATTTAGTTTGAAGATAGCGATCACGCGTTCGAGCCTTCCATATTGTTCGGTGTTTTGTTCGTGATTTGACTCAGAATTGTTGCTGATTTTGGTGTGTTTCTAATTCAACTCCGGTATCTCTCCAAACTTTATATCAAATTTTCTGAGATCACCTGGGTGCTCCATCCATACAATTTTCTTTTGATTTCCTTAAGGTGCAGATATTGTTCCATAAATTTATCGTCTTCTCATGTGCAGAAGTAACCTTCACAAGCCAAAAGGAGAACTTATATAATAAAGAATTGGAGAATGATGAAATCCGTGTTTCAAAGCAGTGTATATACAATAGGCATACTCTATTCTTTTACAACCAATGTATAACCTGAATGTAAGCTACTATATAGTTTATCTCACAAAATTTACAAAGATCTGGAAACAATTTTACAATTTTTGCTAGTTGTTTTTGTTAATCGCCTGTCCCTATGTCTACATGTTAGAACACAGACTTACACGGACTAGGAACCATTGTAAAATACCATACAGGACAGTCTCGGCACTATCTAAGAAGCCCGAACCAACCCCAAGATTTTTTCCATGAAGTACCTCGTTGCTTAAACTTCCCAAATTATGCCGATAGCCAGATTATTCATTGTTACTTGCATAAGCCATTGCAGTCCTCTCTACATGCTTCAGAAGAATCCCATATATTTTGTTTTTAACCTTCCCATAAGCTTCATTTGCAGAATCTTCCAAGTTACATAAACCTCCTGTGAAGCCATCCTTTATGTTCGGGTTCAGGGGTTCGCCTTCTTTATTTACAATCATGTCAGACCAGTCACTCACCCTTTTCACCTTGTACATCATCCCAGCTATGTGATTATCAGATTCCATTGACGAGCTTTTTCTTTCGACTTCATCTAAGTATTTCTCTACACCACTCAAAAACAATTTCTGACATTCGTCCTGCAACAATGTAGCCAGGTCAGCAGCGGCATATAAAGCACTTCCCCTAGTCCATTCATGCTCGTCATCCCTATCAGATGACAACACAAGTGGAACATCGACACTGCTTAGACTCTTTCTAATGATACATGCACCTTTGGTTTTAGTACTCCGAATTGATGGACTTGATTTTTTCACCGTGTTTGTGGAGGCTGTTGGATTAGGCATTGAAGCGAGGCTCAGATTGTGTGGGGAAAGATCAAGAGCCGTGGCCGATTTTATCCATGTAGCAGCATTTTTCTTTCTTTCAAGAGCAATATTTAATGTTCCTTGATTGAATTAGTCCCACGGAATTCGGTTTCTGATATCTTAATTGGACTTATGTTTTTTAGTGATTGCATTATCAGCCTACTATGCAATACATCATCTTAAAGATCCAAATTTTATCGACAGAAGGTTGCAGATCATCTCCTTCTGCTAAATGGAACTCCGAAAATATGCTTTACAGAATACTGGTTAGATAATGGACAAAAATGATAATAGTTAAACATAAGAGAAATTGTCGCCTCACTGCTTAAAAGCATAGAATATGGCATTTCACGAAAATGATACTTTTCTTGAAATCATTCTTTTGATTCAAAAATTGTCATGTAATAGGAAAAGTTGGATCTGAACAAGATGAAGAAATGGAAGAAACCGGAGCAAATTGAAAGGAAAGAAACACATGATGAATTCCACTTTCAATTTAAAGAAGCTCTAAAAATAGCCCAGTTTATGAAGATTCTTATATGATGAACTTCATGAAAATCAAGACAATGTAACACCGCTTACTTTTTGCCTCTTGCAAGACAGTATCATTATGTCTTGTCTCGGGAAAGGGAAATCAATCTTTGTAAAAAAATATAGGTAAGTGCGTCTTTCCTCACCTTAAAGAATTGAGCAATCTTTCAGCGGCACGAGCTTCTTGCAAAGCAGCAGCAGCAGCAAACAGAGCAAGGTCTCTTTGCCTCACAGCCTCCTGCAGTGCAGGCAATAAAATTCATGATTTATTTGCTATGGATTGAACTCTAATCCCTACTGTAGAGAGAATAATTAAAAGGGAAAAGGAAATCAAAAACGTATGAAGCATACATAGATTTATAATAATTCACCCTCAATGGGAAAGCTACAACCACTCCCCACTGCAAGTTTTCACTATAATGGAGACAATAATACAAGTTTTTTTCTGTCACCTCTCTTTCGCACGCAAAAATAGCCCTCTAAAAATCTTTTGATATATGTAGAAATGTGAAGGGTGACCTAATATATGTATAGTACAACCACTGTACCATTGAACCCAAAATACACCTAAAATTTTGCGGTGGAGAGAATAAGCGTTTGCTCAGCTAGGCTTTTAAGTAATTGTAAGCAGTGGATCCCAAGGAATGTGTAGCTAAAAGGTAGGTAGAAGTTGTGAGCATAAGGAATGTGTGGTTAAAAATTATGTTTGACCAACTTATAAGTACTTAAAAAATTTGCCAAAACCATAAGATTAGGCTCCTTATAGTCCAGTTTTTTTTATTTGTGAACATTCAATTAACAGACACCTCGTGAAAATAAATTACTTTATTCCGCAGAGCAAGGAATTTAAGTTTTACTCCCAGACATTATTTCTTAGCAGCAATTGAATATATGCATGAATAACATGAAATATATTTTCTAGATTCTTGTACCTTGCCAAGCTTCACTAAGCTTGATCGAAGGGAGCTCCAAGACATTCTGGATTCTGCCCCTTTTCTGTCACAGACTGAATTGAATAATGACTTTGACATCTGCACATTATCAACCTTTGATACAGGAGTTTGGCCTTTGTTGGAAACCTTAACCATTCTTTTAGCCGAAGCAACATCTCTTCTTTTTGATGTTGAACTCGAATTGTCATCAGAGCTATCGTACCTCCCAGAACAAATGGGTGAAACCTGTTTATACCGATATAGTTAGAATCCCAGGGTCGAATTATCAATGTGCAGTGAAATCTATAACATGCTACTAATTCACGTTACTCGTAATATTGTATAGCCAATTTCCACCAATTACTCTTCTGATTTTAGCAAGCATGACCACCTGATTTTGATACGATACTTGGTGATCAAAATGCATTGCTAAACCTCATTATCAAAAGTTTATCTCGTTTTTCAGAATATATGCTGCACAAATTCATTAATTGCAACTCTTAAGTTTCAAAACTACTCAATGGTTTTAAGTTCTAGCCCTTGCAGCCTTTTCCATTCCAGTGCCATTAAATTTACTAATTTACCAAATATCAAACATCATTTTGCCCTTTGCTAAAGTATAATGCATGAACGAGACTTGCATATATGTTAGGGTAATTAATTACCACTACAAAAGTTGTATTAAGTCCCTATTTGTTTCCCATTAATTCCTCATGTGTAGAAGAAATTCAATCGTTGGTGGACCCCACTCAGCCGCAACATTTAACTTGCTCTTCACATATTTTCAATGGCAACGATCACTTTTAAAATACAATAGTTACATTTTCTACTTTGAAACAGAAATGGGAAACAAACACAGTCTAAAAGCACCACACTTTTCTTATTTACTTAAATATTTTAAAGTAAAATTACATAATTAGAGTTTTAATATACTTTTTAATTAAATGAATTATTATTACACCACAAATATAGAACATAATTTATTTATTTCTTTTTCCATAACATCTCATTGCTCATAGCTATTCGGACGACTTTTGCTTTCTTCCAAGGTGGCAAGATAATTTTCTTTTTCTCACTTTAAATAAATTTATACTCTATTTGAACATAATTTACGGATGAATTTTTTCAGTTTATTTGTCAAGTTTGAAAATTAAGAATTTGATTTTTTATTAATTCAAACAATTTATTATGAATTTAATACTATTATTTTCAATTTATTGTTTATTACGCTTCATATCAATTTACTAGGGGAAGGTAGAAAAACTCCAACTTTGCTTGAGGCTGTTACGTCAAGGGTTCGAATCCTGAAATATGGATTTGACCCTTAGGTAAGTGCAAGTGTATAAGCAATCTTCCACCATGTACTATTGGAGGCAAAAACTGCGATTTACCTCCTTCACCAAAGTTCAGGACAGAGCAAGTGAGAGCCGTGAAGGTTGCAGTTCATCCTTAATTTGCCTATTTAAGTACGATCCTTTTCACGTTTGTCAAATTGCATGTAAGATGATGACTTTTAATTGTTAAATGGGTTTCTGAATTTGCATCTAACTACTCCTCCTAATGTCCATGAATTTGCGTGCATTTATTACGTGAGACATACCCGAGGAGCAATTTATATATACTGAGCTAGTCATAATGGTCCATGAATTTGTGTGTATGTAGGTCCATGAATTTGCGTGTAAGTAGGGCTACGAATTTGCGTGCATGCATTATATTTTGTGAATATTATGGGATTCTTTGTTAACACACCCTGTCAATCAATGTTGTTGGATAAAAAGACTTTTTTCAATGTTTATTTGTAATATAGCCTCAGTTAAAAAAACCAATAAATAAAGGGTATAAAATACCTAAAATAACCCTATCATGAAAAGACATAAATATCATTTACATCCAATTAATTTCCCCAATTCTTCTCCAAGCTCTCCGTCTCCTGCTCCTGTGCTTGCTTCCCCCCTCCCCTCTCCACAAAATCTTGTTATTTATTATATTACTCATCTATATTTTCCTACATTTTGAGTATTTGAATAAAATTTTGGTTTATATATTATCTCTATTAAAATCTCTAAATATTTGAAGAAAAAAGAAAGGTATTTTTGTAAATCTCATGTACATTGATCATTTTATTGCTGAATATAATATGAAATGATATTTTAGCTGATTTTTCTTCACAGTTGGTTGTATTTCTGTATTGTCCGCAACTATTGGACGAATTGCAGAACAGAACGACAGTCCAGTCGTTTTACGTAGTGTAGAACGACACTACAGTCATTATCGTCCATATAAAATGAAAATAGAAACAATATATGTTATGATGTGTGTTCTTGATAATACAATGTCGCTACTTTAATAATTTAAATATGAAAGCTATTTTCATATTACTTTGATATATGTTTGAGTAAACTATTTAACTTTTTTTCTTGTATTTGCAGCTATGGATTCTGTAGAAATGATATGAGTACAAGTATGCTATTTTGTTGAGTTTAAAAAGATTGAAGAAGGCAAATGGACATGGATTTACGTAGGAAATACTAAAGAAAATGTGGATATTCTTTATGCTTCAACTAACATTTCGTTTTCAAAAACAGTAACGACACTTGTGTCGTTTTCAAAACAGTAACGACAGTTGAGTCGTTTTCCTTTTTCCTATATTAAGTAATGCACAAATCTCGAAAACGTCGTAATCAGTGTGTCCAACCTACAGCTTAAATGAGTTCATCTTATCGATTATCGTGGTTGGGACAGGTCGTGGCTCATCGTACTCGTATTTAGAGGTAGAACGACACTTGTGCCGTTTTCAGAACAGTAACGGCAGTTGTGTCGTTTTCCTGTATCTTGTTTATAAAGTAATGAGCATAACTCTCGAATGTTGTAAGTGGTCTGTTCAATTCGCACCTTAAATGAGTTCAGATTATCGATTATCGTGGCTCGAATGGGTTGTGGCTCTTCAAAATCCTGTTTAGAGGCAGAATGACACGAGTGTCGTTCTGTTGATTTTTTCAATATTTTGTAAGTGGCGTGTTGAGCCTTCAACTTAAATGAGTTCAGTTTATCGATTATTGTGGTTCGAAAGGGTCGCGGCTCTTCAAAATCGATTTTAGTGGCAGAACGACACTTGTACCATGAAACGACACTTGTGTCGTTCTGTTGATTTTTCTAATATTTTACTACTTTTCAAGGCAAGGACATCAATGATTGGACTCCCCCAATCTTATAAAGATGAAAATGTTGATTGTGTGACAACTAACGGTGGAATTGAAATGAAATATGAGGTATCAAACGGTAAAATCACAAGTATTGATCTAGATTCGTTTGAAAGTATAAGTAATGAGCATAACTCCCGAATGTTGTAAGTGGCGTGTCCAGTCCGCACCTTAAATGAGTTCAGATTATCGATTATCATGGCTCGGACGGGTCGTGACTCTTCAAAATCGCGTTTAGAGGCAGAACGACACTTATGTTGTTCTGTTGATTTTTCAAGTTTTTTTGCTACTTTTCAATCAAACGACCTCAAGGATTGGACCCCCAACCTAATAAAGACGAAAATGTTGATTATGTATAACTAACGGTGGAAATGATATAGAATATAACGTATCAAACGGTAAAATCACAAGTCTTGATCTAGATTCGTTTGAAAGTATAAGTAATGAGCATATCTCAAAAATTTTGTAAGCGGCGTGTTCAGATCGCAACTTAAATAGGTTCCGTTTATCGATTATCGTGGCTAGGATGGGTCGCGGCTATTCAAAATCACATTTATTGACAGAACGACATTTGTGTCGTTCCATTGATTTTTTCAATATTTTGCTACTTTTCAAGGCAAGGACATCAAGCATTGGACCCCCCCCCCAACTTAAGAAGGACGAAAATATTGATTGTGTGGCAACTAGCGGTGGAATTGATATAGAATATAAGGTATGAAACGGTGAGAGCACAAGTCTTAGTCTAGATTCGGTTGAAAGTACAAAGAATTGGCATATCTCAAGTATTTTGTAAGTGGCGTGTTCAACTTGCAAATTAAATGTGTTTCATTTATCGATTATCGTGGCTAGGATGGGTCGCAGCTCTTCAAAATTATATTTATTGGCAGAACGACACTTGTGTCGTTTTGTTGATTTTTCCAGTATTTTGCTACTTTTCAAGGCAATGACATCAAGAATTGGACCCCCCAACTTAAGAAGGACGAAAATATTGATTGTGTGGCAACTAGCGGTGGAATTGATATAGAATATAAGGTATGAAACGGTGAAAGCACAAGTCTTAGTCTAGATTCGGTTGAAAGTACAAGAAATTGACATATCTCAAGTATTTTGTAAGCGGCGTGTTCAACTTGCAACTTAAATGTGTTTCATTTATCGATTATCGTGGCTATGATGGGTCGCGGCTCTTCAAAATTATATTTATTGGCAGAACGACAATTGTGTCTTGGAACGACAATTGTGTCGTTTTGTTGATTTTTTCAGTATTTTGCTACTTTTCAAGGCAAGGACATCAAGGATTGGACCCCCCAACTTAAGAAGGACGAAAATATTGATTGTGTGGCAACTAGCGGTGGAATTGATATAGAATATAAGGTATGAAACGGTGAAAGCACAAGTCTTAGTCTAGATTCGGTTGAAAGTACAAGGAATTGGCATATCTCAAGTATTTTGTAAGCGGCGTGTTCAACTTGCAACTTAAATGTGTTTCATTTATCGATTATCGTGGCTAGGATGGGTGCGGCTCTTCAAAATTATATTTATTGGCAGAACGACACTTGTGTCGTTTTGTTGATTTTTCCAGTATTTTGCTACTTTTCAAGGCAAGGACATCAAGGATTGGACCCCCCAACTTAAGAAGGACGAAAATATTGATTGTGTGGCAACTAGCGGTGGAATTGATATAGAATATAAGGTATGAAACGGTGAAAGCACAAGTCTTAGTCTAGATTCGGTTGAAAGTACAAGGAATGGACATTTCTCAAGTATTTTGTAAGCGGCGTGTTCAACTTGCAACTTAAATGTGTTTCATTTATCGATTATCATGGCTAGGATGGGTCGCAGCTCTTCAAAATCGTATTTATTGGACAGTAACGGCACAAGTGTCGTTTTCTGATAAATTTTATCTTCCCAGACAGAACGACACAAGTGTCGTTTTCTGGACAGTAACGGCACTAGTGTCGTTCTCATTGAATTACATTCACTCAGCATAGCGACACTTGTGCCGTTCTGACAAGTGTCGTTCTGATATCAGTAACAACATAAGTGTCGTTTTCCTCTCTGTTTTCATCAATTTGCTTTTCTTTTCGTAACTCAATGTTTCATCAGGTGTCTTTCTCGTTATCGTTAAATTTGTACTGATAAATTTTATCTTTCCAGGCAGAACGACACAAGTGTTCAGCCTACAACTTAAATGAGTTCCGTTTGTCGATTATCGTGATTTGGACGGGGTCGTGGTTCTTCAAAATCCATTTTAGAGCCAGAAACGACACTTGTAACGTTTTCAAAACAGTAACGGCAGTTGTGTCGTTTTCTTTTTTCCTCTTGATTAATTAATGAGCATAAATTTTGAATGTTGTCAGTGTCATGTTCAGCCTGCAACTTAAATGAGTTCAACTCATCATTATCGTGGTTCGAACAGGTCGCGATTTTTCAAAATCGATTTTTGATGCAGAACGACAGTTTTGTCGTTCTAGTAGACGTTCTCAAAGCAGTAACGTCACTTTTGTTGTTCTGTTGATTTCTCTAATATTTTGCTACTTTTCCAGCGGAACGACGTCAAGTATTGGACTCCATAACTTAAAAAAGTTGACAAACTGATTGTCTTTTTTATTTTTCAATCTAACTTGCTTATTTTGGTACGCAAATCGTCGTCTTCAATCCTCTTAGTTAAAAAAAATACGGGGGCTCCGCCCCCGAACCCCCGGGAGCCCGGGAGGGGGGCCTGCCCCCTCTATCCCCTGCGTATCGATTATCGTTGCTTGGACGGGTCTTGGACCTAAGAAATCATGTTTAAAGGCAGAACGACACTTGTGTTGTGAAAATGGCACTAGTGCCGTTCTGTTGATTTTTCCGGTATTTTATTACTTTTCTGTCGATTATCGTGATTCGAACGGGTCGCGGCTCTTCAAAATACATTTTAGAGCCAGAACGACACTTGTGCCGTTTTCAAAACAGTAACGACAGTTGTGTCGTTTTCTTTTTCCTCTTGATTAAGTAATGAGCATAAATTTCAAGTGTTAGTAAGTCCATTATTACAGGTCATTTCGTGGAAAAAATTAAATTACAGCAGAAAACGACTGTAGTGTCGTTTTACGTTGCAGATAACGACTGTAGTGTCATTTTACGTCGCAAACCTTTTTGAGCAACAACAGATCGAATTGGTGCATTATTGGTCGATGTTAAGTCATGATGTTCGTCGTCTGGGTAAGTGCTATTCACTGGTGGTGGTGCGCGACCATGGGTGTCGCCGGAGATAGGTTTTTCGGCAGAAGAAGAGTACGCCGGAGCCATTTACAATTGATTTCATTACTCATTTTCTTGATTTTTCTCAATATTAATGTCAAAGCCAATAATTTTGTCGTTGAAGAAAACGTTGATTCACAAATTTCGAATCTTTCAAGTTTTTGGTGGATTGAAGATGATGAAAAGGAGGAAGAAGAAGACTTTAATTTAAAAAATGGAAAAAAGAAATGAAGCAAAATGACGGAATGAAATGAGAGAATTTAATTAATAATTGAAGGATAATTTTGTCATTTTATCAATAAAAATATTTTGATTTATTTTTTTATTTTTATTAATGGTCAAGGGCCATTTCTCCAAAATCATTGATGAGCTGGGTCATCTGGCCAAATTTCCCGAATATTATCGTTGAATCGAGTTGTTTTTTCACTGAATTATGATATTTAGTTAAACATGAATGGATGCAGCTATTGACATTATGACTTCATCTGAATTCACAAAAGTTGATTTTTAGTAAAAAAAAAAAAAAAAGTTTTTATTGTTATATTTCATCGCCGTAATAAATTTAAATTTTCATAACTTATCATAATCTAATTTTATTTGTTCTAAATGTCAGGAAAATGATGACAATTTCAATATATACGGTTATACGCAAAACTTCACTATGAACCAAGTATGAATAAAGCAGGTATTAAATTTATATCTACTAATTCAACTCTTAGTACAATTTTTTTTAATTATAGTTTTTTTAATATTGATTGTGTAGGTATTCCATAGCCGAGAGTCATTATGTAATTGGGTTTGTATGGTTGGGAAGAGACTTGGTTTGGTTATTGCTACAACACATTCTGAGCATGGTGGTAATGGACGCAAGTCTCGTATACGTTATGGGTGTGAGCGTAGTGGAAAATATTAAAAAAAAAAAAACCTAATAATCATTCAGATCATGAACCAAAACGAAAGAGGTATGTTGTAACACATAAGTGTGAATGCCCATTTGATTTAAATGGTGCGAAATTGTCGATTGAGGACAATTGGATGTTAAAGGTGTTATGTGGACTACATAATCATCCAGAGACACAACATTTAAAAGGACATCCTTATGTACAAGGATTATCTAATGAAGAGGAGCAGATTTTAATAAATATGTCAAAAAGTTCGGTAAAACCAAGGAATATATTAATGACTTTGAAAGAATGGGATCCAAATAATATTAGCACAATGAAGACTATTTTAAAATGCATGCGCAAGGCATAGATTGATCGAGAAAGCGAGTAAAACACAAATACAACGGTTAATGAGCTAATTAAAAGAACACAATTATATTGAGTGACATATGTCTCATAAAAGAACAGATGAAGTTAGAGACAATTTTTTTGCACATCCGACATGTGTCGATTTCTTACATGTCTTTCATGCGTGTTTATAATGGATTGTATTTACAAAACAAATAGGTATTGAGGCCCTCTTTTTGAGATTGTAGGGTTCACTTCAGCTCAAATGACATTTTCTGTTGCTTTCGTGATCATGGAAGCTGAACATAAAGCAAATTATAGTCGGGCAACAAAAAAGTTGAAAACCTTAATGAATCATGATGTCTTGCTGCATGTCATTATCACATATAGGAAACTGGCTCTTATTCAGGCAGTTGAATAGATTTTTCCTAATGCCAAAAATCTACCATGCACGTGGCACATATCAAAAAATGTATCGGCCAATACAAAGAAGTTTTTGTTGGAAAATATATTATTTGGCAAATGAATTTTCACTTGTGTATGTGAAATTAATCCCACATTGATTGAAAGTTGGGATTTTGAAGAGGAGCTTTAAAAGGGATTAACAATCCCACATTGGTTAGAAATGGAAAAGTGGGAATATATGGGGACTATAAATAGTACCATCCCACATTGGAAAAAGGAAAAAGAAAGTGGCAAGTGGAAAAACTTAAATAGTTATCCCACATAGGATATGAACAAGTTTTTGGACCAATTTATATATGGTTAACAATTTGTAAGGTGTAACCATTTGTTGCATAGAGACTCCTCCGTGGCCTACGCGCCCGCAGGGGGGGTGCAAATCTTGGACCGACTTGGCCTTTTTGAAAACTGTTTTCATTTATTTTGTAACTCCAAAACGTGAGAATTCAAATGGCAGAGTTATGGCTGGAGTTAAGAATTCAAATGGCAGAGTTATGGCTGGAGTTATGACTGCATTAAGAGACAAAGGCTCCTCCTTGCCTATATATACTGAACATTCTCTTCAGTTTAGACACACCACAACAGCACGAAATCTTTCTTCTTCCTGTTCAAATTCCTGTCGTCTTACAGTCACTTGGTGATTCCGTTCCGGCACACTCGTTCAGTTCGACTGTACAAGCTGCAGTTCACGCCGTTGTATCCTGGGAAGCAAGCGCTCGCATTACTTCGGTGAGGGGGCGAATATTGCTTTAAGGACACTGTGTTGGACACAGGCCCCGGCTTCAAAGACACCAATTTTATCTTCTGTCAACTGCAATATTTTTTTCTGTCCACTATAATTTGTTTGTTACTTCTTCTAATTCAGTTCACTGTTCGAAGTTTACATACAATCTTAAAGTAATATTATCGTACTAATTTTCTGATTGTGTTTCAGAAAATGGAAAATACACCTACCAATAACGTTGTGGGATCTACAAACGAAATGGTGCCTCCTGTGGCTCAGGCTGTGGCTATACCAAGTTCTGATGTGGCTCAAGTCGTGGCTCCAGTAACACAGACTGTGGCTAATATGCCAAGTTTAGCTGCTGGTCCTAGTAGGACTAAGACTGTGGCTCCCATGCCAAGTCTGGCTACTGGTCCAACTGTGACAGTCCCGGTTAATCACGGGGAAAAGCCGGAGAAGTTCAATGGTTCGAATTTCAAGAGGTGGCAACAAAAAATGCTGTTTTACCTCACGACCTTGAATCTTGCGAGATTCTTGACTGAAAATGCTCCAGCGCTCCAAGAGGGTCAAGGAGACATTCAAGCAATCAGTGCAGTGGATGCTCGGAAGCATTCTGATTTCCTGTGCCGGAATTATGTGATGAACAGTTTAGCTGATTCATTGTACAATGTGTATTACACGATAAAAACGGCCAAGGAATTATGGGAGTCTTTGGACAAAAAGTACAAAACCGAAGATGCCGGAGCCAAGAAGTTTCTTGTTGGCCGCTTTTTGGAATACAAAATGGTGGACTCCAAATCTATAATCAGTCAAGTACAAGAATTACAAGTGATCTTGCATGAAATTCATTCCGAGGGAATGGTTGTGAGTGAATCCTTCCAAGTGGCTTGCATAATTGAAAAGCTACCTCCTGCATGGAAGGATTTCAAAAACTACTTAAAACACAAGCGAAAGGAAATGAACGTTGATGAACTAATTGTTAGGCTTCGAATTGAAGAAGACAACAAAGGTTCTGAAAGAGGGTTCAATCCGGTTGTGGCTAAAGCTAATGCTGTGGAGCATGGCCAAAGCTTCAAGATCAATAAGAACAAGTTTGGGCCATCTGGTGGCAAAGGGCCCAAGTTGGGGCCAAAAGGTGGAATTTCTAAGAAGAAGTTTCAAGGGAAATGCTTCAATTGTGACAAGATTGGTCACAAGTCTACGGAGTGCCGTTTGCCGAAGAAGAAAAAAGAAGCAAATGTGGTTGAAGATGTAGCTGACATCAATCTTGCAGCTGTCATTTCTGAAGTGAACCTGGTAGGTTCAAATCCGAGAGAATGGTGGATAGATACCGGCGCCACCCGACACGTTTGTTCCGATAAGGAGATGTTTAATGGGTTTGAAGCAGCGGATGGGGAGAAGTTGTATATGGGAAATTCAGCGACCTCCGAAATCAAGGGCCATGGAAATGTGGTTCTAAAGATGACTTCTGGGAAAGAGCTGACTCTAAACAACGTGCTTTATGTGCCGGAGATTCGCAAGAATTTGGTTTCTGGCTCGCTGTTGAACAAGCATGGCTTCCGTATGGTGTTTGAGTCAGACAAAGTTATTTTGTCTAAGTCTGAAATGTTTGTAGGAAATGGTTATGTAAGTGATGGGCTTTTTAAGCTCAATGTAATGGCTATTAAGCCAAAAATTAATAAAATTAATAACTCTTCCGCTTACTTGCTTGAGTCTTCCAATTTGTGGCATGGTCGACTAGGACATGTTAATTACAACACTTTGCGTAGACTAATTAACTTAAATTGCATACCTACATTCCAAATTGATAATAAAGATAAGTGTGAAACTTGTGTTGAAGCAAAATTGACAAGGTCATCATTTCAATCCGTTGAAAGAAGAACTGAACTGAACCTCTTGATTTAATTCACACCGATGTATTTGATTTAAACTTTGTACAAACAAGAGGAGGCAATAAATATTTTATTACTTTTATTGACGACAGCAAAAAATATTGTTTTGTGTATTTGCTTAAAAGTAAAGACGAAGCTATAGAGAAATTTGTTCTCTATAAAAATGAAATTGAAAATTAGCTCAACAAAAAGATCAAAGTGTTGAGAAGTGATAGAGGTGGTGAATATGAATCACCATTTACTGAATTCTGTGCACAACATGGAATTAAACATGAAACAACAGCACCTTATTCACCACAACAAAATGGTGTTGCTGAACGGAAAAATAGAACATTGAAAGAAATGATGAATGCAATGTTATTAAGTTCCGGATTACCTCAGAACATATGGAGGGAAGCTATGTTATCAGCTAATTACCTTTTAAATAAGGTACCCCGAAAGAAAGGATAAAAGAGCCCTTACGAGTTATTGAAAAGAATGAAGCCTTCCTACAAATACTTACGAGTGTGGGGATGTCTTGCCAAAGTAGCTGTACCTACACCAAAGAAGGTGAAAATAGGACCAAAAACTGTTGATTGCATATTTATCGGATATGCACATAACAGTAGTGCTTATCGGTTTCTTGTGTTTGATTCTAAAATTTTCGATATACACAAAAACACGATAATGGAATCGAGAAATGTTTCATTCTTTGAACATATATTTCCATGTAAGTCCAAAGAAGAAGCAAACTCTTCTAAACAGACATATGAGACTATGATTGAGAATAGTCAAGACAAAGAAGTAGAAGAGAAAGTTGAGGTTGAACCAAGACGTAGCAAACGAGAAAGGACAGGAAAATCTTATGGTCCCGATTTTCTGACTTACATGCTAGAAACTGAACCTCAAAGCTTCAAAGAAGCTGTAAACTCTTCAGAAAGTCCTCAATGGAAAGAAGCCATTAAAAGTGAAATAGATTCCATTCTGCAAAACCATACATGGGAGCTGGTTGATCTTTCCCCGGGAAGCAAACCACTAGGCTACAAATGGATTTTCAAAAGGAAAATGAAAGCAGATGGAACTATTGATAAGTACAAGGCTAGACTTGTAATTAAAGGTTATAGGCAACGAGAAGGCATTGACTACTTTGACACTTATTCTCCCGGTAACGAGAATAATTTCCATTCGAATGATATTAGCGATTGCATCTTTGTACAATCTCGAAGTACATCAAAATTAATGGATGTCAAAACTGCTTTTCTAATGGCGATTTAGAAGAAGAAAATTTACATGGAACAACCTGAGGGTTTTTCTGCACCAGGACAAGAAAACAAGGTATGTAAATTGGTAAAGTCATTATATGGCTTAAAACAGCCACCAAACAATGCATGAAAATTTGACAATGCCATGATGGAAAGTGGATTTAAGATCAATGAATGTGACAAATGCTTTAACATAAAGACACGGGAAATGTATAGTTATTTTAGTCCTTTATGTTGACCGACATGCTCATCTTGGTAGCATGGCTGACCCAGCACTGGCCAGCCCCTGCGGTCACCCGTGCTGTTCGCACGGAAATAATCCTTGGAAGCCATAGTCTCGCCGGGAAGGAGCTGCAGCAGGAGCCAGGAGGAGGAAGAAGCGTTAAAAGCTGGGCTAGCAGCTGGGGTTGGGCTGGAGAAAAAATAAGTTGTTGGGCCTGATTTTAAAAAATAAAAAGGCCCAATTTTTTGTATGGCCCAACAATTCAATCGAATCCATAATCCATTTAGTTTACCGAATTGGATGAATCCATCCATACCCATATGTTCAACAATCCAATCCAATCCATAGCCATCTCCAGTCTCCCCTTCTTGCGGGCGACGGGGTTAGACTTAGGGCAATAGCCAATAGGGAGCCTTGCGTGCGGCCTTGGTGAAATTAATTTGGGGGTTGAGTGAGGACTGAGGAGGACCGAGGGCTGTGGGTGTGGCCTGTGGGTGGAGACTGGAGTCTGGAGTGGATTCGTGAGGTCCGTGAGTCGTGACTGCCAGTGCCGTCTGCCGACTGGAGGGTCGATTCCGCGACTGGAGTGGTCCGAGTGGAGGGAGGACTGAGGAGACTGGACTCGGAGAGCTTTCTGCTGGAGCTGGAGCCTGGAGTGTAGGTGTAGCCGGATTCTGTGGAATTTTTGGCTTTGGGCAGTGGGCCGGTATCTGTGGATTGGAGTTGGGCTGGGCTGGGCTGCTGGAGCCTGGAGGAAGGTATACCGTATATGAATATTTATATAACTAATTTATGTATTTATTTTTTCTGTTTTTGTTAATTTGTTAGTTGCAAATTTAATTGCTATTATTATTCAATATTAAATTATTAATGAATCATAAATTTCTGATGGGTGCAGCCCCTGGACTGTATATTTGTGTTTTTTTTTTATTTATTAGTTTTTGTGAATTTGTTATCTGCTAAATGCTAATTGCTATTAATGAATTATGATTTATGAATTTATGATAAATGAGATTATGAGAATTTAAGTGATGGGTGCAGCCCCTGGACTGTATATTTGTGTTTTTGTATTTTCAGTTTTTGTTAATTTGTTATTTGCTATTAATGAATTATGAATTTATGATAAATGTGACTTTAAGTGATGGGTGCAGCCCCTGGACTGTATATTTGTGTTGTTATATTCTTTTTTTTTTTTCAATTTTTGTTAATTTGTTATTTGCTATTAATGAATTATGAATTTATGATAAATAAAAATTGAAGTGATGGGTGCAGCCCCTGGACTGCATATTTCTATTTTGTGAATGTATGGGAAATGAGAATTTATATTAACTACGAGTTACGACGTATAATTTTGAATTTTGAATTGTGATTTGGGATTTAGGGTTTTAGCCTTTTAGGAAATTAGGATTTAGGGATAAGTGAAGAGTCTGAAGAGTCTTCGGCGTGACGATGTTTGGCTCAATTAAATCATTGACCATGTCATCGGGAAACGGTCACAGGTCAACGGTCACGGGTCAACGGTCTCCGCCCGTGCTGGGTCGAATTCCTGGATTCGCCCCTGGTTGGTAGCAACGATAAGATGATTAAATCTACTAAAAATATGTTGAATTCAAGATTCGACATGAAGGATATGGGTTTAGCTGATGTGATTCTTGGAGTTAAAATTTCAAGAACATCAGATGGACTCGTTCTAAGTCAGTCACATTATGTGGACAAAATTCTGGAAAAATTCAATAATGATGATACTGGCGTGGCTAGAACACCGATAGATACAAGTCAACATCTATCGAAAAATAGAGGCGATGGTATTTCTCAAGTAGAGTACTCTAGAATAATCGGAAGTCTTATGTACCTAATGAGTTGTACAAGACCAGATATCGCTTACGCAGTTAGTAAGCTGAGTAGATATACTAGTAATCCAGGGTCTGACCACTGGAAAGGAATAGTAAGAGTACTAAGATACTTGAGATATACTCGTAATATGGACTGCACTATACCAGATATCCTGCTGTTATTGAAGGATATACTGATGCGAATTGGATATCTGATATTAAAGACTCAAAGTCTACTAGTGGATTCGTGTTCACTTTGGGAGGTGCAGCCATATCATGGAAATCCTCTAAACAAACAGTTATTGCGAGGTCTACCATGAAATCTGAGTTTATAGCTATATATAAATGTGGTGAAGAGGCTGAATGGCTACGCAATTTCTTAGAGGATATTCCAAGATGGTCAAAACCTGTGCCAGCAATTTGCATACATTGTGATAGTCAATCTGCGATTGGAAGGGCACAAAGCAACATGTACAATGGTAAGTCTAGACACATACGTCGTAGACATAATACCATAAGACAGTTACTCTCAACTGGAGTTATCTCTATTGACTATGTAAAGTCTAAAGATAACATTGCGGATCCGCTAACCAAAGGGTTAAATAGAGAGTTAGTTGCAAAGTCATCAAGAGGAATGGGACTTAAGCCTCTAAAAGAATAAGTTATTGTAGTGGAAAC
This sequence comes from Fraxinus excelsior, assembly GCA_019097785.1. Classification (NCBI taxonomy): domain Eukaryota; kingdom Viridiplantae; phylum Streptophyta; class Magnoliopsida; order Lamiales; family Oleaceae; genus Fraxinus; species Fraxinus excelsior. Next base: position 26,522,940 of record CM032639.1, on the reverse strand, counting down.
TCAACCTAGCTGACTGGAGATCCCAAGATCTAGGTTCAATGAGAAGACCTAATTGCAAATACTTAACTATATCACTGTGGGAGTTATCTCCGGTCCATTCCTGTAATAACAGTGATGCCCGTGGGAAGAGGATAAGCAATAAGGCTTTTAATGATTCTTATGCGTCGAAAATCCGAGCGGAGTAATGCGGGTTACTCTTAATTAAGAAATCACCTATGTGAGAGAGAAGTGGGGCCGCTTCGAAGAGAATTGTGAGGCTCAATTCTTAATAACTCTCACTGAACCGGCATATGTTCATGGCCACAAACGAACATAACCATGAGAACTGAATTGTGTTAGGAAGAATCCTGTGTGAGGTACATCGTCGTTTACACAAAACGCAGAACAGTTCAAAAACATCACGTCTACTGATCAGCTAGTAAAGTAAATGTATTTTCATAAGGGGAGGTTCAAAGGGTAACACCTACCTATCCTATGCAGGTTTCAACTGTGGAACTTTGTCACCAAGTATTCCGTGTCTCTATTAATTTCCATTCATGTGGGGGATTGTTGGAAAATATATTATTTGGCAAATGAATTTTCACTTGTGTATGTGAAATTAATCCCACATTGATTGAAAGTTGGGATTTTGAAGAGGAGCTTTAAAAGGGATTAACAATCCCACATTGGTTAGAAATGGAAAAGTGGGAATATATGAGGACTATAAATAGTACCATCCCACATTGGAAAAAGGAAAAAGAAAGTGGCAAGTGGAAAAACTTAAATAGTTATCCCACATAGGATATGAACAAGTTTTTGGACCAATTTATATATGGTTAACAATTTGTAAGGTGTAACCATTTGTTGCATAGAGACTCCTCCGTGGCCTACGCGCCCGCAGGGGGGGTGCAAATCTTGGACCGACTTGGCCTTCGAGCCTTGAACTTGTGTGCGGGCGCGACCTGCGTACACGAATGTCGGACCGAATGAGTCAAAAATTGGCCACCAAGTGCAAGCCACGTTTTGAAAATTTTCTTTTACGTTTTCCATTTAAAACATAACTTGAAAACTGTTTTCATTTATTTTGTAACTCCAAAACGTGAGAATTCAAATGGCAGAGTTATGGCTGGAGTTAAGAATTCAAATGGCAGAGTTATGGCTGGAGTTATGACTGCATTAAGAGACAAAGGCTCCTCCTTGCCTATATATACTGAACATTCTCTTCAGTTTAGACACACCACAACAGCACGAAATCTTTCTTCTTCCTGTTCAAATTCCTGTCGTCTTACAGTCACTTGGTGATTCCGTTCCGGCACACTCATTCAGTTCAACTGTACAAGCTGCAGTTCACGCCGCTGTATCCTGGGAAGCAAGCGCTCGCATTACTTCGGTGAGGGGGCGAATATTGCTTTAAGGACACTGTGTTGGACACAGGCCCCGGCTTCAAAGACACCAATTTTATCTTCTGTCAACTGCAATATTTTTTTCTGTCCACTATAATTTGTTTGTTACTTCTTCTAATTCAGTTCACTGTTCGAAGTTTACATACAGTTTTTTGAGCGAAAAGGAGAATGAGGTACTTTCTGTAGGAGTTGGAGCATCCTTGTTGCATCTACTACGGAGGAGATATATGAACAATTGATCAAAACTTTATCTTTCCAATATGAACAATTTCCGAAAGCATTGGATTATTTTATGGGATCTTAGTTGAGTAAATATAAAGAGAAATTCATTGCTGCTTAGACGAATAAAATTATGTACTTCGTGTCTAAGAATTCAATGAATCCTATATCAAGACAGTCAAATAAAGCAGAACATATTAGTTTGGACAAAAAAGCTTATCATTGCACTCTTAGATCCACACATGGTTTGCCATGTTCATGTGAGATTTCAGAATATATAGTTATAGGTCGCCCAATTCCATTGTTAGTTGTTCACCCTCATTGGAGAAAATTAGATATTATGGTTCCATCAAATGATACTTCTTCTAAGTTGAATATTGTAGTTGAATTAGAGAATATTCAAAGATTGTTTGGCGAATGCAACGATGCAGGTAAAGTACTTCTTCAAATGAAATTACGAGAAATGTATGAACCCTCCACTACTTCTTTGGTGCCGCCTGCTGAGAAAGTTAAAACCAAGGCCGATCTTCATAAAAAATCGACACTTCAACTAAATGGGGTCCTTCATATTTTGAAATTGTTGACTCAGGGTAATAATAGTCATTTTCTTAGCAACGACAACTCCGCCAATGTTCCAAAGAAGGATAAACTTAAATTTAGGCGCGCTCGTAAGAACACTTTATACCATTACACAAACATGTTTCCATGGCAAAGTCAAAGATTGCATATTTAACATTGTTGGTGTTTAAGTCCGATGGTCATTATGGTTTTAGGGCAGTGGCTAGTTCCCTTGGATTAGGAAAAGAGGCTTGGTTATATATTCGACGTGACTTCATTACTGAAATGAAACCTAATTGCGATGCTTATGTAAAACTATATGACAACATTGAAAGGGTGAATGAGTTGTTATATATTATGGGTTACTTTAATATTGGTTCCCCATTTGATCGATGGATGACAATGTCTGACATAAGCCATTTGATAGCATCTTGGTATGGTGTTGTACTTCTCCTTCTATCTTCTATACAATGTTTGACATTCCTACCATTGCACTCTCCACCTCCTCTACCATTAAATCATGAGATTATATCATTGGGTTTTGTGAATGACAATCACTTTTGTTCGGCATAGTCCCTGTTTGGTATACATTATTTTTTTCATTCTCATTTTTCTACTTATTTTCAACCACACATTTTTCAATAAAATAATATTTTCCATCACATCAATAAGTTTTCCTTCTTTTTTAACCACACATTCTTCATCAATTTACTATTACAGAATACATTCTTTCAAAATAATGTGGCTCGAACACACCCTTTATATCATTGGTGTAAACTTATTGCTACTAATTTGATTTATCACTTGTACATGTCAACTTGAAGCCCAATTACACCCGTGGCTTATAATTGGTACAAATATCGAGATGACATTGCACATGGAAGGGAGAGTACGTATAAAGCAAGAATATAAACATTCAAAGAGATTATTGGTAGTGATGTCACTGCACGGGAGATTTTTAATATAAACTCTCCATAATTAGCACGAGTATCGCATGAGAGGTCAAAAGAGGATTTTGATCAACTTCTTGCACGGTTAGAAACTTATTCAATTTGATTATTCCTTGTTTCTTGTAATGAAAAACGGTGTGCTTTGCGTCTTTTTGATTTTCCTTGGTTTGTTATTGTTTTTGAAATTAGGGAACCAATTATTCAATGGTAGAGCTATAGGGTGGAGTCAATTTAAGGGTAAAGATTTTGAACCTTCCTCTTAAGGTAGTGACCAGAAACCAACCTAAACAATTAAAGACATCAGACATCACATAGAATGACAGTTCATCAAAGAAAGGTAAGAAAGACGCGTTGAACGTTTCGATCAAAGTTCCCAAAATGTATAGCAAAACTTTCATTATCTTCAGAATTCATTGGTCAATCAAATCACGAAGGAAAAAGGAAAATCTAATCCAAAGCTTTCATTATCTTCAGAATTAAAGAACCCATTTTCAAACAACCAATCAAAACCCAATTAGAAGAATAGAATCAACAGCAAACCAGAACAAAATCATCAGAATTATTAAATTATTGTTCTACCACAAACATAAACCTAATTTTTTGTAAGCTTTTCCGTCGCCGGCAATACTACTTAAGTAGAGAATTCCTTTTCCATGTATTGATAAGTACTTTGTATCCAGTTCATACATATAAAAGTTGATTAAATATCCAGTTGCTCAAGGAAACAGAATTTAGGCAACTATACACTTTCAATGTGATGTTCAACAAGGCACCAGTAAGTGGGAATGAAGATATTTTGGTGCATTGTCATTAATTCTGTTTACACTGATCAAGTATGTCCTTATTATTCTTTGGGCCAATGACAATGGTGAATGTATCCAATCTTTGTGATGTTTGTTGACATTCATCCATGGCTGAACTCTTTATGTGATGTTTAATTAATAAGTTTGATTTGTATTTGCTTAATTGCTGCTGGTGGAGCGTTTGCTTCGTATTCATTGATTTGTAAGACATAAAGGATTGATAAATATGATGAGTAAAATACGAAGGATGTATGAGTACACCACAATATTGTATTTTATTTTTCATTTTTATTATATTATAATTACCCTATACGTAATTATAAATGATAATTTTTTTTCACCTATTAAAAGGCTTGTAATTATAAATGATACATTGTGTGGAAATTCAAAAAGTGTCTGACGGGAAATTGTGTGTTTTTTTTAAAAAAAATTGTCCAATCATGTACCGACACGTAACACAATATAAAACCAGATGTACATGTATCATGATTGATAATAAATACTGTTAGAGATAATGTCAATCTCATTGTAAACAAATTTTGTAACCTAGTTGAAATGATAACGTGTTCTTGGAGGATTAAAAGGAAAAATGAAATTGCTCATTTAGGCAGCTGGGATTTCATGGTTTTTGGCCAAAAAAATTCAGTCAAAGACAGCGCATTCAATCAGCTCACGGCACCCAATTGCAGATGAGTACGAGATTAGTCAAAATTGCTGTCTTTTTTAACAAACACGCTTCCTTTGCAATGACCGAATTAGTCCTTGCTTCATCTGAATTGCCAGAAACAATATTTTCCATTCGTTAAAATGTGTAATTAATTGCACAATTACATATAACAATGAAATAAAAAATTACAAATAGCAAATGGAAGCTAGTTAGGGAAGGAAAGTTGGGTGAGTAGCTCGTCGAGCAACGATATTCGTTTATGCAATCCCGATGAGCCAACTCGTTCACTTGTTAACTCATCGGCATGGATGAAAGTCGGCTCAACTCGACTCGTCCTGCCAAAGGTTGAGTTGCTTCACCCCATTTCACACCTCTATAGCTCATGGAATTGAAGGTTTGGACTAGACCCTTTTTCTATTAACATAAGTTAGAAGTCAAATATATCGTTTTATGTCAACATAACAATTTTTTGGACGAAAATCGTGAGTTGCAATAAAATGCGTCTAAATTATGAAAGATTAATGTATGTACTCTCTAGCTTCAAGAATGTTATTACGTCTTTTCGCCACGCGACTATCGATTAAGCGTCCACTTGGCCCCATTATTCAGTATTAAGGAAAAAAAATTTGGATTTACGTTTAATATTATTTTATTAAAAAATATGAAATTGATAAAAAGAGAAAAAAATTTATAATCTAACTGGGAATAACGGGGCCAAACGTGGCTGACTCGTGCAAGGATATAAATGAAATTATAAAATTTCTAGTACGCACATGCTTCTATTAGTTTTTCAACTCCGTTGACCAAAACTAGTATAAATAGATGTCAGCTAGTAGTTCAACATCACATTCATTACAAAACAAAACATAGTACAAAAATTTATTTTTCGACATGGAAGGCTTAATCCCATTTCTCCTCCACGCCGTGAAGAAACAGAGGCCTCGACATTCTTACCGGTCCCTCTCCGAGAACTCCACCCGCAGCTACCACCTGCTCATTGCAGCCGGAGAGTCGGTTGAGGGCTCATCTCACCGGAGAACACGATCGGAGTTTCAGCCACCGAGCATCAATTTCCTAGAGCGGCAATCGGGCTTGGAATATTTTTCCCACTCGAAAAGTTTCAGCAAAGGTTATAAGTCCTCTCCTTCTAATGTTGATAATGGCTTGAGGGATAGGGCTACTATTTCTACCACTAATTTCAAGAAGTAAATGTGAAAAGGAATTAGAAGCCAAGTTGACGAAGATGTTAAAGTACTAGATATGTGTTTGATAGTGGTTATTATTTCATTTGTTTGAGCTCAAAAAATTCTTTATAGAATGGTAGTTTGTGCAGACGAAATGCTTTGGAGAATTGAAAATAAGCTTAGATTTAGATTCACGAAGCGCAAAATCATGTAATATTTTGGTGTAACGAAGTGTGTATTTGATTCATATTTCATATGAAGATATTAATGTTGTTTAAAATGTGTAACGATTTTAAAATTGTGCAATATATTCATTTTTAAATAACTATTTCAGCCAATTTCGCTGGAAAAATTGCAAATAACTTTTTTTTCTTTAGGTAAACTAGTCTTTCACCCGTGCGATGCACGGTGAGATATATAAATTTATATTAAGTGATAAACAATTCTAATATGAGAAACATATGCTAATTGATTTTTTCTATCCAATTAGATGCAAAACAATTCTATGAATAAGTAATTTTAAATAAAAATATATATACCACATAATTAATTATATGCAAATCAGATAAATGAAAGAAAATACATGTGGGGGGTGCAAAAGTAAACTATGGGTTTGGGGTCGTTTAAAAAAAAAAACAAAAAATCTGTGTCTCCGTCTAGCAAGGAGACACGGCCCGTGTCTCCATCTAGCATGGTGTCTGCGTTGTAGAGTTTTTTTTTTTTTTTTAAAGAGTGATATATAATAACAAATTAAGAATTTCAGAAGTGTTATAATAGATTACCTTTGCAGAAGTGGATGCAAAATTCAACTTTCATCTGTGACTTATAGTTGATTTTTGAAAAATAATTTTTGATGCATCAAAAAAGCAAAGATGAAATTTATTATTGTAACTCTTATTATTTCAAGAGTTATTGAAAGATGTATGTATATCTACTATAATATCTTTGCCAAATTCAAGCACATTGATATATCATGCAAAAAAAAAAAAAAAAAAACAATAAAATTTGAGAAAATGTGAATTAAACACAATAACACTATTTCCAATTTAGTAGTTTAGTACATTTCTGCAAATCTTGAAATGAATTATCAGCCAACAACTTTTCAGTAAAAGAGTTCCAAAATTGATATGCAAAATTGAAACTTTCGGTACCAATAACAAAATATATCGTTCATTGCAAAATTGATCAAATTAACAAAACATATCGTTCATTGCAAAATTGGTCAAATTAACAATACAAACTTTCGGTACCAATAACTTTCGATGGTGCAACTTCCATTTGAATAGAAGCATGTGTTGAATAATATACTGAGAGTTCAATTGAAGCATCAAATTATTTGCAAAATTTGAGAAGATCGAGAACGTGAATATATTCTTGTCTTGAACGTATACACAAAGAATATATTGTAGATTCCTTTTGGATGACCCATACCTCCAGTCAATGAATCCATTCCTTGCGCGAACAACTGTAGTCCTGGTCGGAGATTAAAAAATTGCAAATAAAAGCCATATCATTTTTTTTTAATGTTTTTAAAAACTTTTTCTTTGTGGGGGTTCGGGGCAACGCCCTCGACGGGGATCGACCTGCTCGGTCAGGTCGCGGGGGATCAAGGGCTGCCCCTCGTGGGGGTTCAGGGGCAACGCCCCCAAAGGGGATCGACTTGCCCCGTCAGGTCGCGGGGGTCGAGGGGGCAACGCCCCCTTGTGGGGGTTCGGAGGCAACGCCACCGACGGGGATCGACCTACCCGGTCAGGTCGCAGGGGTCGAGGGGGTAGAGCCCCTTGTGGGGGCTCGGGGGCAACGCCCCCGAAAGGAATGTTGATTTCATGTATGTATGTAATTGAATATTTTCTAATATTTTTAAATTAAATTATTAATAAGTGAAATTATATTTATAGTTGGTGTGAAATGTAAATAAGTATAATTATTAGGAAAAAAAAACGGAAGAAATTCTAGGTATGTTAAAAAAAAATAAAAAATTATCTTGCCTCCGCGTGCGGATGTTTAATTCCTCCGCACACGGAGGCAAAGTTAAATTTATTTTATTTTTTTTTCAAACGGAACATTGTTACGGACTATCCTTCTTTAATATAGTATAGGATGTGCACTTGAGGTTCCACTTCAATTTCCAAGCGAATTAATTGCTTTTTCGTTTTTATTTGAAGTAGACAAATTAATTTTGTTAAATGTAACTCTTACTTTAATACAAAAATAAATAATTTATTAGTAATTATCAATAAGATGTTATTTATTTAAAAAAAATTATTTGAAAAATAATTTTGTTTAGAAAGTGAACATTTTAAGCTTAACCAACTGCAGTAGTGCAATATCAACCAGGTCACTATTGAAACAAAATGCAATAAATCTGAGCACAGAAAAATTGTAATTCAAGACACATCTTGATTCCACAGTAAACTGATAAAAAGAGGATTCTGGGTTTGCGGGGTGTAAGGGAATGTTGCTTCAAGTTTGAAGTTGTAATGCAAAATCCTAAATTAGAGCACCGAACGGTTATGAAGCCAAGAGAGCTTCGATTTTGGAAATCTGATCTTCTTCATTCTTCGGAGTTGGACTCCTATTCGACTCCTCATAAAGATCGTGCTTCCATTTCTCAACACGGCCAGCAGTCGGATGATAGGTTTGCCCTGTACTGAATCTATCTCTACCCCTGAGACCACTGCTGGCACCGTATCTCTCTCTCGATGAGTTACCCCTCCATGCCTCACCCCTTTTTGCCTCCCTCTCCCCCATGAATGATCTCTCAGGTCTGTCATAGTTACGGGAGACGTTCTCTCGTTCAACTCGTCTTTCATTGTCTGCTGGGAGATCTCGAGCATTTATGATTCCTTTGTCAGTTTTCTCGGGATCTGCAGGAATCTTTTGCTCTCTAAAGGAAGGCTTTTTACGTACAGGTGGTTTTTTATTAGCCTCCATTTCAAAGTACCCATCATGGCGCCATTCACGATTGTCTTCCCCATTATCTTTAGCTTTCTCGACCTTTTGCTCTGTATCATTGACTACTGCTTTCTTTTCGATCCTCTCGCTATGCTGCTCCTTGTGATCTCTCCTCCATCCACGTTCTTCACAAGAAAAAGATTAAATTATTTCTTGGCATGAGATACATGCAACAAGATATATTTTGATACTTTGATCATTAACTACAAGCCACCAGCCGGTGTAAGCAATAGAAGGCAATTTGACAATATTGACATAAAACTTTCATAAACCTTTGATTATATGCACAATAAGTTCTCACGGCACTGTCCAAATCTTTATTAAATTGTAGAGTTCTTCACGTCTAGCTTTATAAACTAGATTTTTTTCCCAGCTTGGAATGTTTTCCAGAATTTGAAGTGAAGCATTTTTCCTAAAGGGCCACATGATGATTTAACTAAGATTTGGATAGTTTCGGTCACTGGGGACTTGATTGCGCTATTATAATGAAACGTTGAAAAACCAACCAACTACTAAGTCAAATAGGTTAACAACTAATGGTACCATTTTTCCCCAATACGGCAATACGCTAATGCCCAACTCTCAGGTCAGCATTACTATCAAATATTAAATCACATTTGACTATTTGCAAGCATGCAAAAATGGATCACACGTTCTTGTCCACTTTTAGGGACAAAAGAAACTACAACCCAAAGTTAGATGCCCTCCACCAATTGAACAAAACCAGCATATTATTATAAGGCATGAAGAGAAGACAGAGAAACTTGTTATAAGGGGGGTGCTCATGAGAGTTGGTTCTAGCGAGAAAGAAAAAGCAGCTTACGAATAGTTTAAGTTGCTGGTTTTCCATAAGAATTACAGTGGCCAACAGGACAAGAAAAAACAATTGTCCACTTTCTTGTTAAGCCTTTTCTTACTCGAAACAATTTCACAGGCTGTTGACAACAGTTTAACGTCCCCAATAATCCCTGCTAAATAGAAATGTAACCCTAGGAGTAGTTTCTTATAAGTTATTCTCAATTGACAAATAAACGGGTATAACATAATCAAGCGCACTGGATATACAATCTTATACATGTAGTATAACGTTGAAATCACCGACCTCGTAATGTTTGTATTCTAACCACAAAGCATAGTTGAAGTCCATCAAATAATAGTAAACAGCAAAAGATTACAAATATTATATAAGCATTAAAATCTTACCCGTATCTGTCCTGCGACTGAAGCTTCTCACAACTTGCCCTGCACTACGTCGATCATCGTGCTGTATAAGACATGCATAGGCAAGCCTAATTCTGTTATGTAAACTGAGGTTTTTCTTTAAAAACCATCTATATCCAAGATTTATTCTAAAACCTGGTAACAATGAATAGATAACCAAGTGGTATGACATCAGAAATTGAAATATAGAAACTGAGGTAGTTGAAGTTGTCAGGCCAAACAAAAATCCAAATTATATCCGCCCTGGGTAAAGGTTAGCAGAACGAGTAAACAACCAAATTATGTACTCCAGCAAGTTTTCTTTTTCACTTTTTTTCTTCCACCAGTTGAATACTGAAAGATGCATGGAATGACCCATCTTATATTACCTGAAAATTTTTAATTTCTTGTTTTTTATATGTTTCAGACAAAGACCAGAGAAGTTACATTGAGCGTAAATTAGATGGTTCAACTACTTTTGAGACTTCAAGATTTGTAAGATTTGATAGCGTTTTATAAATGACCATAATCTAATACTACTCATCCACTTTCGGTTGATAACTAACTTCTGATAAAAGATTGGATTAGTTATTCCATTGGATGCTGTGCCAGTTTGACCATAAAGATTGCAATAACCATTGCTTATTTATCACAGAAATATGGAGGCTTCACATGGGCTCCAACTAAAAATATTGATTACTATCCAAAAAAAAAGACCTCAGAAATGAAACTGCTGGTTATTTTCAAAATAAGGTCCAAATAATCATCCAGCTTTCAAGAAAATAGTGGATGATCAATGATGGCGGGAGGAGAAAAGTGTAAAGAAGCTGGTATCCAAAAAATTGATAAACATAATACCATCTCATATGTGCACAAGTAGATGAGATGGAAATACAAGAAAACTTCCTATAGAGCTACACGAGTATCTATTCCTACTTATAATACCTGAAAGAATGATTGTGACCGAGGTATTTTAGTTGGGTCAGAAGAGTGTTTGGCTCCATCATTGTGTCCATTAGTCTTGTTTTCAGATTCTTTGCTAACAGCCTGAGTTTCAACCTTAGATCCCTGTGCTGATGGAGCCTCGAGGGGAAATGCATCCTGCAGCCGACGTCGGTGCTTCTGATCCCGGTCCAAATGATCTTTATTCAAACCAGTGTCAGTAGGTGGTCTTTCAGTTGCTGGCTTACCATCCCTCCTAGATCTCTTAGGACTAGCAGGATTGAAAGAGGGAATGGATCATATTCTTGGACATTTATTCAATCGCTACTCAGGGCCAAAGACTTGAACTACATTCTATGTAATGAATAATTCATTTGCATACCAGAGAATGTATCAAGAGCATAAAACAAGGTGCAAGAGAAAATAGAGGTTCAAAACTATGCAACAGTCAGTAATAGTTCATGCATAGCATTTTTGTTTCTTTTCCTCACATGACAGTCCTATGTGCCTATTGCAACAAAAGGCCCTTTTTCTTTTTACTTTTTGGCAAGGAAAGAACAAAAGAAATGAAAATCAGGGTAAACATTAGAAATTATAATAAATCTAAGGTATCAAACCTAATGTTTTCTATTCAGGCAATTGCTAAAACACGTGTCACGGGGTTAGTAGTACAGACAGGTGCCATCAACGGACCCATAACCCAAGGTTAATGAATCAACTTAGGCCAATATTATTGAGCATATCAGCGTGGAGAATCAACTTAAAAACAACATTCAGAGTTAAGAAATGGGCTGCTGGAATCACTCAAACATGCTGGCGGCCAGTATAAAGCTAGAATTCTCCAACAATGAAAATTTGGGAATAAATAAAACACAATAATCCACTGATTTTATAGCTGATTCTTGCGCTTATCAGCTCAAGTTTCTAATTATCAATGTACAAAATTACAAATCAAGTGGAACAACAGGCCAAGAGATTTTTACACTGACTTGATCCCGTACTTCCGTCAATTTTTTCCTAAACAAAGAATTCAAAATTTCTGAAAAACTCAGCTTTATTCATATATTTCAGAAGAGAAAAAATCAGAACCCCCATGTCTACAAATAACTGAAACTTTGAAGTTCACGCATTTAATCGAGTTTCTGTCATGAGACCAACAAGAGAAAAATCTTGAATCTCGTCTAGAAAAACACTAATTTCATTCCAAAAGCAGAAACCTTGACAAGAATGAAAGAAAACGCAAAACATGAAAAATACAAGAAAATGGTGGAGTTTTGTTTACCTGGGTTCCCGGTCGAACCGAGAACGATAGCGTTTCGAGTCAAAATTACGATCTTCTCGACGCGACATTAGGGTTAATGTAGAGCAGGAAGGGTAAAATACTCACTCAGCTGTCTATAGACACAAGTCAGGAGTGCGTAAAGCAAATAGAGGAGGAAGAGATGTAATTTATCGATTGTTAAAGTTACCAAAGTGTCCTCTCGTGGGGTCTTCGTCCTTTTATTATCTGATTTACAAGTTAAGTTTGGGAAAATTATTTTGGAATAATGTATTTTGAAATGGTGGTTGATGGAAAATGTGTGGTTGAAAAACAAAATAGTTATTGATGTGATAAAAAATATTATTTTATTGAAAAACGTGTGATTGAAAATAAGTAAAAAAATGAAAATTTAAATGTAGCTCAAACAGGGGCTAAGGACGAGCGGCTTGTCGATCACGCTCGTGGCACAAACGAGTCGAGTTGAAATTTCAACGCGAGTCGCGGGCTCACACTTGCTTGTTCATCGAATCGTTTGCTGAAAAAAAAAAACAGATTTTGGTTGGTTTAGAGTTCAGACAATTACTTTTTTGTCTTAATGTGTGCATTATATCGAATCTCGTGAATAAGATAAAGCAAGGCTATGGGTGTGTTTGAGCCAATTATTTTGAAAAAATGTATTTTAGAATAATAGATTGATGGATAATGTGTAGTTGAAAAAAAAATTATTGATGTGATGAAAAATATTATTTTGTGGAAGACTGTGTGGTTGAAAATGAATAGAAAAATGAAAATGAAAATTTCAATGTGTATCAAACAGGGGCATATTTGGATTTTCCAGTTGTATTCGTTTCTTTTGGTTGAAAAAAATGGATTTCGTTAATTCCATGTCCTAGACAACTTTTACAAGTCTTCTATTTTTGATAAATTTTAAGTCTCGAAACATTATAAATATTGCTATCCACACCATAAATCGTTATAAAGCTCAATCGTTAAGCTCGACACACACTATAAATCTTACTATCCATTGGACTTGAGTAATGTTATTTGAAATTTTCATTGGACTTGAGTAATGTTATTTGAACAAGATCCAGCACATGAGTAACAAAATCTGATTTGATCGGCTAGTCTGAAGGGACTTGAATGGTACCACACCTACTTTGGTCCATCGTTTAGTTATAATATACTACACGTGAAAACTTGATTTAAAGCCTGAAGGGGATAGCGATGGTTTGTGGAACACGAAAATAGATGGTTTTTGGTTATGGATAGAGCAAAGAAAGGAGAGGGTACGAGGCTCGACAACAGAGGAATGGGGTTGGTGGAGCATGAAAAATTGTAGTGTTGTAGGGGGTGGAGCTAAGCCTTAAGGGTGGTGATATTCACTCATGGTTCGTGCTCACCGCTCCCTCTTTCTTTATTTGTTAAGAATTACAATGGATATTAATAGAAGATAATGTAAAGTATTGTTGAAAAGTTGTGACCTCATAAAGTGTTATTAAAATTAATTATTAATTTTGACATCAATTTTTTTACAACTTCTTAAGGCACTATCACTTGTAACAAAATTTCATCATCAATAATAAATATATACGTTCATTATTTCGTGGCCATAGACATATTTGAGAAATGTTTATAAATGAATTAAATTATAATTTGATAAATTTGAACAAGGAATAAATGGGTCAGAACTCAGCGATTATTAGTGAATGTAGTGTTTCAATTTACAATTGCGTAGGGTAATTAGCAAAAAATATCTATATCATTTGCGTTTGTGGTGGAAATATTCACATCGTTTCAAACTTGAAATTCACACCATCATTTCAAAACTTTTATTACAGAGTTGGTCATTTCCATCAAGTTCTGTTAACTATTTCATAAAAAAATATAAGTAATTGTCGCAAAACATCCCTATTATTTACCTCCATTGCGCAAATAATCCATATCAGTCCAATTTTGACATTTGGGCACTTAGATCTACATTTCTTTGTACGAAGAGTCCTTACCGCCTAATTTATCCATTAATGCATTATAAAATGACTAACGTGCTATCCTTTTTAAATAAAAAAAAAGAAAAAAAATAATATAAAAAATTGCATTTAGAACTCCAAAATTGTCTAAAAATATAAACGAATCTCACATTAAACAATTTAAAACATTCGTCTTCCCAATTAACACCCATACGCTCATCCCCTACATTCCACCACTATCCCCACAACCGAAATAATTAAAATGAGAACTAAAAGTATTAAAAAAAGTAATAAAATAGTTATATATATATATATATATTATATATATATCTATTTTTACTTCTTTTATTACTTTTTAAATTAATTTTAATTCTCTTTTTAATTATTTTGGTGGTGATGGTCGAGCATAGAGGATGGGTGTGGGGGTGTTAATTGGGGAGATATAATATTTTTATTTTGTTAGGATGTTTTAATTTATTTAATGTGAGACTCGTTTGTATTTTTTTTAAAAAAATTGAAATTCTAGAGGTAATTTCTTTTCTTTTCATTTTTTATTTAAAGAATATGGTAAATTAATCATTTACAGTATTTTAATAAAGAAAATAGATAGTAAGAATATTTTACACAAAGAGAGGTCGATCTGAGTGCTTAAATATCAAAATAGAAAAGATGGCGATAACTTACACAACAGAGGCAAATGTTAGAAATGTTTTGAGTCAATTACCCATATTTCATGGAACTTCACAATAAATATTTGAAATGGGGGTGTAAATGTCAAGTTCAAAATAATATGGATTATTTCACAACGAGTACAAACAATAGAATATTTTGTTGCTAATTACCCCCACTACGTATTTACATTATGAATGACATTTGTTGTCGTCAAAAAAAGATTGGTTAAAAAATTTATGCTTTTAAATTGACCACAATGTCATGTGATAGAATGTAAAGAACGATCTAACACATGATATTCACGAGTGAATTGTTTCAATAATCACACAATTTATACCATGGTCACGAATTGCTCACTAAACTTTAAAGTTCTTCACAATGCTCACCGAAGTTCATCCGTTTGCACTTTGTCCATCACCTTCAAAAATTCGTTACATTATTCGCTGACGTGTATAACGAAAATTTGACTTGGCTGCCGTGCTTAACGAAAATTTGACTTGGCAAGATTGATCTCTTTTCAATATTTTCATTTGCATTTCAATAAGAATAACTCTACTTGTACATAATTTGGTGTATATAACGGTGTTCATACACTCACATGAGTGGGATCCACTTGAATATTTTATTCGAGCTAACCCCGCTCTACGTGAGTGTATGGACACCGTTATGTACACCAAATTATGTACACTAAGGATACTCTTCAATAAAATAGTAGTTCCCCATTATTCCCTCGCGAGAGGCCACCCAACATTCTCTCTCCCAGACATTCCCGAAATTCCTCTTGTTTTTCATACTTGTGCTCTTTTACCTCCATAACACAGCTAGAGAGAACTCAAATTTGCGAAGGTTTCTTCAAGAAGGTGCGATTTGCATCAAAATAGCGTCAGTATAATCTTACAAAATCAGTACATTTCATTGTTTATACTGTATAATTTTCACGCGATTTCGATTTATTGTAATAGTACTGCTGATTTTTACGTGTTTGTGTTTCTAGTAGTTCTCTTAGCAATCTTGCAGTTTCAATGTTTTTGCTGCTGTTATTGGGGTTGATTCTGTGCAGTTTTTGACCCTTTATATTCTTTATTTGCGTATATTATGCGGTGATTAATGCTTAAGTATATAATATTCTTTATCTACATAATAGTAGTATATTATATGGTTAGTAAAACTTAAGGAAATGACTGCCCGTAATTTAGCTTCACGTATATGTACTTCCCAATTAATTCAGTATTTGAGTAGCAACGAGCAGGGGTTTGTGAGTTCCTTGAATAAAATTGTAGAGCAGGCTCCGGGTTAATTTAGAACATGCATGACTAGTTCTACTAGTAACTAGTTTAAGTACTGTTAGTTTCCCCCTTTCTGGGTACTGTTTAGAATTATTCTCCAGATGCTCAATGTATTTTAACAGGGTTTCTTCTTTTCTTTTCATTTTTTTTTTTCCTGCTGGGATTTATGTATTACTAATAATAAGCATTGGACTGTAAAAGTAATGAACTATTAAGAAATAAATAGTTCATTAAGAAATAAATTTGGGCCTTCTGAGAATCAAATGCCCAAATTCAATCTATGGAATTTTAGTGGTCATTGCACTTTAGCCAGATGGTTTGCATTTTACTGATTACACCCCCTACATCATGCACTCGCCAATTTTACAGAAAAAAATGTTGATAATTACCTTTGCAAAGAAATATTTTGCAGAGTTTTTAAAATAACAAGGGATACTGAGGGCACATTAGTAATCTGCAAAACATGCAACCCACCCATAAAATGTTAATCATCCATAATTTTTTTAGAAAAGCGAAGTTGTAGATCCTGCAGAAAATTAAAACCCATCGAGCATTACACCAAAGTCTATTACCGTGCATAGCTCATTATTTTTCCAAAAATCAAAACAAATATAACAGCTCAAGTTTTGATTTTAAAGAGGGAACTTCTCAACTCATATGCAGGTATCACTCTTTATCATCAGAAACTACAGCATTCGCTGTTAACAGTAGCCTCTGTTATCAAAAGTCCCTTTGATTTCCATGGGGAATTAGTTTTGAGAATAAGGTTTTTGAAGCATAACAGTCAAAAGACTGGCTAGAACAGTTTATATAAAGAAAAGGAAAGAAGCGATAACTGGTGGAATTTGGTCTAGTGGTATGACTCTAGCTTAGTAGAGATTTATAGTTTAATTCCAGAAATGCCCCCTCACCTGCCCCCAGCCCGGTTTTGTACTAGTTATGCCTATATATGTGTTTTGAACTAATACAAAGAAATCAATAGAATCTGCAAAGGGAAACATTATATATTCAAATTCAATGAATCTATTGATTGTATAGTAGTTGAATTTCTTTTACTGACTAAACAAGGCATTTGCTGAGATGTGAAAGTGAGTATGCTGTGTCCAGTAGTAGATAAAAATTGAATTCAATTTGATAAATTGCATCTTATTGAATTGTCGTATTGGTCTAAATCGTATAAATCCCATCTATTAAGGTCCATTTAGTTATTGGATGGATGACTTTTCATCAAAAATCTATTTACACCCTATCCATCTAATTTGCCACTACTACTAACCTGACCATTCAATCAACAAAACATCAAACTTCGGCCCACTCCTTTAAAAGGGTTCGATAGAGAGCCTAAATGGTTTAACTAGTCGAAAAGATGACAAGAAATGACAACTAAAAAACAAAGATGATGTGAGAAAATTCAAAGAAACTCAAACATATTTATAATTTTACCTCGATTTTCCGAACAGGTTCCCCTCAGAAACTAATCTAATCATTGCAGGAGCTGTTGAAGTGGTGTTTACTTTGTTAATTGTCAACAGAGAAATATTGTAATGCAGTCTATGCACAATTTACTTGATTACAATAGGAGACATAATACTATCTATATGACTTTTATTACCATTGTTGTTGTTAGTGGTATCGCTGGTATTTTTTTCTTGATTTGTATCCAAACTTTAATATTTATGACATGGCATCTGTCGTAATGGGTTACCCGCCTGAGTTTGAGCCACAGCATCTTGAAGAACTGTGTTACCACTCTGGCTAATGATTATGATTATTCATCTTTGTTTCCCCCAAATATAATTGAAAGAAACATAAATGAATTTGTAGGTTTCGCAACCACCTCAATTTGACTGGGACATTCTGAGAATTGAACCCCAGACCTCCTGCACCTAAAGGGAGAATCAAGGCTTTTTGTGTGATTTGACATTATCAAAATTATTAAACTTACTGTGGATAGAGCGGACTCTAAGATCCTGAAGTGAGGATGTAATTGAACCAGTCAAGCAGAGTCATTTTTCTTATTGAAGATGCAGGTACTCCCTGGCTGGCATATGTTGTTTTGTTCTGCCATTTGTAAATTTCCTATTATTCAACGCTGCACAGGGTATTGTGCAGGTCAATGTTTGTACCATTGACTAATCATGCTTCAATTCCAGGCTTAGTTATTTGGTGCAAAAACAATATTTCCACACTGAGTAGTCAGTATCTCTGTTATTTGATGGTTATATAATACTAAAATATACTGGTTAAATATTCTGCTTCCGGAGCCCTCCTTGAAGTAATGATCTTTCATTTTCTATACTCTTAATCCATATACCGTAGAATCTTATCAGAAGGAAATTGTATTTGTGTACAGAAAATACCTTTGTGCAGAGGTTCTCGTTCTCATATCTGTTGACTGCACAACTGACCAGAAACAGTATTAAATAGAGCTCTAAAAACGAGTTAAGGAGCCAAATAACTTTTTTTCGATTCAGTTACATTATTGATGCAGGTCACTAAATCAACAATATTTAGACCTTTCAGTGTGAAGTAACTGTTTCCTCATTATGTTACATCATTGAGGCAATTGAACAACTATGTCTTAATAGTTAACATGGTTACATTGTGAAATCTAGCTTTAGCACCCGTGATATCAGTGATGGATACTCTGTTTTTTAAGTCTTGGTTCTTTTATTTACAATCAGATCTGTCCAGGTTGACAAGGAAATAAAAAGTGTTCTGTGGCTGACAAATAATTTGTAAAATGGGGCATATCGAACGGGACCTCTCGCAACTGGATCGAGAATCATACCACTAGACTAAGTCAACTGTTGTAGTTGATTATTTTGTTCCTTGGAGCTTGTTATTTGCTTCTTGCTTTTTCTAAACTTTTCTAGATCAAAGGAAACTTTGATCTCAGAAGCTACAATGAACAGACAGTTCTCTAGTTTTGGACGATAAAAAATTCCAACGTGCATAAAGTTGTGACTTGTGAAGCTTCTTCTTAAAATTGTGATTTGAGTCGTGGAAAAAATAATGCGTTGTGCTGGGTAATGGACTTTTGGATAATACTCAACGTGGTGTAATATTATGCAGCATTGTTTTGTATGGGTGCTACTGCTTTCCTTGTCATATATTCATACTTGTTAATATTTATGTTATCGTCTCAGCCGCAATCTGTTAACCTGGTCGTTGTTTGATCCATTTCAGTGTCTTGAAGAAGACCTCTTTGTTTGTAGGGATGCTGCTGCTGCTTTTCTTGTCGAGTATGCATACTTGTTAATATTTTATGATGTGGCCTTGGCCGCAATCTGTTAACCTCTCCCTTGTTTGATCCATCTCAGTGTCTTGGAGAGACCTCTCCTACCCCTTTGGCATATTGACTTTATTTATGACAATGGTAGGCTCCCACCTGGAATACAGAATTGAGGAATGAAATTGTGATTGTAGGTACTTAAACAGAAACTCGGTGACTTGTGGAATTGTAAATGATATTATAATTGATAATAGTGATACTACTTTTAAAGAAATTACAAATATAAAATGGAAAAGGGATACGGTATCAGACATTCGAAAAGCCTGAGATCACTCCCAGTTTTCTCACACACTCAAGGGATGAATGAATAATAAAACTCCCTTTATCTATAGTGAGCTGGCGCCACACTTATTCAGAAAATTCCTCTCCGACTTCCTTCCTTGATGAACTCAAAAAATTGCAAAAACAGTTCAACATATTTAACTCAATTAAATCTCTAACAGCATGGACTCCTCTTTCCTTGCGTGAATCAGTGACATGAGCTTCCAGTTCTTCCCCTTTGGCTTGATTTTCCCTTTTTGCCCTCCTAGCATATGTGAATTGGACCAGTGGCCTATCAGTTATCTCATCCTTGTTTTGCTGAAAAATAGTTGACATACATACATACACACACTCACTCACGCACGCACGCACGCACGCACACATTTTGAATGGGACATTCTGAGAATTGAACTTGGAACCACTTGCACCCAAAGCGAGAAATATACCACTAGATGCCCTGCTATGGTCAATTATTTTATACTTGGAGCTTGTAATTTCTTGCTTTTTCTGTATATCAATAGATATGGTAGGGGTATGCCAACAATACCACCACCCCGTGATCTAGGTGGAGGCCTAACAATCTGCTTAGGCTTTGGTGCTGTTTCAAATTGAAAACAAAAAACTGTTCTAGTCAGCCTTCGACTATTATGCTTCTAGAAGAACATCTCATGAAGCTCTTTGATCCATTCACCATAGGCAATCAAAGGGAGCTTTGATCTCAGAATCTACAAACATTTCTCTAGTTTTGGATGATAAAAAGTTCCTACGTGCATATGTATGTGAAGTACCTTTTTTAAATTGCAATCTGAGTCATGAAAAAAAATAATGAGCTGTGGAAGGTAATAGAATTTGAAATAATGCTCAACGTGGTGTAATTTTGTGAAGGATTGTTTCTAGTGATGTTGCTGCTAATGCTTTTCTCGACATTTATTCGTACTTTTTAATAAATATGGTATGACATCATGTGTTGACCTTGCCCGAGTTTGATCCATCTCAGTTTGTTGGAGAAGATCAATATTACCAATCTGGCATAATACTTTAGTTGACTTATGTGTATCATCCTTGTTTCAGTGAAATTTAGTTGAAATATTTTTTTTTTTATTTTTAAAAAGTGCAAGTCATGACCACCTTAATTTGATGGGGGCATTCCGAGAATCGAACTCGAGACCTCTCGCACCCAAAGCTAGAATCATACCACTGGACCAAATGCCCCGTTGTTGATTATTTTGAACCTTGGAGCTTGTAATATCTTGCTTGTCTGTATATTAGCTTCTAGCAGAACATTTCACAGAAGAATTTTGTCTATTCAACGTAGGAAATCAAAGGGAGCTTTAATCACAGAAGCTACAGTTAAGAGACAGTTCTCCCGTTTTTTGGCGATCGAAAGTTTCTACATGCACGTGTTGTGATATCTTTTTAAAATTGCAATCCGATTTGTGATAAAATAACGAGCTATGCACTGTGTAATTTTATTAAGGATTGTTTCTAGTGTTGCTGCTGCTGCTCCTGATTCTTTTTTTCACATGTATTCTTACTTTTTAATATATAGCCTGAGTTTGATCCATCTCAGTGTCTTGGAGAAGATTTGTTTTACCACTCTACTGAGTTCACTTCATTTATGATATTTCATCCTTGTTTTGCTGAAATTTAGTTGAATGATATTAAAAACAAAAACAAAAACAAAAAAGTAGGATTCATGCCAGCTTAATTTGACAGGGCATTCCGAAAATCAATCTCGGGACTCTTCGCACCCAAAGTGAGAATCACACCACTTGACCAAATCAATTACTGATGATTGTTATCACTCAGCTAAATCATTACTCCACGGAAGTAATAGTATACACTAGGTTAGTAAGTATAGAACTGAAGGAAAATTTTATGTTGCCAGTGTCGCTATCACTGTAATATATCTAGAATTTATACTTTCAATCTATAATGTGTGTCCTGTTCAGTAGAATGAACTGCTGAAAGAATTTCATTTTCTCTTGGCCCCTATTCCAATGTTATTCAGATCTCTTGAAGAAAAAATATATCCACGTGCTAGTTAAAAGTTGCTTTGGATTTTCGCGTGCAGCTGGGCAAGAAGTGACAAGAAGCTGAAGGTTTACCATTGGATTTTTCAAGTCACCTTCTTGCCACACAGAAGTGAACATGTACATGCTGAACGCTTATTTATATGATTTTGACATTTTCTTAATCATCTAATTGATTTGGATAGATCAAACACTATTTCTCTTATTGCAGGTAACCTGTCTGACGTGTTGTTTCAATAGCTGCTGCTTGTAAATTACCTATTATGCTCTGGAGCACAGCGAATTGGGTAGGTGAGCTTAGTGTCATTATTGAATTCGCTTGAATTTCTGTATCATGCAAAGTTATTTGTTGCCAGCCCATGTTTGGCTACTGTATATAAATTGTTTGTGATCGATATACCACTTTTTATCCACATATTTTGTGGAACCACAAGTACCACCCACTTATCTACCTCTCGTTTTTATCTATTTATAATATAAACCGTTAATAAACAACTCCCAAACATGCTTTAAAATATTTCCATTTTCTACAGTGGACAGTCAATACACCTGTTATTTGGTTTTTATATATTGCTGAAATATGGAGTTACAGTAATATATTATCCTTGACATAATGATCTTCTTTTATATATATTCTTAATCCATATTTGGTAGAATCTTTTCAGCAACTTTCTGCTGAGGCTCTTCATAACTTTGGATTGATGACGAGGTGATAATATCAACACTATTTAAACCTTTCAGTAGGGCAATAAATATTTTAGGCTTAGAATACATTATTGAGGCAGACAAGTGAATAGTCAATAGATAGACCTTTTAGTGGGCAGTAACTGTTTCCTCATAATGTTACATTATTGAGGCAATTGAATCCGTGGTACATTAACTTCCCAGTAGTGCAACAACTATGTCTTAAAAATGTTACATTGTCAAATCTAGCTTTAGCATATGCATCGTCAATGTAGATATAAATTTTTTTTTTCTGTCTTGATTATTTTATTTACTAGCAGATCTGTCCAGCTTGACTAGGAAATAAAAAATGCTCTGTGGCTGACTAAAATATTTAGTAAAATGGGGGCATTCCGAGAATCGAACTCGGGACCTCTCGCACCCAAAGCGAGAATCATACCACTAGACCAAATGCCCTGTTGTATTTTATTACTTTGTTCGTTGGATCATGAACTTGTTTGACAAGTCTGACCTGACGAAGGATGAATCAAATTGAACAAACTGTAGAGTTGTGTGAGAATTATAGAATAATGGAAAAAGGGGAGAGAAGAAGTAGGGAAGGGAAGAGAGACAAGGGAGAGAAAAGGGTAAAGATAGATAGCCGGGAGAGAGAGAAGAAATTAGAGAGAGTGCTGTAATTTTATTCAATAATCAGAAGGTGTTTAACAATGAAGAACCACCTACATACTTAAACTAGAAGTCCCTAACAAAATATAGAACATTACCTAATAATAATTAAGGAAAGGAAATAAGGAAAATCACTCTAAATAATTGTAAAATGATTCTTCTTCTAACCAATGGAAAGTCTTACATAATTATCTTTATGGATCTCCATCATGGCCTCTCATTACATTACCTGTGATTTTTAAAGGGTGTGACTGGTAATTACATGACAAGATATGTGACGTTTGATTTAATTTTTCATGAATAATGTATCAAAAAATTTCTTTGTTTCATTTTCCCTATGTTGGACTTCAAAATACTTAGCCCATGTTTACTACACATTAAAATTCTCATTCTCATTCTTCTACTCATTTTCAACCACACATTCTTTAATAAAATAATATTTTCAATCACATCAATAACTTTTTCTTCTTTTTCAACAACACATTCTCAATTAATCTACTATTTCAGAATACATTCTTCAAAAATAATGTAGATCAAACGCACCCTTAATTTCTCATTTGTTCTTCTTGGAGATTGTCAAATATGATCATTGTATTTCCTTGTAGTTGATCTATTGAGACTTCAAGAAAAAAATTATATAGTATTCATGACCACCTTAATTTGAATGGGGGCATTCCGAGAATCGAACTCGGGACCTCTCGCACCCAAAGCGAGAATCATACCACTAGACCAAATGCCCTGTTGTAGTTGATTCTTTTGCCCCTTGAAGCTTGTAATTTGCTTCTTGCTTTTCAACTATATAAACTGCTTTGGTCTGCCTTTTGACTATTATGCTTCCAGAAGCACATTTCACAAAACTCTGAGATCTATTCCTCATAGGCAATCGAAGGCAGTATTGAACTCAAAGGCTACAATTAACAATTAATAGGCAGTTCTCTAGTTTTGGACTATAAAAAGTGCCTATGTGCATACGAGCTGTGAAGTTCCTTCTTTTTTGAAATTGCAATTTGAGTTATATATTCATGAAAATTTACGAACTGCTTATAGCAATAGACTTTTGTATAATGCTCAACGTGGTGTAAATTTGTGCAGGATTGTTTATAGTGATGCCGATGCTGCTAATCCTTTTCTTGACATGTAAACGTACTTTTTTAATATTTATGGTATGGCTTTGGCTGCAATTTGTTGACCTAGCCCGAGTTTGATCCATCTCAGTGTATTGAAGATCCGATTTACCAGTTTGGCATAATGACACAGTTGACTTCATTTGTGATATTTCATCCTTGTTTCCCTGAAATTTAGTTAAAAGAAATAACAAAAAAATGTAGGATTCATAATCACCTTAATTTGACTGGGGCATTCAGAGAATTGAACTTGGGACCTCTCTCGCACCCAAAGCGAGAATCATACCACTAGACCAAATGCCCAATTACATATGAATCTTAGCACTCAGCTTAATCTTTACTCCACATAAGTATTGTACACACTGGGTTTGTAAGTCTTGAAGTGAAGGAAAATTTGTCTCCAGTGTCACCTATCATTTTTAAATATCTAGAATTTGTTCTTCCAAATTTTGGTATGTATAAATACTGTATACATCCTGTTCCAGTAGAATGAACTGCTGACTTTTATTTCCTCTTGTCCCATACTCCAATGTCGTTCAGATCTCTGGAAGGAAAAAAATGCCAGTGCTTGCTAGTTCAGATCTCTGGAAGAAAAGAAAAAATGCGTGTGCTGGTTAATTCACGTGAAGCTGGGAAAGGAGGGACAAGAAGCTGAAGTTTCACTGTTGATTTTCATACATTCACCTCTTGCCACACAGATGTGCATATGTACATGCTCTCGAGGCTTATTTGCATGATTTGACATTCTTTTAATTTTCTAATTTCTTTGAAGAGATCACACTATTTTTCTTATTGATGATTCAGGTAATTCCTGGCTGACGTGTTGTTTCAATAGCTGCTTCTTTGAAATACCCTATTATGCAATGGAGCACAGCGTATTGTGGTGGTGAGCTTAGTGTCATTCAAAAAAAAATTCTTGAATTTCTGTTCCTTGCTAAGTTATTTGATGCCAAAACTTAATATTTATATTTCCCGTAGTGGACTTTCAATACCCCTGTTATTTGGTTTTTATATATTACTAATATATGCAGTTTATAGTAATACACTGATTCTTAATTCTTTCTCTACATAATAATATTCCATTTTCTATATTCTTAGTCTATATTTAGTAGTCTTGTCAGCAACCTTTGTGCTGAGGTTCTTCTTAAAATTTGGATTTGATGACTCTAGAAGTGATAGAATCAACATTATTTAAACTTTTCCGGAGGGCAATAAATTTTTTATGGATAGTTGCATTATTGAGGCAAGCAACTGAATGAATAATGTTGAGACCTTTCAGTGGGCAGTAACTGTTTCCTCACAATGTTACATAATTGAGGCAATTGAATCAACAATGTATAATCCTTCCCGTATCCCATCAACTATGTCTTAATAAGGTTTACGTTATTAAGCCCTTGTTTGATCCCCATTTTTTAGATTAGATTTTGTAAAAAATGATTATTTTTATTTTTTGAGAATGTGTGGTTAAAAAGTAGGAAAAAATATTGGGTTTACGTGCAAAATTATTTATTGAAAGAATGCACGATTGATAATAAGTTGGGAGAAAAATGAGTTTTTAAGAATGGGGCTCAAACATCTAGCTTTAGCACTTGTGATATTAATGTTAATTTTTGTTTTCAGTCTTTGATTCTTCTACTTAATAGCAGATCTGTCCAGGTTGACTAGGAAATAAAAAAGTGCGTTGTGGTTGACTAAAATGATTCATAAAATGGGGCATTCCGAGAATCGAACTCGGGACCTCTCGCACCCAAAGCGAGAATCATACCACTAGACCAAATGCCCTGATGTACATGGTTACTTTGTTCCTTGGATCATGAACTTCTTCGACAAGTCTGACCTGCAGTATAGTATTTATTTGCAGTTTTATTTTAGTGCTGAACTTATTTTGTTTCAGTGTGATACTGAAGTTTGCGTGTTTAGTTTGGTTAATCAGCTGAACTCTGTTTGATGTCGATCGTGCAAGACATTAATGTTAATGCCATGTAAGGTTGTTATATGGATCAAACTATATGTACCTAATGCATTATCGAATCAACAAGTGGGGGCCCCCTATTGGTAAAAGATTATGTAGAAAATTATGTACAACAAGAATAATCCTTGTTATATTCTTCGGACATTGTGTTAGAAAAATAACGGGATTTTAATTTAGGGTCCGTTTGATTGCAAATGTGAAAAATTGGTGGAAAGAAAATGAATTTCAGGGAATTGAATTGCCTAGAAATTGTTTTACTGGAAATTGTAATTAATTGTATTTGATTAACAAAATTTTTCACCTGGAAAATGTTGAAAGTTTGATATTCGTTTGACTTTATTTTTTTATAAAAATTGTCTATGAAAGTGATAATTTTTTCTGCCATTGGATCTAGACTTTGTTCCAGTTACCCAAAATAAATAAATAAAAAAAGTTAAAAAAAATTATCTTATCGAATATCATTCGTTTGGCTTTGTTTTTTACCAAGTTCCATGAAAAACCTTTGCTATCAAATAGGACCTTAGTGATTAAACCATGAAAATCAAATTTCGTCGACTAATTTGAAATAAAATAAAGTTAATTGACTGATATAAAACTCCATTAATAATGTTTTGAACCCATTTTTATTTGTGAAATGCTAGGTGTACATAGCATTTTCCATAATGGTATTTAAAAATCTCTCTCTCTCACAATAGAGGGTCTCCGTGTGTCCATTATAAACACCTTATGTATTGTGCTATGTACGCAT
Organism: Fraxinus excelsior; assembly: GCA_019097785.1. NCBI lineage: Eukaryota > Viridiplantae > Streptophyta > Magnoliopsida > Lamiales > Oleaceae > Fraxinus > Fraxinus excelsior. The sequence continues at coordinate 26,496,111 of CM032639.1, read as the reverse complement.
AACACGACTCTTTTTATTTACATCAACTTGAAATGGGGGTCGAATTTTAATTTTTTGACATGCAATTTGCTCTGAAATTAGGTTTTGAAAGATTTGATATGTTAAAGTCTGACTATTTATAGTGACATTGATCAAAATGATTTCATTTTTTTAGTTAAACCGTTAATTTGATTATCATTTCAATCGTGAATGTTGATAAACATTGAAGCGCTTGTAACGTACTATTTATTTATTTATTTTTATTTTAAGATCTCTTTTAATTTATTTTCTCTTTTTTAATTTTCTTCTTTCTTTCGTGTCTTTTTTTTCCCCTTTTTTTTCAATGTAGATGTTGATTACGAAGTTTTGATATTCAATTGAAAATTTTCATGATTTTAAATTATTTGGTCGCTAGTTCATTGATTTGTGAATGATAACAAGCTAAGCAGTGAATTATGTAAGTAAACTAGGTTTGCAATTCTTTTTTTGGAAGAAAAATCCTAATGTTAGTGGGCTGAAAAAATTACGTCCCACTAATGAGTGTACAAACATCATTTTTGTAATGAAAAACATGCTTTTTCTAGATAAGTATGCGCTTGCAAGCTCCTCTGAAAAGCCTAAAATTGGCTTTCGAGCAAGACTAAATACACAGTAAATCATAGTTAACGTTATATAGTAAACATGCTTTTCTGGATGGATCAAACTACATATACCTAATTCCAATAGAGGGTCATTACTTGTCGATTCGGTAAAAGATTATGTAGAATATTATGTACAATAAGAATAATCCTTTCTGGATAGGAATTTTATTTGCACGCAGCTTGAAAAAAAAAAAAAAAAAAAAAAAACTAACTTTAGAGCATGACCAAACACACAATAAATCACGATTCATGCATTTAATTTCCCTGTGAAATCAACATTGAACTCAAATCTATGATTACCGCTTGTCTTAGAAATTGTGCATGTGCAGTTATAAAATAGCATTTATTGTAAGTGCATTTTAATGGAACAATGTTTCTAGCCATATTGAAACCACTATACTCATGATTTGGTCCCATTTCCACCATAACACGGTAAGATCATAATGTCGTTGATAGTTACATCAAGCAAAAATTGGGAAAAAAAAAAAAATCGACAACACGTGGGTAAAATTTTCACATAATTTCAGTATGAATGGAACTCTATCACTCAAATCTGAACATGGCTTTCAACAATCCTTTAAATATGACTATAACGTACTAACTCTTCAAGATTCGATATGTCGAGATATGTATGAAGAGAAAAATGAAATAAATTCAAGAAATGCCACGTTTGGTGGAGCGATCAGCAGCCTTGAGAGTCTTGCCAATGAGATTATGGGCTTTTCTGCTACGGATCTCAATTTTGACACTGGCACTTTTGTCCATCTTTATGTAAGGTTTCTTCGATTTCTTCAATGATTTTACCTTTGATTTTATAGACTCGATCAAATTCTCCAATTGAATACCCATCAATCTTTGTGTGTCTGTGAAAAAAGTAAATAAAAATTCTTCAAATGTGAAGTGTGTATAGCCATATAGGTACGATGATTGAAGCAGGCATATATATATCTTGTAAGTTTGGGGTGGGGTGGGGTGGGCGTTACACCTTTTGCATTTAAGGTGGGTATGACTCCGTTCTTACTCCACTTCTGATGGCATGCCAAGTTTTTCGTTTACATGACTGAAGTATATATAGGGATTAATTGAGATTTTATTATTTCAGTAACTTGTTACTATTTGAATTTTGATTTCTCATTTCAAATAAAAGTTTAGTTCGAGCCGACGTAAAATAGTCTGGATGGGACATTGGCCCACAACGTAGCCAATGCCCTAGAGACGAACCGACTAAGGCAAGTGGGCGTGATAGATTTTTTTTTGAAAATAATTTTTTTTACTATAATAGTCAAACACACGAACTTTTTAAAACGAAATCAAATCTAAATTCGGACATATTTATCGATGGTGGATTAATGATAGCAATATTATTGGTGATCACCGACAAAATCATATCCTTGGTAATTAACGATGATAATATCGTCATGATGTCATCGACAATTGTCGATGGTGCTTCGAATCTCGAATGAAGAAGCATTTATTCTTCATTCATTTTTTATTTTAATATTTGGTCTGTAATTTAAGATTTAAGATTTCTTTTTATTTTTTATTTGACATAACTATTATTATTTTTCCTCGCCACACACAAAAATATTCACTAATATTGAAGTTTTTACTTTACAATAATGCTACATGTATATCATGGTAAACAACAACTTTGACACTCTTCCATGTGACAACAATCCACACTATTGATTTTAAACACATCTATCACATTACTGCCCATATTCCTTCTACCTTGGAGGGCTGTCATCTTTGTGTATATCTAGTTTAACTCTATATTTTAATTACATTATGTACTGACATCTTTGTAAATTAATTTTTTTTTAAATATTTAATTTTTCAAAATTACTAACCATTCTTTTGTAATCTTAAACTAGTTTGTAATTACCTATAGAATTTTCTAAAGCAAAAAATCTAATTTTTACCTTCATTGTTTTATTTAGCAAAAATAATTATATAAGTGAACTTGATGCATTGGGTGAAAAATTGTGAACAGCTCTATTGTTAATGTAAAATTTATTGGATCTTGTCACAGCCAGTGTCCTAAAAGGCGCGTCTAGGTCATGATGCGAGGCTAAAACGTCAAGTCAAGTGACTTGACGTCTTATTTAGCGGTTAGCGACAATTGTTGACTGCTAATGTGTACCTATGCGCACCTTGGAGCGCATTAGCATTTTTTTAATAATTTTTTTTAAACAATTCTTTAAAGTTAAAAATTATTAAATGCACAATCTTGAATTGTAGAGGGTTGTGATGATGAGAAATATGATGAGGTGGAAACTGATATCTTAAATCCTTCGAGAGGTACTAGAAATGCTCGGAATGAAATAAGGGAGCTCGACGAAGAGAATTTTGTATTAGAAGACACAGATGACGAATTAGATAAAAAAGATGTTATTGAATTTGAGTCCGATAAAGAGTTATATAAGATTTAAGTTCCTATGCTATTTACTTACTATTTTGTATTTAAATTTGAAACTTATATTTTTATTGGAAAATTTGAAAAAAAAAAGTATAAAGTTCCTATAAATCTTTTTTAAATGTTTAGAAAGTATTATTTTTAATTGATTAAAAATTAAAGTAATATTAAAATAAGAAAACTGGTCACGACACAAGGCTTTAGGCAACCGTCTAAGTGGTCTGGTGCTCAAAACGACTATGTTTAAACATCTCGATTAATTGTTTCAAGTATTATAGTATAGTCGATAAGTTACTCCCTATCGTATAAAAGGCTATCTTATGAAATTCCAAAGTTAATTATACCATTTTCCTAGCAAATGTTAAGACATTCGTATGGAATTTCTCGGCACTATATGGCTCCAAAATATAACTCATATAGCTCACAACTAATTTTCCCTCCATGGCATGACTACAGAAAGATAAAAAAAAAATGAGCCTTCATCGAATTACCAAAAGTATAGAAAAATAGTATAAAATATAGAGGGAGTATTTGTGGTTGTATCTCAAGTTGTGTTTTTCATATTATATCAAACAATGAAATTCCATCTCCCTATTATAATGTAGAAGTTCAACTCCACAATTAATCCATTCAAAGATAAGTTACATTTTAACATTGAAGTTTTAATTTTGTATTAAAACAAAGTAACACTAAAAATAAAAAGTTATAAGTTTGAAAGGTTGAGACTTATTTTAATTTCCAACAATCTCCCACAAGTCTTAAACCTTCAAAATAAATAAATAATATATAGCGGCAACGTTATACTATGTAATAGGTGTAAGCATCTTTTGGATTTCAATTTAACTTAGTGATAACAATTTTCATTTAAGGGAGTCATAATGGACTAAGCCTTGAATTAAATTCATTTGGTCAAACTTCAATTGTTTTACATACAGTATCGATTTAGGCTTTAGTTCATTGCATGTAGCACTCTTAATGGCCATGATCTCTAATCTTGATTTTAGCAAGAGTCTCTAGAAAATAACTCAATCTCATAGCTACGGCATCATAGCAACTCTTACAAAGGTGAGACCTTCAAGGGTGTGTGTGATCCACACCTCGTAAGAATTGTCGCCTCGATACTCATTTAGGGTTAAACCCTTCATAACAACACATTATTAGTAGCACTATCACCATAGGAATGAATACAATTAAGATAGTGATATTACAAGTCACGTAGTAAGGATTATTTCTACCACATTGAACATTCTTCGTGGGATCTTCAATCACAAATTTTGAGTTACTATCAAAGGTGACTTCCTTATGAGCTTATGCCCGCCCCCTCTGTAATTTATATATGTCCATCTCGGACTACAATTTATTTGTCTCTCTGGGACAATAATTTGGAACCATCAATATTTACATACTCTTATCTTTCGCGTGCACTTATACACATTTGCAAAATCTTCTAGGAAAATTTCAAAATATAATCAAATAAATACATGAAATTTTAATATTGACTTTAGTAACATGTTTGGACATATGCATACATTGAGGGCTTACATTTCACCTGCATATCCACTAATTTCATTTTTAACACTTCCCCAAGTCAGCTTTTCTAACTAAGAAAAATAAAATATAATGTGAATTCATTTAAAATTTTAAACACCATCACATTCCAAAGATATAATGATTCATTATCAATTAATACCTCAATCTCCATATTGTAAGTGTTATGCCCTAGGTCCAATCAACTTTGGACATAAGCACTTTTAATGTATATATAACCGATGCATATTTATGGCAATATCTATTATTTATGTCAATTAATATTCTAATTAATTAAATAATAGAATCCGTAGATTCAAGTCTTGATGATTTGTTAATCATAAGGAGTTGTGATTGTGAGATACAAATTACATATGACTGAATCTTAAATCGTCCGTGGTCGTATGTAATAACGGGATACGGATATCGTTATTACGGATAGACCATCACGTGTGACATTTCTTACTTATGAAGTAAGTAGTTGATCTTACAAACTAAAGTGTGGAGACACTTGAATGAACACGTGAATGTTTTGTTATAGAACAAAACATTGGAGACTCGCTGAGAGATTTCACATGGAAAACTATCTGAGTGTCAGTGGTTAATCTCTAACGTTCGATAGTAGAATTGGTCCTTTGACTTGAGGTCATCATAGTGCCTTATGTGAGGACAGTCATGCTTTGGTGATGTCGGATGTTGCTCTGTCAAGGGTCGCTAATACGGCATCGTTCGGGTATGTCAAGAATCATATGAAGGTTGTGAATGATCAATAGATGATTCGTCACTCTTAGATAGTAAGATGTTATGATCTACATTTCATCCAGTTAAGTTGATAATGAAATCCTTGGCCAAGGTGAACTCATAAGTCGAAAAAGAGTTTTCGACTTACATTGACTTAACAGTAGGATAAAAGATATGATCGATAATTGAGATTGACACACGTCCATATCTCGTAATTGATCGGATCATATTGACGAAAGGATTATAGTTTCACGGTAAACGAACAAGTTTGGTTTTGTCACGCCACGTGACATTTCCCGTCACATGTATTGCCTTGACACATTGCTAGATGTCAATCTGGGACAACGAATGTAAATTGATGATAAATTAAAAGGGTATTTTAATTTATCAGTTTTGATTAGATCAAAATAATAATTTACGTCGTTAGACATCGTGATCGGGAACCTAATGGGTCACACACAAAAGAGAATCAGAAGAATGAGATTTACCAATTAGTTAATTAACAAGTGTTGGATAATTAATTAATTGGGTTGCTTATTAATAGACCCGAATTAATTAATTGGATTAATTAATTCATGGACCGGATTTAATTAATTTGATTAATTAAATGTTGGACCGGGTTAAGTTAAGAGATGGGCCAGCCCGTTTGGACTTGTATTAATAGGCTGTTAGGGTTTGAAAAACCTAATGGAATTTTCATTATTCTTGCTAGCACGAGAAAAAAAAAACCCTAGCAGTCATTCTTATTCTCTGTGTGGATCACCATTGGAGGCTGGACAATTGGACAGCTTGGATTGTAGATCGTGATCATTGGAGTTCGTGAATCAGCAAAAGAGTTTGCAGAATTCATCAAGGGTATTATTCTAAACACAGTTTCTATTTAAACACAATGTAGATCCTTGTTTGGGAATCGAAATTGCTTTACTTCCGCTGCGCATTGATTAAGTAGGTTCCCAACAGTGGTATCAGAGCCTACTTTGTGTTTGTCAGAAATTGTTTTGCATCTTGAAACAATCAAAAGTTGATTGTTGTTGTTTTTCTTGTTTCTAGCAATTGAGAAAATTTGATTTTCACATTTTAGAATCTGTTCAAAAAAAAAAAATGAAAAAAAAAGTGTCGGAAGGTTCTGCCGGCAGCAACAAACGCCACTGGCGAAGGCGACATGGCGAGCAGCAGCCGCGGCGACCGGTGCCGCTGACGGCGCCGCTGTTTATTTCATCAACAGGCGCTGCTGCTAATGGTAGCAGCAGCGCCGGATGTGAAACGGCAGCGCCCGGGCTGCTGCATCTGCAGCGCACCATGCGCGCTGCGAGATCGGCGATGTGTCGCCGCTGTTTGACAGCGACGACACTCGCCAGTGAAGGAGGCGGCGCTGGAGGGAGAATTTCTAAGGTTTCAGATCCGGGTGGATTAGATTTGGGAATATGGTATGTGATGCTGCCAAAAATCGTACCTGTCGACTTCCCGAGCTTGATGACTGAGAACGAGCACGAACGAGATCTTCCGGTACCTGAAACAAAGGCGTCGAAGGTTGGCCTCGTCGTCCCTCCGATGCTTATGTCAGAGAGAGATTAGGGAGAATATTTATGCTGGAAAATATATGTAAAGCGTACCTGAATAATGAATGAGGGTGACCTATTTATAGTGGTAGGTAGCATAGCTCAAGTATGATTCATCTCCGTGTTTCTAGGAGTGATTGTAGGGATAGGTGTTGGAACATAAATAGGTCTCTAAACTTACCTTGTTCGAAGTGTTATCAAAGACAGGACTCCTTCTTGGTCTAGGGTTCCTTGGAAAGACAGTAGTTGGGTAGAGTTAGGAGACTCTCCGGATGAGGACTGGTGGAACATGATCATGGCTTGGTTTGACGTTGGCCAAGTAATTATCCCGAGCATTGTACCCCGAGGAGTATTGATGTCACGCCTGGGCCGATTTGTGGGACGAGTCCTCGATCATTTTGAGAATGTCTCGAGGACATAAATACCCGAGGACTAGAGTCATAGAAATGTAAAACGAGGGAACTTGGAAGTCCTCGTGCTCGAGGTGATAGCATGAGCGACCACATCATTGGCCCCCTGCATCCGAACCTAAGGGTTCGAGTGCTTAGGTGTGGATGCACATGAGCTCGATCTATCAGTCGTGGAGGGCGTGAAGCTCGAGCTCGCGATATAAAGAGCTCTGACAATGGTAATTAATGCGTCGGCGGACAGCGGTGGTCGGATTCTTGGCGAAATCTGACGGTTCTGGGGGTGACTCTGGCCTCCCGTTTTACCCCCTATAAATATGGGTTTCACTTTTTCATTTTTCACTTTTCAAACTGCTGTAAAAGTTCTCCACGAGGTCGAGCTCGAGCAAGATCCTTAGTCTTTCTTTTGGTCTTCTAGTCGTTTTAAGGTAAGTCTTCGAGCTCTAAGTAATTTATTAAGTTCTCCTCAAGGGATGTCAAGTGGTGAGGATAATAGGGATTCTGGGAGTTCGAGTAGTAGCGAGGACCTAGGAACGTCGATGATTCCCGTAGCCATCCCCTTAGATGCCCGACCTAGGTATCAAGGTAGTGTCGAGTTCAAATCGCCCGACGAACCTTGTAGATTTAAAGAGCATTTGGCCCTAGGAGCTGCTCGGGAATATGGACTGATGCCTGAGTGCTATGTGAGGTCACCATCGTTTGAGGATAGGATGGCTCAGGCTCGGGATAACGAATTCGTCATTTTTAGGGATACCTTAAAGGCCGGGTTCAGGTGGCCATTGCACCCCTTCTTTCTGAGCTTCTTAGTCGAGCACTCCATGTGCCCCGGGCAATTGGTGCCCAACGCATGGAGGATGCTCGTTTACTTCTTTATAGCATGTAGGTACGTGGGGATCGAGCCATACCTCGACCTCTGTCGAATGGTGTTCGAGCTTAAGCAGCTCCCCCAGTTTACTTGCTTCGCTTACTTATCGACTCGAGGAGGTTTTAGGGTCCCGAGTATGCCGAGCTCATTGAAGGGTTGGAAAGATAGGTGGTTTTATGTAGTTGCTCAGGGTCCTGACTTTCCCTTTTGGTCGAGGTGGGGTATTTCCGATGTTGCCAAATTCTGTGAGGGTCAGGCATATTTTGAGTCGTTAGAGCGGGATAGGCAGATGCTCGAGGATCTTGAACCTCTAGTGCCTGATATGAAGGAAATCCTCGGGGATGAAATTCTAGATCTTGCCGATGTTAGAGGCTTCGAGGGTAGGCTTTGTTTGTTTCTGTTTCAATTTATCTTCGTGCTAATATGCTCGAGCTAATGAGATGTTATTATTGTTTAACGCAGGAATGTCTTTTGATCCCTCGGCCGTCAGGAGGTTCGTGAATGCCAAGGCAAAGGCTCCTCAGCTTCAGGCAAAAGCCCCGAGCAAGGGGAAGAAGAGACCTCGAATCTCAAGAAGGGAGGAAACGCCGCGAGGTCCTGGCGAGACTTCTCAAGCCAAGCGTCCCGAGCCTAGCCCCAGGCCAGACCGTTCTCAATTCTCGAGGGAGCTCCCTCCTCGACGCACTCCCGAGGTCGTAGACCTCGAGGATGATTGTATTCCGTCCTTCGCCTCTATCATCGAGGACTATGAGAGGTGCCACCTGGTGCCGAGCATTGTGGCCAAATACCGGGGGGACGTCGGGTTCGATGAAGGGATGAAAGCCCTCGAGCTTCTGACTCTGAAGGTAAAGTTTGTTTCTTGCTTATTTTCTAAGTATTTTTCTCAACGTTCTTATCGTTTCCTTTTTTCTATTACAGACCCTAAGTGTTGCTCGAGGCCTATCGCTTCAAGGGATGGACGAGTCCCATAAGATGGCTGGGCTGGTGGAAGCCGTCAAGTTAAGGGACAAGAAGCTGGCCGACCTGAGGACCGAGCGCGACGTCCTTCTGAAGGAGAAAGAGGAGGTTCGAGCCGAGCTGCAGAGAGCTCAAGATGAAATTGGCTCTGTTAAGGACGAGGCCGATGAGGCCAAGCTGGAGCTCGATCGTGTTCGCAAGGAGCACGAATCAAAGTTGGCCGAGGTCAAGGCGCGAGCTTGGGAAGAGTTCAAGACCTCCGAGGACTGTGATAAGCTGAAGGGGGAGTATACTTCAGGGGCGTACCTCCATGCCTTCAAAGAGGCCCGGGCTTATCTTCGAGCGAACTTACCTAACGTCCAGCCCGATGATCTGAAGGCCGTGCTCGAGATCGCAGAGACTCTCGAGCTGTCTGAGACTGAGGATGGGGCCCCGGACGGCGACGACGCCGAGGATGATGATGTCGAGGCCTCTGCCCCCGATGACTTAGAGTAGGAATGCTCGAGCATGATGTATTTTGAATGTAAATTTCAATCTTTTGGTACAAGTAAATTTCCCGAGCATTTAGTTTTGTTTTTATATTTCTCGATCATTTCATTCCCTGTTCGTGAACAATGTGCTCAATTGAAAGACGAACTAACGATGTACAAGTATGGGGTCTACTCTCGACGATAGCTCCTTAAATAAAATTGAACTTGATCTCGACGATTGCTCCTTAAGTAAAATGGAACTTGATCCCGACGATTGCTCCTTAAGTAAAATGGAACTTGATCTCGACGATTGCTCCTTCAATAAAATGGAACTTGATCTCGACGATTGCTCCTTAAATAAAATGGAACTTGATCTCGACGATAGCTCGTTTAATAGGATTGGTCCTTAGCTCGATGACAGTTTATGGAATAAAATCGATCCTGAGCTCGAGGATATTTCAGTTAACAATTGTTTAGAACTCCATGTGTTTATCCCGATGACGGACCACATAATGAAAGTAAACTCGAGCTTGAAGGTAGCACACGTGTTTAAGCTCGACGATGTCTCAAGTAATATGCAGATATGAGCTCGATGATATCTTATGTAATAATTGAGTTGCGAGCTTGATAGCTTGCTTAAAGAATTGAATCCTGAGCTCGAGGATAGCAAAGTTTTATGAACTTGTTCTGAGCTCGAGGATATCTCTTTTGATCCTGAGCTCGATGATGGCTCATGTAATGATTAAGTCATGAGCTTGATGATAGCTCACTAAATCAATTTGATTCCAGAGATCGAGGGTAGTTTAGTTTGTAATTATTTTGCAATTCCCAAGTGTTGAGCTCGACGATTCGGAACATGTGAAGCAGTCTCGAGCTCGAGGACCATTCGGCGAATTTCTGTCCAATTCTTATTTTGGGAATGGTCGAGCTCGAGGTATATTTTTAAGGGGGCCCTCTAGTTGCGGGACTTTGTGGAGAGCATGCCCGTAGCACGTCTCGAGGTATGCCCATGACATGATTGAGGTGATTGCTCGTATTATGTCATGGGGGCCCGCTAGTTGCGGGACTTCGTGGAGAGCATGCCCGTAGCATGTCTCGAGGTATGCCCATGATTTGTTTGAGGTAATTGCTCGTATTATGTCATGGGGGCCCGCTAGTTGCGGGACTTCGTGTAGAGCATGCCCGTAGCATGTCTCGAAGGTGCCTGCGCGTGACAGGACTTTTGATGAGATTATGCCCGTAGCATGTCTCGAGGGTGCCTGCGCGGGGCAGGGCTTTTGGTGAGATCATGCCCGTAGCATGTCTCGAGAGTGCCTGCGCGGGGCAAGGCTTTGGATCAAAGAATTTCTGTTGGGGCATTTGCTATAGTTACTTGACATAAACTTTGCTCATGTTCTAGAACAGGAAATTGCTCATAGGCCTTGATGAATTATTGAAAGTAACAATGTGCGGGGCGTATGAGCCCGATGAAAAAAAATCAAACTAAGCAAATTAAGAGGAAGTGCGTAGGGCGTGCAAGCCAAAAATTAAAAGTAAACTAATATCAATGACAAAATGGATAAGGTCATGACTTTTACTTGTGATAGACCTTGAGGTTGTCAGCATTCCAGGGTCTCGGGAGTGGTCTTCCCGACATATCTCTCAAGCTGTATGCTCCACCCTGAACCTGTCGAATGACTTCATACGACCCTTCCCAAGTTGGTCCGATCTTGCCGGGGGCATGGCCAGCGGCTTCGGCCTTTCTGAGCACAAGGTCTCCAGTCCTGAATCTTCGGGGTCTGACTTTGTTGTTGAAGTACTTGGCCGTTTTATTTTGGTAGGAGGCCACTCGTAGCGCAGCTTGTGTTCGCACTTCTTCCAAAAGGTCGAGATGTTCAGTGGTATGTTCCCCGGCCTCATCCCCCATACGCCTCAGTGACGGTAGGTTAACTTCAATGGGTAAAGTAGCCTCTACCCCAAATGCTAGCATGAACGGGGTTTCTCCTGTGGTTGTCTTGTGTGAAGTTCTGTATGTCCACAACATAGAGGGTAGTTCGTCGGGCCAGTTGCCATGGGCCCCTTCAATCCTTGTACGGAGGTCTTGCAAAATAATCATGTTCATGACTTCGGCCAAGCCATTGCTCTGAGGGTGTGCGACAGATGTTAGACGATGATTTATCCCAAGGTGGGAGCAGAAATTCTTGAACTGTGCATTATCAAATTGTCTACCATTATCGGTTATGAGCACTTTGGGTATCCCGAATCTACATATGACGGACTTCTAGATGAATGCTCTTAACTTGGGTTCTGAAATAGTTTCCAGGGGCTCTGCTTCCGCCCACTTTGTGAAGTATTCCACAGCTACGGCCACGAACTTCAGCTGTCCTCTTGCCATAGGGAACGGCCCGAGGATGTCCACCCCCCACTGTTCGAAAGGGGTCGAACAGTGTATGGGCGTGAGCTCCTCCGCAGGGGCATGAATGATGTTACCAAACCTCTGACACTTATCACATTTTCTTACATATTCTGAGGCGTCCTTCTTCATGGTCGGCCAGTAGTATCCATACCTTATGAGTTTGAAGGCTAGAGCTCTAGCTCCTTGATGATTTGCACATATTCCTTCGTGGACTTCTGTTAGAGCATGTGCAAACTCGGAGGGTTTGAGGCACCTGAGGTAGGGAAGCGTAAAGCTTCTGCGAAAGAGGACTCCTTGGATTATGCAGTACCTCGGTGCTCTGGATCGGATGCTTCTAGCTTCTTTAGGATCATCGGGGAGGTTTCTGTTAGTAATGAACTCAACTATGGGGTCCATCCACGATGGCTCATTATCGATGTCCATGACTGCTAGTTCTTGGCTGATGCTAGGTTCCGTCACTGTTCTGATGTGGACTGTCCTGTCAAGACCATCCACTCCCATGAACACAAGTCTGGACAACGCATCCGCCTTTCCATTGTCGGCCCGGGCAATCTTCAAAATCTGACAATCCTTAAATCTTCTCTGTAGATCATGCACCTTCAAACAGTACATGCTCATCTTTCCGTCCTTCCTTTCGAATGTTCCTTCGATCTGTCCTACCACGAGTTGTGAATCGCTAAACAGCTTGACGTGCTCGATTCCCAAGCTGCTCGCAAGTTCAAGAGCAATGACCACGGCCTCGTATTCTGCTTCGTTGTTGGTAGCCTCAAATTCGAACCTCAGAGCACATTGAATTTCGGTTAATTTGTCGGGACTGTTGATGATGACACCTGCACCCGAGCCCGAGGAGTTAGATGCTCCGTCAACAAATATTTCCCATATATCTCTGATTGTGGTCGGGTTATCCTCTGGCCCCCGAGGCCTTGGAGTGAGCTCCGCGATGAAATCTGCTAGGACCTGTCCTTTGATAGAGGGTCGGGGTTTGAACTCTATGTCAAATTCACTGAGCTCTATTGCCCATTTCAGCAATCTCCCAGAGACGTCCGGCTTTTGAAGTATTTGTTTGAGTGGTTGATCTGTGAGCACAATAATGGGGTGCGCCTGAAAATATTGACGTAGCTTTCGAGCTGCTACAATTAGTGCCAGGGCAAGCTGTTCAGCCAGTGTGTACCTTGTCTCTGCGTCCAACAATACTTTGCTTACATAGTAGATAGGTTGTTGACCCATCTTCACCTCTTTCACCAGTACCCCACTGACTGCATTCTGGGATACGGCCATGTATAAGTACAACGTGTCCCCAGGTTCGGGTTTCGTGAGCACCGGGGGGGTGGCCAACGCCTGTTTGAGTTCCTGAAAAGCTCTCTTGCAATCCTCATTCCAATTGAAACTCTGATTTCCTCACGCTTTGAAGAAAGGAAAGCACTTGTCAGCTGCCCTGGACATGAACCTATTCAACGCTGCAACCCGACCTGTCAATTTCTGGACCTCTTTCCTATTCCTGGGTGGTTCCATGGTCATTAAAGCTCGTATCTTGTCCGGATTGGCCTCAATTCCCCTGTGAGTGATCATGAAACCCAGGAACTTCCCTGATGCCACCCCAAAAGCGCACTTGGTTGGATTTAACTTCATCTGGTATTTTCGGAGAGTAGAGAATACCTCTTCTAGGTCGGAAATATGTTCATTCTCTTGCTTACTTTTGACCACCATGTCATCAACATAAGCCTCAATGTTCTTCCCGATTAGATCAGCGAAGACTTTGTTGATGAGCCTCTGGTATGTTGCCCCCGCGTTCTTCAAACCGAATGGCATGACCTTATAGCAGTAGATGTCAGAGTCGGCTATGAATGACGTCTTCTCTTGATCTTCCTCAGCCATGAGAATCTGATGATATCCTGAGAAAGCATCAAGAAAGCTATACAACTTATGACCTGAGGTGCTGTCCACCAAATTGTCGATCCGAGGTAGAGGATAACTGTCCTTTGGGCATGCCTTGTTGAGATCTGTGAAATCAATAATACTCTTCATTTACCATTAGCCTTCTTGACAAGGACGACGTTGGCAAGCCAGTCTGGATATTGGACCTCCCTAATGAATTGAGCATTGGCGAGTTTGTTAATCTCCTCACGTATTACCTCCCGTCTCTTCGGCGCAAATTGCCTCTTTCTTTGCTTTACCGGCTTTGCGTCAGGCTTCATATTGAGTCTATGGACCATGACTTCGGGGTCTATCCCTGGCATGTCCTCTACCTTCCAGGCGAATACATCAATGTTGCGGGATAAACACCTGATTAGTTCATCTCTCAGAGCGGCATCAATATCCCGACCAATGGTTACCTTTTTACCATGCTCGAGCTCGACCTCCACCAAATCTTCTACCGGGGCAAGTCTACCATGATGCTCGAGCTCGAGCTCAGGGGTTGTCAGTTGCATGACGTCAGTGCTCAACCCCTGGATGCTTGAGATGTAACACTTCCTTGCTGCTGCTTGGTCGCCACGTACAACCCCTATGCCATGATTCGTTGGGAATTTCATAGCAAGGTGGAAAGTGGATACAATGGCCTTGATTCTGTTGAGTAATGGTCTTCCCAAGATAGCGTTGTATGGTACGGAGGTCTGCGCTACATGGAAAGACGTCATCTCCGTCACCTGTTTCATGCCCATGCCCACAGTCAGCGGAAGGTCAACAATCCCTTCTGGAATGATTGTTCCACCCCAAAATCCTTGGAGCGGGGTCTTGACCATCTTGAGTTGGTTGGCAGAAATTCCCATATTCTCGAAGGCCTCTCGGGACAATACATTGGCGGCACTTCCATTGTCTACGAGTATCTCTTGACTTCAAAATTGGCTATTATGGCGGATATGACCAAAGCATCGTCATGAGGGAATGTAATACCTTCCAGGTCCTCTGTTCCGAAAGTGATGTCCTCAATGTTGGAAAGAGTGGTCTCCTTGGCCAATCCATGATGTCGAGCATATTGTTTCCTTCTATTGTTCGAATCTCCCCCCCCCCCCCCCCGACGCTATTCCTCCAACAATGATGTTGATCGTACCAACAGTGGGCTTGTTGTCTTCTCCTGAGTTCGATGCCCTACCCTTGTTGTGATCATTCCTCGGATGCTTGTCATTTCCGACGTATGTCCTCAAATATCCCCTCTTGATCAATGCCTCGATCTCCCGCTGTAACATTATACATTCCTCCGTGGTGTGCCCATGATCCCTGTGAAAGTCACAGTACTTGCTCTTGTCTCTTGCCTCCGGGGGAGATCGCAACCTGGGAGGCCATTTAAGATCCTTCATGTCTCTAATCTCCATCAGTATGTTGGACTTAGAAGTGTTCAGACGGGTATATGGCCTAGGTTGTCCTTCGTGCCTTGGCTTTCCCCGAGCATGATCCTCACGCGCACCGGGCTCGTGTGACCTCTTAAACTGGGATTTCTCAGAGCTCAGGTTGGTCTTCATAGCTTCCTCCATGTTGATGTATTTCTCACCTCGGGTTAGGAGCTCCGTTACTGACTTCGGGGGTGTCTTAGATAAAGACATCCTAAAGGCCTCACACCTTACGGCATATGTTAGAGCTGAAACGGCTGCTGTGATATGGAGGTCGGGTATCTGTAGCCTTTCCTTGTTGAACCTCGTCATAAAGCTACGTAGGGTCTCGTTAGGCCCCTGGCGGAGCTGCATGAGGGTGGCCGCTGTCTTCCTGATACGCTTGCTGCTGGCGAAGAAGGAGGAGAACTTTTCGGCAAGGTCAGAGAATGACGATATGGAGTTTGGCTCCAATGTGGCGAACCAATCCCTAGCGGCATTGGTTAGTGTTTGAGGGAAGGCCTTGCACATTACTTGATCCGGTGCAACCTGTAAGTTCATGACGTCTGTATAAACATTTAGATGGTTGATGGGATCGGTTGCCCCATCGTACTCCTTTATGCGGGGAAATTTGAACATGTCCGGGAGTGGGTATGAAAGAACCTCTGGTGTGAATGGAGTGTTAGGGGCGAACCCCACCATTCCCTTGGTATTCTGTCGTAGTCCTGCCGTAATCCCATCTTGTATGATCCGTGCGAGTTCGCCCGAGTCCATGGTGACCAATCTCGAGGCCGAGCCATGTGGGGGTATGCCCGAGGCCCCGGACCCACCATTGTCGTGGGCATCACGGATGTCCCGAGCTCGAGCATCAGCCACGACACCTCCTTCCGACGCCGGTATTTGCGTGTGTGCTGGTGCTGAAGCTTGGGGGGTGTTCCCTTGGCTGAGTAGCTGGGTCAAGGCTGCAACTTGTTGACGTAGCTCTTCGAATGCTCCAGCAGTAACCATTGCGGGTGGAGGATCTGATGCCCTTGGGGCTCCTTCCTGATGAGCTTGAGGATCTGCCGCGGGCGGTTGGTTTGGAGCGGTTGAGCTTGCGAGAGGAAGACCTGAACGTGTATTCATCATGACCTTTGGTAGCGTTTCCCACAGACGGCGCCAAATGATGCTGCCAAAAATCGTACATGTCGACTTCCCGAGCTTGATGACCGAGAACGAGCACGAACGAGATCTTCCGGTACCTGAAACAAAGGCGTCGAGGGTTGGCCTCGTCGCCCCTCCGATGCTTATGTCAGAGAGAGATTAGGGAGAATATTTATGCTGGAAAATATATGTAAAGCGTACCTGAATAATGAATGAGGGTGACCTATTTATAGTGGTAAGTAGCGTAGTTTAAGTATGATTCATCTCCGTGTTTCTAGGAGTGATTGTAGGGATAGGTGTTGGAACATAAATAGGTCTCTAAACTTACCTTGTTCGAAGTGTTATCAAAGACAGGACTCCTTCTTGGTCTAGGGTTCCTTGGAAAGACAGTAGTTGGGTAGAGTTAGGAGACTCTCCGGATGAGGACTGGTGGAACATGATCATGGCTTGTTTGACGTTGGCCAAGTAATTATCCCGAGTATTGTACCCCGAGGAGTATCGATGTCACGCCTGAGCCGATTTGTAGGACGAGTCCTCGATCATTTTGAGAATGTCTCGAGGACATAAATACCCGAGGACTAGAGTCCCAGAAATATAAAACGAGGGAACTTGGAAGTCCTCGTGCTCGAGGTGATAGCATGAGCGACCACATCAGTATGAAATATAGAGAGTATTTTTTTGTTGTATCTAAAATTGTGTTTTCCATATTATATCATACAATGAAATTCGGATTCCATCTCCCTTTTATAATGTAGAAGTTCAACCCCACAATTAATCCATTCAAAGATAAGTTACATTTTAAAGATTTTAATTTTATTATCAAAATAAAGTAAAAGTGAAAATAAAAAGTTATAATTTTGAAAGGTTCTTATTTTAATTTCCAACAATAAGTGCCCACAAGTAGGGTTGGGCAAAACCCGCCCGAACCCGTCGAACCCGACCCAAACCGACCGATTTGGGTCGGTTTTTAGTTTTTTTTGGTGGGTTTCGGGTATGGGGATGATTAGGTGGGTCGGGTTGGGTCGGGTTGCGGGTTAACCGAAAAAACCCAATACAACCCACCCAACCCGACCCGCCTACATTTAAAAAAAAAAAAAGGGACCGACACATAAAAGGGCAAAAAGCCCTAAACTCACACAACACAAATCACAAATTCACGATGTCTCTCATCTCCATTCTTCACGCCGCAGCTTAGCATCGACAGCAACATTTGGTCTCATCATTTTCTCTCCAATCGTCGACGCGATCAACGTTTAACCTTGCTGGTCGTCGTTTTGTCCACACTGCAGTGCTGGGTAAGCTTATTTCCTTATTATGTATACTTGTTTCTTTCTCCCATCAATCCTTCGTAATTTTTTCTCTGCTTCTCATATGTGGCTTGACTCTTGAGACTTGAGAGCTCGTCTAGCCTTGGCCCTTTGTCCACAAAACTGCTGGAATCGTTAAACTTGAACTACCTCAGGCCCTATTATAGAGTGTCAAATGTTCATCGATTTTTTTTACTTACCTCTATTCTCACTATATTGGTAACTGCCTAACTGGTAAGTAAGCATTCAGTTCAATATTTTCTTTAAGTTGTAATTTTATTTGAAGGATGTGTACACATTGCTTCTATTGCTTATATAGAAGTTGAATAGGTAATGAAAGGTGAATTTTGATGAAGAATGTAGTTGAGTCCTATTATTGGTGAAGGAAGAAAAACAAGGAAAATTCTGAAATGTCCTAGATGAAAGTGATACGATGTGTAATGCTTCATTAAACAGGCAGTTTTGTAAAGGGTCTGAGGCTTTTATAATTAAAACCAGTAGATCATTTTGAGCCGCAAAGATTATACTTTTAGTGACTTTCGGCATTGCTTATGCCTTAACTTCCTAGAGTGCACGCCTAAGAGGCTAAGAGTATAAACCTCAATCTCTACTTTTAATATAAGAAGGAATTCATGTACAACCGAGGATGGGGACTTCAGACTTGCAACTCAAATCTCTACTTTTAATTTTTAGTTCTCTGTTTTTATCTATTTCCTCAAACTTTTATTTCCTTTTAATGCTCAAGTAAACAAAATGTTCGTAGTTGACGTATTGTCATTTCTTTTAGACTTTTAGTTCTAGCTGTAAAGGGGTAATTTTGTTAAGTGATTACTATTTTGTCAAATTAGTAATTTTTATTTGCTTATATTATTGATTCACATCAGTTTTTATTCAAATTAGACCGTTTTTAAATGCAATACTTTATTTTAGATTTTTAAGAAGATTTATGGTTTATTATGATTTAAGAAGATTGATTATTAGAAACTATGTGATCTGATCAGTAGGACACTATCATTTTTTGACAATATTATGTTGTGATTTGTTGTCTTACTAGTTTTTCCTTTTTGTGTTGGTACTAATGCAGTCGAAGACATGCTGTTGTTATTTGATCTTCTGGAAATTGGAGTCAGGATAATCTGCATTGTCCTTAAGTAATGGACTCAGGTGCAATATTCTTCCTTCCTCGTAGTGCATTAATAAGTGTAATTTAATAGATGTATTGTGGTGTATTCATAATTTTTGTGGAATATGTTGGTAGATATGAACGTACGGGAAGAACGTGGCACACGGGCTCAATCAAATGACCCAAATTTGCAATCTAGTCTTCCTCCACGTGCACCGTCAACATTGGGTAAACGAAAATCTAATAGATTAGCTTCTTATGTTTGGGATCACTTCACTCTATTAGGCTCAAAGGATGATCCAGATGTTAGGTGTAAGTGTAATTATTGTGGAGCAGATTATGCTTGTGGTACTAAGAAGTGTGGTACTAGTACATTGGGTAATCATCTGACATATAAATGTAAGAAATATCCAGGTAGATTGGTGGATAAGAAGCAAAAAACTTTATCGTTTGATAACAAAGAGGATGGAGGGAGCAATCTTACTATTGTTGGTCGAAGCAAGGAAGAGTGTAGAGTTGCATGTGCTAAAATGATAGTTTTGGATGAATTATCGTTTAGGTTTGTTGAAGCTCGTGGTTTTAGGCTCTTTTGTAGTGTGGCATGTCCTCAATTTAAGGCTCCATCTCGTAGGACTCTCGTTAGAGACATTTATCAGTTGTATTTGGATGAAAAACTGAAATTGAGAGATGCATTTTCTTTTCACTGTCAAAGGGTTTCCCTTACAACTGATACTTGGACTTCTATTCAAAATGTTAATTACATGTCTCTTACAGCACACTACATTGATTTCGATTGGATGTTTAATAAGCGTATTTTGAATTTTTGTGTCGTTCCAAATCATAAGGGAGAAACTATTGGAAAAATGATTGAGACTTGTTTACATGATTGGGGGATTGAAAAATTTTTTGCAATCACTGTTGATAATGCAAGCTCCAATGACACAGCCATTTCTTATCTTAGGCGAAAGGTAGCTGCTTGGGGTAGTGATGGATGTGTTCTAGATGGAAGGTATTTGCACTTGAGATGTTGTGCACACATTATCAATTTGATCGTTGGTGAAGGGTTGAGGGAAGCACATGACTCCATTGTGAATATTCGCAATGCAGTCAAATATGTGAAATCTTCTCCTGCTAGGTATGAAAAATTGAAGGAGTGTGCAAGGAAAGAGAAGATTGATTGCAAGTCTATTGTGTTTTTAGATGTTCCAACTAGGTGGAACTCTACCTATTTGATGTTGGAGACGGCATTGAAATTTGAAAAAGCTTTCGATAGGTTAGAAGAGGAGGATGCTCAATATTTGCATTACTTTCGAGAAGATGATACTAATAGAAGGAGGGGTGGACCTCCTTCAAGTTTAGATTGGGAAAGCGCATCCGTGTTTGTTAAATTTCTTGAAAAATTCTTTAATGTGACTTTGACTTTTAGTGCTTCATTGCGTGTTAGTGCTTGTACTTATCTACATGAAATTTGTAATCGAATTGGATGAATGGAGATTAAGTGGAAACATTTTTTTGGTTGAAATGGCGACTAACATGAAGAAGAAGTTTGATAAGTATTGGGGGAAAATGGAAAATGTGAATCAATTGTTGCTTTTTGCCACTATCCTCGATCCAAGATACAAAATGGATTACGTTGAATATTGTTTGAATGATCTATATATGGATGTGGAAGTTGTTAGTAACATGATGAAGTCTTTGAAAGCAAATTTTATGGATATGTATGAGTGGTATGTGGGTCATGAAGGTATCAATGGAAGTAGTAAAGTGTCAACTGAGGATTCTTCAAGTTCTATCAATACATGTAAAGGAAGTTCTTCTATGAGTGATGCTCGTCTTAGTAGATTTCTAGAGAAACAAGCAATTAAGGATTTGGTTGAGATAAAAAATGATGTGGAACGATACTTATTGGATGCTCGTGAAAGCATCCAAGACAAGGATTTTCAAGTTCTAGATTGGTGGAAGGTTAATGGAAATAAGTATGGTGTCTTGTCCAATTTGGCCAAAGATGTGTTGGCAATTCAAGTTTCAACTGTTGCTTCAGAAAGTGCATTTAGTACTGGAGGAAGGATACTTGATCCTTTCCGTAGTTGCTTAAGTCCTAGGATGGTCGAGGTCTTAGTATGCACTCAAAATTGGTTGAAAGCTTCTCCAAACTTGGATGGTTTTTGCGTGGAAGATGTTGAGCATTACAACGAAATGGATGAACTTTTAGAATCAATGAATTCAAAATCAACTGAGGATGACCAAGGGCCCAACGCTAAGTGATTCATTCATTTTACAAGATAACTTTTGAGGTAGGCATATAAACCAGTCAATAATTTTATTATTTGTATGTTTCCATCAGTTTTTGCACTTCTATAGACTGACTTGTACATTTTTTTATGCTAACAGGTCACTTAACAAAACTTTTGCTTCAACAAACAATAGTTTTTTTAGTGCTTGGTGGTGGAAAGCTGGAGGCTATGATGTTACTAGCCATTGCTCATACATTTTTTGCTAGAATGTAAGTCTCGCCAAATCTGTCAAATTGATATGATAATCACATTCACAGAATTTTAGGGCCCTAGTTTAGACATTTTCTAGTTGAAAGTTTTTCTCATGTTGGTGTTGCTTATTTATGATTAGAGAATCATGCATTTTTTCCTATTGTAGATATATGGGAATAGGATTAAGTCTTCTCTAATAGCTGAACTGTGGGCTGCAGATAATGTGGGCTGCAGAGAATGTAGCAGTTGAACTGTAGGCTGCAGAGAATGGTATATTGGGGGGACTTCAATGCCCTTTGCAAAAATACCCAAGGATGGTGTCATTAGCCAATATCATCAATATTATGGATAGATCTCCATTTAAGCCCTGTGTATGTTTTCTACTTTATTACTTGATTAATGTTCAACAAGAGACTCACCTATATGTTATGTTGCTGCAGGTACACTTGTGTTCACTCAGACAAGATTCCCTGAAGGTTGTAAATCAAAGGCTGTGGGGGTGAATGAATGTAATGGACTTGTAAATTTGTGAACTGTGATTATGTAGCTGCCACAGTTCAACTGCCAAGTCTGCTATATTAATTTTCAAGTTTTTGGTCAATTATGAGTGATGACTGTATTGTATTACAATTAAATATATGATGACTAATTGACTACCAGTCTACCACAGTTCAGCTGCCACAGTTTTTTGTTAAATTGCTATTTTTTTTGGATGGTTGTAAATTGTATTAAATATTAATCTTATTATCAGTTAATTGGATGAATTGTTGGTTTTGTTTGAATATATGGTAATAAGTTACACTTTGTCCAACCCGACCAACCCAATCCAATCCGACCGACACTTGATTGGGTTGGGTTGGGTTGAGTTTAAACATTTACTTGGGTTGGATTGGGTTGATTTTATATCAAACCGACCCTATTGGGTTGGGTTTGGGTTGGGGCAAAAACCGACCCAACCCAACCCATGCCCAACCCTACCCACAAGCTTCCTAACATTTTCAGTGGCCCATGGATACTTGAATCCTACGGTTAGGATTACCAGATTTCTAGATCTCTCACATCGGGCAGCTAGTTTCCTGTTTAAAAAAAAAAAAAAAATTATAATTGGACCAAACCCAATTCATAGAGAAAATTTCTACATTGGTCTCCCAACTTACATGTTTGTTTAACATTGGTCACCTAACTTCAGTCTGTATAAATTCGATCAACCAAATGATTTTTTTTTTTTTTTTCAGCATGACTGGTTCGTCTATATTTGTTAACCAAATTGACGGAAATTTTTACCTGGCCAACAAAATTAATGACTGGAGTAGTGGAAATTGTGACGTAACTAATGGAATGGATCGAATATTTGTACACATTTCTAGGTTTGTTTGGGATATATGTTTTTAAAAATATATTTTCCCAAAATAATTTTAGATTACAATTCTATAGTATCATAATTTTTAATACGTTCTTAAAAAAAATGCAATTTTCACTTGAAAATGTCTCTCTCAATATAAGCTTCATTTGACAATACAAATGAAGACAAACTAACAACATAATATTTGTATTTTCTCACTATCCAACAAAGAGAATATAGTTTTACTAAGGATGCATTTGATTACAAATATGAAATTTGCATTGAAAAAAAATTAAATTTTAGTGAATTCAATTGTCTATAACGTATTTTTATGAAAATTATTAATTAAATGTATTTGATTGATTTAGTATTCAACCTAGAAAATATTATAATTGTCATTTTTTTTATTGGTGGATAGATGGGGGAGAGAAAGAAATAGTGAATTACTTGAAAAATAAAAATCACTCATCCATAAAGAAAACATTTTCCTTGTTTTTTAGGAAAATATGCTCAAGTGACCAAAAGTTGAAAAATATTTTTCATGGAAAAAAATTTCAATCAAACGCTCCAAAAGTAGGAATTTGGGTAAAAAAGAAAATGATATTTTTCATGAAAGATAAAACCAATCAAACACAAGTGTCTTTTTGACGTCCATTATTTTGGATGGAAAACAATGTTTTCAACAGTATAGTGGGCTCTTGAAGAGTGACATTTAGTCTTATAACTTGATGTGAACCCAGTCAAGAATTGATCTTGGGAACCCACGAACAAGATGAAATCAACCCAAGAAAGCTAGAAATCACGTCGCGCAAAGATCAACCCGACCCGTACCAAAAATCGAGATTCCGCGTGAGAAATCCGACCCGTTGATTACCTAAAACAAGAACCGTGAAGTGAGAACACCACAAAAGGACTGTGAAACCTTTTGATAAGTTCAAAATTATAAGTCTAAGCCACCAAGAATATAGAGGAAAAAAACTCACAAATTGTATTTAATCTCTCAAAATAATAAAAGTCTTCTGTTTACAATGAATGAAAATACTATTTATACTAAAGTATGAAAGAAACCTATTAGCCACGAAATCGAGCTCAAAATATGCTAAAAGATATTAAAAAGATAGTATTCGAGTCTAAATAGGAAACTGAGAAAATTATCGGAAAATTCCCGTCCACTTCGGACAGTTTTCAATATTTTGGTCATAACTTTTTCTACCGATATCCGATTGAAGTGATTCAAAGTGCGTTGGAAATATTACTTAAAGGGCTACAACTTTTATTCAGACACAATCCTTCAATTAGACCGTTTACTATGTCACAAACAGGTCTTAATATGAGACTGAAAACTAGTTAATAACTTTCATGTTAATCCAATTGATTTTCGACCTCGCCTCCTTCACCAAACTTGTTCCTTAGCATGTTTACTTCGCGTGCATTGGAACCACATCGCACAACACCTCATCACTATATCGCCCAATGCTAAAATTCACCAAAGCCCTCTTGGTAACCCATATCTCTCAACAATTATTCAGCCACTCCAATTTGTATGGTTGTGGATGCCTCATAAAAGGCAACCCTAACTCTTCTACAAGGGTCGCATTAGCCACATTCGTACAACACCCTCCATCTATAATCAAGTTGTAAACTTTATTGTTAATGTGACATCTGGTATGAAATAAATTCTCCTGTTGCTGTTCCTCATCATCCACCTTTATTTGTGTAGTAAGAACACGCATCACTACTAAGGACTCTGCAACCAAATACTCCACACAAGTTTTACCTTTCACATCCTCCAACTCAGGCATGATGCCACTCCCACTGCCATCATCCAACTCAATCTCTCAATTTTCCCGAAGAATCATCACCCGTCGATCTGGACACTGTGAAACGATATGCCCGGAACCCAGACACTTGAAGCATTTAATATCCCTCGACCTACCAGCTTGATTTTTGATGTTTGGTTTACTTTTATTCACCTCTTCCTTAACCTTAGGTATTTCAACCTTTCCCCCGGTTTCCACCCGATCATTCCTATCACCACCACTCCGTTTGGGTTTCGTAGTAAACCTAGCTATTCCCTTTCGTCTGAGTTGCCTCTCCACCTTCACAGCCACATGCACCAAGTCCTCCAACTCCACATAGTGCTGCAACTCTACTATGTTAGCAATATCCCTATTCAACCCATTCAGAAACCTAGCCATGGTGGCCTCCCGATCCTCTACTACATTCACCATAATCATTGCTACCTCCATCTCCTTGTAGTAATAATCCACATTCCTAGACCACTGAAAAAGAATTTGTAGTTTGTGATGTAGATCCCGATAATAATATCCAGGTACAAACCGTTTCCTCATACAAGCCTTCAACTCACCATACGCTCAATTGGTCTATCCAAGTTCCTCCTATGACTAATCACCAATTGACCCTACTAGGTGATAGCATAGTTAGTGAATTCTACTACAGTTAACTTCAATTTCTTTTCCTCAAAATAGTTATGACAATCAAATACCAATTCCACCTTCTTTTCCCACTCCAAGTAAGTTTCAGGGTCACTCCGACCTTGAAAAGCTGGAATATTCATTTTGATACTTCCCAAATTCCTATCAACACTCGATCAAACCTACATCCTCTATTCCTTGTTCGTCCCATGTCAGCCTCCAAATAGTAGTCACTACTGCCTACACTCACCGCCTCATCTTCACCATCAAATTCAGCCATAAGATTCCGTCCTCTCCTATCTCCTCTACCCCTACGAGGAACCCTTTGGGGTGTCCCCCACTGTTGACTCATAATCAAAGTTTCATGCCTAGCTACATCACCACTAATCCGTTCAACCGCCAAACCTAATTGATCAAACTTATGATGTATAACCAACATACTATCTCTAAACTCAGCATAAAACCCATTAGGCACTGCATCTACTTCCCCTTTATTCATATATCTTTCCATTTTTATTATTACTTTTTCAAATAAATAAATGACAAAAATTAAAATAAAGAAATAACAGAGAAACAAATTAAATTTACTTCACGTGTTTGCGCTCGTGTATCACTCAAGATTGACTTTTACCCGATAATGAGCTCACCACTCTGCCTTTTTACCGCTCATCCTCCTTCCTCAATGGCTCGAGAAATAACCGATCTCAATCAATTGGATCACAATTCCACAACGAACACCAACACATTTCCAAGTTTAGATAATCAACAGAATATGTGTACGGACTGAGGTAATAGACTCAAAGTTCAAGAAAAGAAACAAAATATGTACGGACTGAAGTAATTGACTCAAGTTCTATGAACAAGAACAAATGACTCGAAAGTTTGATTGTTTTTGTTTTGTTTTGCCTCTAGATGTTCAAAGTGTAGAGACCCCCTTTTTTTCAACTGTTCACTTGAACAATAACATTTTTTTTGAACTGTTCACGTGAACAGTGACGATGAACAGTACATTTTTTTTCACTAACTCAACAAACAACTAAAATAAATCTAGAGGCAAAGTGAACAACGAAAACAATGACCCAAAACCAAAATAACAATTATGACTTTTTTTTACTCAAACGATAAAATAAATTACTTGAAGTAAAAGATAAATGACCTGAAGTCTAGATCCAAGCTCTGATACCAACGGATGTAAACCCAGCCAATAATTGATATTGGCAACCCACGAACAAGATGGAACCAACCCAAGAAAACTAGAAATCACGTCGCACAAGATCAATCCGACCCGTACCAAGAATCGAGATTTCACGTAAGAAATTTGACTCGTTGATTACTCGGAACAAGAACCATGAAGTGGGAATGTCACAAAAAGGACTGCGAAACCTTTTGATAAGTTCAAAATTATAAGTCTAAACCACCAAGAATATGAAGGAAAAAAAAACTCACAAATTGTATTTAATCTCTCAAAATCATAAAAGTCTTCCGTTTACAATGAATGAAAATACTATTTATACTAAAGTATGAAAGAAACCTATTAGCCACAAAATTGAGCTCAAAATATGCTAAAAGATATTAAAAAGATAGTATTCGAGTCTAAATAGGAAACTAAGAAAATTATCGGAAAATTCATATCCACTCTGGACAGCTTTCAATATTTTGGCCATAACTTTCTTTACCAATGTCCAATTGAAGTGGTTCAAAGTGCGTTGGAAAGATTACTTAAAGGGCTACAAATTTGCTTCAAACATAATCTTCCAATTCGACCGTTTACCATGTCAAAACATATCTTAATATGAGACTGAAAACCAGTGAATAACTTTCGTGTTGATCCAATTGATTTCCGACCCGCCCCATTCACCAAACTTGTTCCTTGACATGTTAACTTCGATATTATGGACTCCTTTGCTTGAACATGTAAATGTATGGCTTTTATCATCTCGAACTTGGCACAAATCTATCTCCAACATGCTTCAGATTCTTGATAATTGCAGCGCATCGCGGATCATATTATAACTTGAATTGTAAGTTGTACTTTAATGCAATATTTTTTTTTCCAACCTACCATCAAATGCATTTGTACAATTAATCATATCTTATAGGGGCAATGTTGTGAGTTGCTACGTTGTAAATGAGGGCACGAATGAAAAACTATTTTCCAATGGGTCTTAGTCCCGAACCAAAAGTTATTATATGGGCGATCGTATATCTTCAACTGTTGTCAACAATAAAATATTAAGAGCCCCGTAGATGCCTTTTTTTTTTTTTTCAAAAACTGTATTTTGAAATAGTGATTTGATGAAGAATGTGTAGTTAAAATAAAGAAAAATTTTGAATTTGCATGTAATATTATTTTATTGAAAAATGTGCGATTAAAAGAAGAGAGAAATATATTTTGAAAAAAAAAATAGAATCAAACGAGGTCTATAATTTAAATATAATAATTATTTTGTTCAAACTGAACATTTGTAATTTTGTTGTAAAAATTAACAATATTCATCAAATGATATTGTGTCCAAGTTTTGTATAATTCAAAGGAAGATCACGAGTTTAAATTTTTATAATTACATTTAAGCGCTAATATGTGACATATATAATTCTGGTGAAATTAATATCAAATTTTATGAGTGTCATAATGGTCTAGCGCCCAATATCCTGAAGTAGGGATCACGGGTTCGAAACCCATCCCCCTAATTCCATTTCCTTTGGCAAAAATTGTAGATTTAAACATATTACATTAAAAATGTTGGCAAAAAGATTCGAAACTGGGACCAATATATAAGTTGTGGCCAAGTGAGCTATAAGGAATTAATGGAAACAAAAGAACTTACTAAATATATAATTAAAACATTTGTTCATTGTCCAAAAGAAAAAATTGTTCCGACGGATCCAGCACTAGCGGCTGCTGGGTGCTAGGTCCGCCATTGATAGGTGGTAGGCAATTTTTTTATTAATATAACACCGTTGAAAATCTTGAAACTCATTAAAATATCAAAAAACAGTGTCAAACAAATGCTAAATATATAAGATGTCACCATTCCCATGAGCCACAATCGGAATTGTAAAATAGAAATAAAATGTATTAAAATGAAGTTAAATGACCAAAGTAACTTATAAGTGATCTTCCTGTTTGGCGAAGATTAAAATCAAAATTTCAGTAAATTTTGATAAAAATTAATGAAATGTGTGGTTATTTTGATAAAAAATGATAAAATGTGTGGTTGAAAAGTTATGGAACTCATGAAATATGTTGTTGAAATTGATTATTGATTTTAACTTAGGGTGTGTTTGAGCCATATTATTTTGGAAGAATGTATTCTGAAATAATAAATTTATAGAGAATGTATGGTTGAAAAAGAAGGAAAAATTATTGATGTGATGGTAAATGTTATTTTATTGAAAATTGTGTGATTAAAAATGAGTAGAAGAATGAAAATAAAAATTTTAATATGTACCAAACAGGGGCTTAGATTAAAATTTGAATGTTAATCAAAACCAAACAGAGATTTCCCTTTAATTATATATTTGTTTTGCTATCAGTCGTCCTTTGAATTACGAAAATGAACCATAGTTAACATATATTGTTGTATCTCTCTCCCGATATAAAGTCCAAGCCTCAACTCAATTTCTCTTCATGAATCACACTGTGTACACTCTAGGTTAACAAATTATGTGTTGGCAACATGTAGACCAATCATATCAAAAATAGTTTTTGAAATCAATACTCTAAATCTTGCCCAACACTTATTTTGTAAACAAGTACAACTAGATTAATTGTCTCTCCATGACTCCATTAAAAGGGCGTCTTGATAAACGCCCCTGAGATTTTCCTTCTTATTCTCTTCAATCTTCTTCAAATTTTCCTTTTCCTTTGCATTTTTCCTTACCATTTCCATTGAAAACGAGAAAGTGCATTTCTGTTCATATTGGCCAGGCAGGTATTCAGATCGAAAATGCTTGCTGGGAACTTTATTGCCTCGAGCATGGCATTCATGTCATTTTTTCACCTTGTTATCATTAGATCCGTAGTAGTTAATAGAGTATTTGCAAGATTATAATATGCTTATGTGTTGGGTGATGCTATACGTACATAACGGAGTACATAAGGGTTTACACCTGCGTACACTAAGAGGGTGTGTGGTAGAGATTAAAATCAGATTAAAATTGAAAATATAGCCGTTATTGTTGACTTTTATTAGACGGGTGGGACCCAATAACGGCCATATTTTTAATTTTAATTGAATTTTTAGCCGTACCAAACAGGCTCTAAATTATGATTTATTTTACGCAGCCCTCGAGTGTAAACCCTTGTATACACCATAAAGTGTACAAGTTGTTTAATCTTTATGTGTTTAGGAATATTGTATATCAATGATAAATGATGTTTTAAAATGGAAGTTTAGCTCGTTTATTGTTGCAATTTCGTAGACATTAATCGTGCTTTTGCAAGTTTATAACATTTTTATCCATTGTTTGGAAATTTTGTATATCATTAATATGTGAGATTTTGATATGGACCTTTTTTTTTTCTTATTGTTGCAACTTTGTATACATTTTTTTTTTTTGTATATCACACGTTTTTTATATGTAGTTTGGAAATTTTGTATATCATTGATATGTGAGATTATGATATAGAATTTTATTGTGTTTGTGTTGCAATTCCATTATAAAATCTTCATTTTTTTAATAGATCGTGGCTACATTCATCATAAATTTGAATGTATGATATGTCCAAGGGCGGACCCAGGATATTTGTTCAGTGCGGGCGGTATCAGTAAAAAAGAAAAAGAAAATTATAATACAAACATTATACTAAAATGAAATACCTTACAATTGTTCTTTACGAGTTTTCATACTTTGATATCTTTGTACAATCGCCTCATTATCAATTTTTAAGAATATGTCTTTCTCCACAAACAATAAGACGATCATTCATCCACTCATCTCCAATTCGATTGCACAATCTATTCTTCACAATGTTCATGGCAGAAAATACCCTCTCTACCGTAGCAGTAGCAACATGAAGAATTAGTGCCAAAGTCAAAAGTTTGTAAACCATTGGATATGATCTGCTCTTATTTGTCAAAACTAACTGTTGCGTGAGAGCACTGAGACCATTTAATTCTTCAAACTCTTTGTTAGAGAGGACATCAAAAATGTAATTATCAAGTTGATCGTCAAGTGTGAAGAGATCTACTTCTGAAAAATCTTGTGGATACAACTTAGCAAGTTGAATCAACTTTCTTCTATCAAAAGCAGAGAATGAATTTTGTGGACATAGACAAGCTACACAAAGGAGCAACTCGGTATTTACCTCTGAAAAACGATCATTCAATTCTTGAAGTTGCGTATCTATGACAGAATAGAATAAATCTACCCGAAAGTGATACAAGTTGGTCATTTGTGGAGGATTACGATGAGGGCGACCACCATGTGCAGAACGCATAAACATTGCATCCATATTTGGGACATTGATATAATGATGCTCACAAAAAGAAGAAACATGTTGCAAGAAAGAATCCCACCCATCATCTCTCATAAGTTGGAATCTCTTTTTGCAAATTTTCACCATGTCCATTGCATTGACAATGTCTTGATCTTTCCTTTGTAATGTCTTTGACAGATCATTTGAAATCCCCAACATACTTCTCATTAAATGTAGATTAAATGCAAAATCAAACGATTGAATTGACTCCAATAAATTAAATGCATCATTTTTTTGATCACAAGTACTTGATCCATCTTCTTCAATTATTCCAAGTACATCAATAACAGCCGTAAACATGCTAATTAAGCTAACCAAAGAATTATAATGTGATCCCCAGCGAGTATCACCTGAACGCTGAAGAGTGGTTTCTTGATTAAAGCCACGTCCACTTAAAATATCACCATTCTCCAATGCCTCAACAATAAAATCTGATTGTTTATCTCGAAGAAGATCACAACGTTTAGCAGATGCTCCAACATTGTTTATCACGTTTGCAACCACACAAAAGAAATTAGTAATCGGTCTATTCTTCTTTGCCACAGCTACAAGAGCTAGTTGAAGTTGATGCGCAAAACAATGAATGTAAAAGCACAAGGGTTCTCATTTAAAATGAGTGCTTTGAGACCATTGAACTGACCTTGCATATTACTTGCTCCATCATAACTTTGTCCCCGCAAATTAGAAATGCTTAAGTTATATCTAGAAAATATCTTATCAATAGCAGCCTTAAGTGAGACAGCTGTGGTAGTGGACACGTGTTCAAGACCTATGAAACATTCATTTACAAGCCAATTTTTCACATAACGTAACACAACTGACATTTGCTCATTCATTGAAATATCACGAGATTCATCAACTAAGATAGCGAATATTGAATCACCAATATCTTTGATAATAACATTAATCGTTTCAGTAGCACAAGCACTTACTATATCCTTTTGTACCTTAGGGGATGTTAATTTGCAATTTTGGGGTGCATTTTCAAATGTCACAACCTTAACCTCATAATTATGATCAGACAGAAATTCTAATTGAACTAGAAAGTTACATGGATTCAAAGAATTCTTAGATTCATCATGGCCCCGAAATGAATGCCCTTGCCTCAACAAAACTCGAACACAATCAATTGATGTAATAAGACGGACACGATATTCATTTCTCATTTGTTCTGACTGCTTGAAGAAAACCGTTTGAATGTGTTGTTCTTGATTCATTAAAGATTCACACTTAATGCGAGCTTCATTATGTGAACTATTATGCTTTCCAACATGAGTACTAAGCCTCTTTTTATCTTTCCAATACGTGAATCCTTCACCAACAAATGAGTCGCCTCCACCTTGTTTCCCGCTACTTGTTTTAAAAAGATAACAATACAAGCAAAAAGCTGCCTCTTTTGCCACGCTATACTCCAACCAATCTTCAAACTCGTTAAATCAAGAAGGATTGAATCGTCTAGATTCTTTTTCTCCAAACTGTCTTTTCTTAAATTCATGGTTAAACGGCTGACAAGGACCCTTTTGCATATATGCTCTCCGAACTTGATCTCTGATGTTAGAATTATAATTCAAGATTGGAATCCTTAATCCAGGATCGGTGGAAAGTTGTGTAACATCAAAATCGTCTCCATTTGACGTCTCTTTATTAACATTTTTCGCAACCTCAAGAGCTTTTCTTTTATAAAATCTTTCCATAACTGACTGTAATAAATATGAATTGGTATGTAAATAGACAAAATAAAAGAAAAAAAAAATTGCTGAAAATTTTCATAGTCAAGTATACCAAGACTCTTCCCCTTCTTTATTTTTGTTCTTTTCTTTTTATTATTCTTGAAATTCTAATAAAATCTAAATTTAACAATAAAAACTATATTCATAGGTGGTTTATTAAATTCGGGTGCATTTATATTATTGTTTCTTACTAGATTAAAGGTCAACAAAGAATCAACTAAAATAAACTATTGACGTTTATAGCTTGCTGTGAGATAAATAAATGCAAAATATCATTGGACACATAATTATTATTAATATCTAAGAGTATAGGAAGACATACACTTCAAATATCTAAAATTTATTCTAAAAATCATTATACTTATTACTCCACAAGTCATGTTTTTCATCTCCTAAAACTCTCTCCGATGTTGGTACTAAAACACAAAGAATAGTACTGAGGCAGTGAGACATCTCATTTCCAGCAACAGTTCAGCAATCAGCTCCATTCATAGTGGCATCACGCATGGAATGACAAGAAAAAAAGCAAAATATTGTTTTGGTCGCTGAGGGACCCCTTATTCATTCAAGCAACTGAGCAAGGATAAGGTGGAGTCGAAGAATGAACTTTGGATAATCGAATTATTACCTACCTGCCATTGGCGATTTCATTCTTGCCAGAAATTACTAGCAGAAATTACCAGCAGAAATTACTAGCAGAAATTATTTGCATACCATTCCAATTTCCAATTACTAGCAGAAATTTTGAATATTGAAATTGAATATCAGTAAGCAACAGAAAAATTAAAAAACTTACTCACCTTAACGGCTTAAGCTGCTGACTTGGTAGCCGTCTGGGGCGTCGCGTGCGAAGAGCAGCGACTGTGCGAGTCCGGAGTCTGCGACGTGCGTTGCGTTGTTGCAGGGATGCCGGTCGCCGGATGCAGCAGCAGCAGCCAACAAGTTCTCAATTTCTGGTTTCTATCATGGTGAAAAGGGGGAAAACCGACACTAGTCTACAAGGCTTCTATCATGGTGGAATGGACCAAATAATTGGCCCAAGTTTTTTTTTTTTTAATTAACGGGCTACTAGAAAAAACAATTTGGCAGCCCAAAGCCCAGTGCAGGCATCTGCCTGCACTGGGTCCGCCCCTGGATATGTCTTAGGTATATTTTTATGCACATCTGTGTTCTACTGTATAATTTTTTCGTTAAACAATAGATCTTTGAATTTGGAAAGCGCAAATTTGTGGTTTGATTTGATGCCCTCTGTCCTGTAATATATATGTTATTCATTAAATCTATGACAAAAATTTCCCATTGTATCGATTTATGCTATAAGGTAAAAGATTTTGGTCACAATGATCTCTCATTTAAAATATAGTGGACAATCCGTCTTTAAATAGATGACTTGGGATTCTATTATTTGCAATTAGTTTTGTTGTAGAATTTCTATGAAAGGAAACTCATTTCATGACTTTGTAAATGGTAGTATTTTGTAAAAGTGTAGATTTGTGCATTACCGTTCATTCTCTTATCCTAATTCCTATATCACCAATTCTCGGTTTTGTTAGAATCAAAGCTTATTTCTTGAGTCGAATACCTTAGGTTGTTTCTTAATAAAGTTTTATGCATATGAGTATATATACAAAACTTGGATTCCTAACATTTTTCTTTCTCCTGTACAGCTTGATGGCCAGATGCCTTTCGTTCACTGGTATGTGGGTGAGGGAATGGAGGAAGGTGAATTTTCTGAAGCACGATAGGACCTTGTTGCTCTTGAGAAGGTACGAGCTGTAAGTGTTATGCCCTAAATCCAATCAACTTTGGATATAAACACTTTTAATATATATTATCGATGTATATTTATGGTAATATCTATTATTTAATTAAATTAATATTCTAATAAATTAAATAATAGAATCCGTAGATTCAAGTCTTGGTGATTTGCTAATCACAAAGAGTTGTGATTGTGAAATACAAATTACATATGACTGAATCTTAAATCGTCCGTGATCATATGTAATAACGAGATATGTATATCGTTATTACAGATAGACTATTACGTGTGACATTTCTTACTTGTGAAATAAGTAGCTAATCTCACAAGTTAAAGTGTGGTGACACTTGAATGAACACGTGAATGTTTTGTTATAGAATAAAACATTGGAAACCTGCTGAGAGATTCCACATGGATAACTATCTGAGTGTCGATGGTTAATCTCTAACGTTCGGTAGTAGAATTGCTCTTTTGACTTGAAGTCATCATAGTGCCTTATACGAGGATATTCATACTTTGGTGATGTTGGATATTGCTTTGCCAAGGGTCGTTAATACGGCATCGTTCGGCTATGTCAAGAATCATATGAATGTTGTGAATGATCAATAGAGAATTTGTCACTCTTAGATAGTAAGATATTATAATCTATATTTTATACAGTTAAGTTGATAATGAAATCCTTGACCAAGGTGTTGAAAATGAGTTTTCGACTTACGTCGACTTAACAATTGGATAAAAGATATGATCGATAATTGAGATTGACATATATTCATATCTCGTAATTGATCGGATTATACTGACGAAATGATTATAGTTTCACGGTACACGAATAAGTTTGTTTTTGTCATAGCACTTGACATTTTCCGTCACATGTATTGTCCGACACATTACTAGATGTCAATCTGGGATGACGGATATGAATTGATGATAGATTAAAAGGGGTATTTTAATTTATCGATTTTGATTAGATCAAAATAATTCACGTTGTTGGACATCGTGATTGTGAACCTAATGGGTCACACACAAAAGAGAACCAGAAGAATGAGATTTACCAATTAATAATTAGGGAAGAATGCATGGTTCAGGGGTTTACTTTCATGAAATCAAAAATCAGACCCCAAAGTTTAATTTTGCAAAACTCAGGTTTTTCAATGAATTAATTAATTATATTTTACAATTAATCTATTAAATTAAATATTTAATTGTAATATAATATAATTGACCCGTATCCACCCCACCACCACCACCACCACCACTCCGGCGACTACTCCGGCGACCGTTCTCCGGCCACGATTAATTCCGACGACTATTTTCCGGCGATTATTTTCCGGCGATCGTAGCTCCGATTGCAAGGTCACAGACAAATTTAATTTCGGTCACAGATTATTTCCGAGGTCACGGGTCAAAAAATTTTGTAGGTCACAGATTTTTTCGAAATCCCACATATCTAAAATTTTATAGGTCACAGATTTTTTCGAGGTCACATATCTAAAATTTTATAGGTCACAGAAATTTTGTAGGTCACGGATTTTTTCGAAATCACAGTCACAGTCACAATTTTGAGGTCACAGACACCCACCCACCTAGGTCACAGACACCCACTTAGGTCACAGACACCCACGAACGCTGCCGCCGCCACAGCCAACATCCCAACCACCACCAAAAAATATTAGATCCACAGAAACACACATAAACACCACACAGTCGTAGCTCAACCTCCACCATAGCACCATTTTGAGGTCACAAACACCCACCCACCTAGGTCACACAATTTTGAGGTCACAGACACCCACGAACGCTGCCGCCACCACAGCCAACTTAGGTCACCACGCAAATCTGCAACCCACCACCATACAAACACACATCAACACCATCAGATCTGAGATTGAATAAAATAAAAAAAAAAAATTAAAAAAAAAACTTGCAGCAGCGTCGCCGCTGCTGTCGGTGTGTGCGACACAGCAGCGGTGTCGCTGCTGTGTCGCACAGCACGGCAGTGCTGTGCCGCACAGCAGCAGAAAGGAGGAGAGGCAGCAGCAGATCGGAGGGGGGAAGAAAGGAGGAGAGGAGGGTGGAGGCGGCGACGGGCGGTGGTGGCGATGGCGGTGGCGGCGGCGGCGGCGGGCGGCGGCGGGTGAGGGAGGGAGAGAGGGAGGGAGGATATGAAATGAATTAGGGTTTAGATAGGATGTTATATTTAGGGTAGGTAGTGGGGTGGGTAGAAAATGGGGTGGGTATATATGTTATTTTAATTTTATAAAATTATTATTAATTATAATTATAAAAACCTGATAATTGAATAAAAAACTTAAAAATCTGAATTTTTAAAATGCAAAAGAAAAGGCATGGTTTTGTGTAATTTCCTCTAATAATTAATTAGTTTGTTTGCTTATTAATAAGCCCGAATTAATTAATTGGATTAATTAAATGTTGGACCACATTAAGTTTAAGAGACGGGTCAAGCCCGCTTGGATTTATATTAATAGGCTGCTAGGGTTTGAAAAAAAAAAAATCTTTATTCTTGCTAGCACAAGAAAAGAAAATTTTAATCGTCATTTTTGTTCTCTGTGAGGATCATTATTGGAAGGTGGACAATTGAATAACTTGGATTACATATGGTGATCATTCAAGTTCAAGAAAAACTAAGGAGCTTGTGGAATTCATCAAATGTATAATTCGTATTATAATTTCCCTCTAAACACAAAGCGGATCCTTTTATGAGAATTGAAATTATTTTAGTTTCTGTTGTGCATGATTAAGTAAATCCTCTACAGTAGTCGAAATGCATTAGGTGCTTAGCTTTCTTATACCGAAATGCATTAGGTTGTGTGTTGGATGTGTGAATGGTTAGTGGAACTTCATTGTTGTTTTAACCCCCGATTGTATTTTTTTGTTGAACTATGCTTTACTGCCAGTGGTTTTGAATAATCAAATGTGCTGTTAGCCATTATTTTTGATTCATGCGTGTGGTAAATAACCACCTAAAAAGTTACTCCCTTGATCAGTTAGATCTCAAATAATTAATGAGGCCCTGGCCAAGCAGATTTATTCTAAATGGTTAGGTTTGGTCTCGACTTTCTTCAGAACTTCCAATAACAAGTTTGATGACGAGAATTAATTTTGAAACAGTATGGTTGTGTTTGAAAAACCTAATTTTTCATGGAAAATGGAAAATGAATTCTATTTCCCACTTTTTTACTTGTTTGATTGCCAAAATTTGATGTGGAATTGCATTTCTTTGCTTGTGTCACATCAACCCATTTTTCATGTTTTTAAGGAATTGACTTTCTTGTCAAAGTGGTGGGAATCCATTTTCTTGGCAAAATGGAATTGCTTTATTTAAAAAAAAAATCTAGCAATTGAAAAAAGTTCTAGATAAAATGGTAAAAAAAATTATAACTTTTATTGACAATTTCTATGCAAAACAAAGTTAAACGAATAGCATTCGGTATAGTAATTTTTTTTTTTTAAAAAATTTGGCAATTGGAACAAATTCTAGACCCAATAGTAAAAAAAAAACTATCACTTTAATTGACAATTTTCATGAACAATAAAGTCAAACGGATACCAATCTTTCAACTTTTTCGGGTGAAAAATTATACCAATAAAAAATAATTAATTACAATTCCTAGTAAAATAATTTCTGAGCAATTAAATTTCTTGAAATTCATTTTCTTTCCACCCATTTGTCACATTCGCAATCAAACGGACCAGACCCTAAGTTCGTATCCATTAGAAGAAAGTTACATAAATATATTTTTGCAAGGTTAGTTACTAGTGTTCAGAAAAATGCATAAGGAAATTAGAAATACTGCTAAAATTAGAAAAAAAATAATAGGAAGAAACATCACAATGAACAGAATAATAATGAAATAGAAGAAATCCAATTGTCGATATAGCAGAGGTATTGGAAGAAACCGAAAATTGTATTGCTCCGATTGCGTCTCTTTCTTTGGATACAACGGTTAAAAGCACTTGACTAACACCTCATTACTACTTTAGGTGAACTAAGAGTGCTCACACTTCTATCACCGAGTTAGAACAAAAAACTATTTAAACTATTAAGAACAAAACTCTTGAAACAAAGAAGGAAAGAGAAATTTATAGAGAGAACTCTCAATTTTGATGTGTGGAATAAGGAGAACACATTCTTATATAGTACTAGTATAAGACGAGTTTCAATTTGCATTAACATAAAATTGTTAGGGTTTTGTAACCACCAATTCAATTGAAAAAATTAATTAGAGAATTGAAACATATGAAGTCTTTGTTTGATCCCCATTTTTTCTAAAATACATATTAAGCCTTTTTTTAATAAAATTATATTACACGCAAATTCAAAAATTTCTTTATTTTTTAATAAAAAATTATCCATCAATCCACCATTCAAATACATTCGACACCAAAAATGAGGCTTAATTGGGCTCCATTTTCTTTTGTCAAAATATATTTTTCTCTCTCCCCATTCATCTCAACCCCAATTACATTTCCAAAATCGAAATCACAGGAAACCCTCTTCCATCTCTCCATCTTCTCTCTCTATCACCCACCCCTCTATATTTTGGAGCCGCATAGACGACTCGCATCGCACACTAAGGCGCCGCTACTAGTGGTGCAGCAGCAACGCACAGTTGTGAGAAGCGACACAGCAAGGCCGAATCGCGATGAAGTGTAGTTTCGAAACTCTGTAGAGTTAAAGACCTTGCCATGAAGCATTTCTTCTTCAACTTCATCTTCCTCAGACGTGCTCAAACATTCTTCTTTTGGAAGACACGCTAGTGGTAGTGGTGAAGTCATTGTGAATTTGACAATAAAAAGAGCTCATCGTTAGTTGTAAATGCATAAAGTTTGTTGTTGGTGTGGGCATAATATAATAGTGTTTTGAGTATTTGATTGGTTAATTTGGAAGAAATTGGTGAAGTTGTTAAAGTCAGAATTTAGCATTGTATTACACTTAATTTTGTGTGTTTCATTGGGTGATTTTAATAGGGAACCAACAGTTCTTAAGTGATACTAGGATTTGAGTTTTGTCTTCTTTTAAAAACATAGGTTTTCCACTTCCGATTGAATGAATAAAGCAGTGCAAAATCTATTATGTACAAAAATTAATGGAATTTGTTAATTGTGACTGATTTTGACTAATTTTTTTTTGTTAATTGTGACCGATTATAACTCGTTGTGACCAATTCTGTGTTAATTATGATTGATTGTGACTTGATTACATACCGTCACAATTAAGATTGACTTGGTCACAGACAGTCACATTGAACACAAATTTGGTCAGAGTTAGTCACATTGAATACAAACTTGGTCCAATTAGTTACGGATGACACATGTCAGTAGCTTGATTATATAAAGTGACTTAAAATTTTTTCGATAATTTTTTTAAGAGGTGGAGGTAGGGGTGGGGTGGTGGTAGGTGGACCCATGGGGGTGAGGTGTGATTTTCAATTTTAAATTTTCTAGAAATTTTTAAATTGCCGAAGCGGCCGCCAGAACTATCATCGGAGTGGCTGCCGAAACAGTCGCCAGAGTAATCGTCGAAATAGTTGTCAGAGCAGTCGCCAGAGTAAATGGGCCGCCTTCGATTGAGAGAATGGGTAGGGAAAGGATAGAGATGAGAGAAAGAGAATGATTTGTATTTGAAATTTAATAAATTGAGGTAATTGTATTATATTATAATTAAAAATATTTAATAAATTGATTTAACATCTGATTTTTGAAATTTTTTTTGGAGTTTGTTATTTTTGAAATGTAATTCTTATATATATGATTTATGTATTGTTCCCTAAAATAATATTACTTAGAGACCCAAAAATTTTCCTTATTTTTAACCACACGTTCTTAAAAAAATTACTATTTTAAAATACATTTTCCCTCAAAATCCAATTTTAATGAATTCCAAACAGGGGCTAAATTTGTTGTTACAATTGTCATTCACTTCATTTTTCTCTATTTTTTAATTTTTTTCCCAACAACTAGATATTGTCAAATTACAAGGTCTAGATCCAAGCTATGAGAAGGCCTATCTGAAGAAGACGAAACTGAAGCAAATAGTGAAACAGGGCATCTAAGTTCAGGTAGAACCGTATAAGAGCTTATGGGTCCAATTAACTCGATTTTCTCCCATGAACTATTTGTGTCAATGAATTAGTTGAATCAAAATAAGGTGTAAACCAAAAATAGTTCAAAGCATTTTACATAAAAAACAAGCTTTATAAACTAAAAGTCAGAAAGTAAGGAGGTCATTTTCTCTTTAGAAAAATCCCTCCATTTTGTTTGGTGATCCAACACAACTTGTTCTTATTAATAAAACAAATCTTTCTGCGACGCTTACATAGGACAAATATCTTTTCCATACAAACATTCATGTCTATAAATCAAGCAACAGTTTTCACCTGAATTGACTGGAAAACTGTCTGTGCGGCGGAAGTTGGGATTATATCTGAAACTACTAAAACTGCATCTCCATCCTTAATTAAACCTTTTGTTTTAATAAGATTGATTGATCTGTTGATGTTGGCTTCCATGTCATCTGATAAATCAATGAGAATAGGAGTAACTCCCCATTGCAAATTGAGTGCCATTCTTGTACTGCTGTCATTTGTGAATGCAAATATCGGCGAATTTGGACGGTTGCGTGAGATGAGCGAAGCCATCTGTCCATGTCTTGTGTAGACAAATATGGCATCCAGTCCTAGGTTGTTTGCTGCATTTGAGAATAAACTGTTAGTTGAGGTGAAGCTCACAAGTGAATATGCAGGGATTAAATGGCATTTCTCATAGTTATTGTTGCTCTTGTTAGTTCGTAGATATCAGTAATTTTGCATGATAAACAAATGGCATGTTTGGTAATGCGGACTAAAATATTGGGATTGTACAAAGGAAGAAAGGAAGCTAAAATCTCCATTGTAGTGTCCAATAGCATCCAATAGTACGTACCAAACATACTCTAAAGGTAAATTAAATCGACTTATCTTTGCACCCTGAATACCATGAATCCTATAAACCACTAGTGAAGAAATTAACGTTGTTTACAAATTAGAAAGATTACGCCACTTCCTTGAGTTTTCTTTATAGTTATGTTTGAATGAAATATTATGATCCTAGAAAGAAAGAAACAAAAATAAAAGGCGTTTCCGTTTTCCTCAAAAGCTTATATTCGTTGTAAAGAGATAATATTAAGTTATTTATGAGACCACCAAATATTTCGTGTAATGACTTCTAACTTGCAGAAGAAGACATACCCATTCCAGCAGCACAGTTACAGATTTGCTCAGCAATTTGGTCTGGCACAGATGCTCCGAGTTTATGCTCAAATAAAACGGTTTCCCTGCTCTCTTCACGGCTCCATAGTTCCATTCGTCCGCTAGTCATCCTTAAAACAGATAGAGCCTTCTGGCCATATGGACCTATTGCCGATTCTCCAGAGAGCATCAGTGCATCAGCATATTGCCGGACAGCTTCAGAAACATCAGCAACCTGAAACAATGGTTAGACCTGCCATGCTGAATGCCCATAAGATGAATATAGTGGACATGAGGATGCTAAGATGGATTCAACTTAAATGGATAAGCCAAATAAATACAAGCCAACAAGTGGGGTGGTGTCGATTGAGGATAAAAATTAAGGGACAGACAAGTTAGGAGGATGGGACATAGTTTTGCATAGACCTAAAGAGGCTCCCATTCATAAGAGCAATGCCATTTAGATTGAAAACATCACAAGAGAGAGGAGTGGACTAATAATACTCCAAAAAGAGCGACGAAGAGGATTCATGTAGCCGAATGCCCAAACCTTTAGTGAAAATAAAACATAGTTTGTTGGTTGTTTTTTATACCATAAGTTCAATTTGAAGAGAATGTGACGTGTTTGGCAGGATAGATGAAGCAAAGTGAGAAAAATGATGTTGTGTCTGAAAATGGGGAGTGATGTAATTTCTTGACACTTTTGCTATTAAGTTGGCAAATTGTTGCGGATGAAAAATAGAATACCTCAGCTCTTGTTGGAGTAGGATATTCTATCATTGATTCTAGAAGCTGAGAGGCTATGATAACTGGCTTGTTGAACTTTCTGCAGCGATAAGAAATTTCCTCCTGCACTGTTGGAATCTGTTCAAGTGGGATTTCGACTCCAAGGTCTCCTCTTGCTATCATGATTCCATCAGAAGCCTCAACAATTTCGTCCAATTTATGGAGGGCTTCCAAACTCTCTATCTTAGCCAAAACTTTTATTGATCTGTGAATTGACAATAGAACATCATATACTGAATTCTAAAAG
This sequence comes from Fraxinus excelsior, assembly GCA_019097785.1. Classification (NCBI taxonomy): domain Eukaryota; kingdom Viridiplantae; phylum Streptophyta; class Magnoliopsida; order Lamiales; family Oleaceae; genus Fraxinus; species Fraxinus excelsior. The sequence continues at coordinate 26,453,762 of CM032639.1, read as the reverse complement.
ATGCTTTTAGCATTTTAGAAATAGTTGGCACAAAAAGATAAAAGATAAAAGAGAAAAAATTAGACACTCTGGTAATGCTTGAGCTCCACGAGCTCTACCTATTTATGCATCCATATAATGTGGCACAAGATCCACACTGCACAATGAGCACGTTTGCCTTTGCCTAAGTCCAGAAAGAAAAAGGTAAACATACTGTTTTGAGAAGTGAATACATACTTCTTAAAAAGTAAGCTTTTGAACCAAGAGATACTTTTACTTCTTATCGACAAAAATGTTTGGCAAAAAAAGTTATAACTTCTAAAGCTTAGACATATAGCTGCTAGTTTGGATAAAATTACAAGTTGCTGAAATTATAACATGATAAAAAAAAATTAGTAGTTGTGGATCTTAAGAAATGTGAGATTAAAATTAATGTTTGATTTTAACCATTAAATTATAAGAAAATTATAATGTTTTCCAAACGTGCTTATGTTTGGCTTAAGCTTAATAAAAGTTACCTTTTAAGTTTTAAGCATTTTATTTTTTAGGCTTGGCCATACATGCTAGTGGATAATGTTAAAGTAAGAAAAACAACATAAACAAATAAAATTGAATCGGCTGATTAACATGAACAGCGGATATTGCAGTCAATTGCAAAAATAAAGTGCTACAGTGAGATGGAAGGACTATAGCATAGTGGCTGAATCAAAATGTTATTCATCTGGTTATTTCTCTTTCAGAAATTTGCTTACTTGGAGGATTTGGTGGGAAGGTATTTCTTAAGGTGTGTGACAACATCAGCATCTTTGACAAACGACAAGGCAATAAAATCAATACCTTCAGAAATCGCAAACTCAATATCGGACCAATCCTGTAAATCACAATGCAAGAATCAGAAATATGGGAACAAATTTATATTGGCTAAGGACAACCTACATCTCCAAACAAACAATTTCAAATAAAGTCATGCAATTAGTTTACCACAAGTATCATAGATTCACACAGAATCTCCATATTTTTAAACTCTTCGCATTCACTTGCAGCAACGGTAAGAAAGAGTTTAGAAAGATCATATGCGTAATGAGATGTTCTGAATCTCAGACTTTTCAAAATAGTCAGAGTACCCGTGTCGACTCGACACGACGTGGATATGGGTATGGATATGGAATATGTATCAGATCCTCCAAATTTCAACCAAACTTCATCGTTTTTGCTTCTTCTTCTTCTTTTTTTTTTTTTTTCTTTTTCTTCTTTCTCGTTTCTGCTCTCTAAAAACCTAGCGTCATCACCAAGAGGATGGAGAAAGGCAGCGGAGCCAGATTTTTCCTTCTTTTTTCTGTCTTTTTTTCCTTTTTTCTTTCTCTTATCGGTAGTTTAGAGTTTTGTTTGTATAAAATGAAAATGTGTTCTATATAGTGTTACTTAGTACTCCACTAAATCCAAATTGTAATTAAGTCCTCATTTTCTATTATATAACATTTAGTAATTCCCATAATTGAAAATTAAACCCCAAGATTTTATTTTATTCATCTTAACCCTTTAGTCAATACCCATTTCATTCTTTGCGAATAATTGATTTTAGTCTATTCAAAAAGACATCTTGAATTAGTAAAAAAATTGAAGTATAAAAGACGTAATCACGTAACCGTATCCGAAATTTGGATTTATTTTAGCTATGTCCTCATATTCTACATTTTAGAAAATTAAAAATCCAACACTTAGATACATATCTGTACCCGAGTCCGAGCATCATAAATGAGATGACGGGTGAAATTCGTCAACGTTAAGTTCACATGGGGTTAGTAATTTCTTTTCCTGAAAAGCCGAAAGATGAACCTCTGGATTGTTGAAACAAAATAATGATACATATGCCAATTCATTCCCAGGACTATAATTGATTATCACATAATTAACAAAGGAGAAAATGGAAAATGAAACTTTTATAACCTTGGTTGACAGAGTTGGAAGCTCATCACTTCTCCCGACAAGCCTTCCATCTCTCCAGAAGCTCAGTTTAGCACGGGGAAGGAGTAAACCAGGGTCTGTGCACTTGCAACGCAAATCATTCCCAATCTTTTCCACAACTTCGAAGGTAGCCATTCCTCCATCAATAACAAGCTCATCACCCACGTTTATACCTAAAGGAGAGCAAAATCGTTAATAAAAACAATTGTTACAATATTGCCATTAAAAAAAAAGGAAAACTTAAGGATTCATTTGCATTAACAAACTTACCTTCGGAGAACCCTTCATAGTTTGCTTGAACTGTAAACGGACGAGTACCCTCAAATTTTTCAGTAGTAAAATCCCAGATTGAGCCATCCTATAGGTACAAAATCAATAATTCATTTCAATCAACTATCATGTGTCATGGTACTAACTACAGTTAAGAGCACAGATAAACCTAAAAGCAGTCACAAAATGAGCAAAGCACACATAGACATAAAGTAGGCCACCCTCGATGTAAGTTATGTTTACTCATGGCTACAAGTTTAACCGTAACAAAAAACAAGAATACAAGTTTTTCTCCCACCTATCTTGCCCTCCAAAATCGACTTCCTGATAAATCCTTTACATAGTAAAAATATTATGTCAATCCGCAATCAAGGAGATAAATGAACAATATGATTAGGCTCGATGGAATACAAAATTTGAAAAAAAAAAAAAAAAAAGTTCCACTGAAATGGCTTAGATTGATTACCTCTGCTTTGACAGAGGATGGAGCCCCATGATCAACAATCTGAATCTGACTGCCTTCAGTATCAATCATCACAGACACAGAAAACCCTTTTTCTTCATTCAAATTCTTAATCTTCCTAATGACATCTTGGTGCCACTCCCTTGTGTTATGACACATATTAAGCCTAGCCACATTCATCCCTCCCAATGCCAACTTCTCCAAATTATCCGAAGAACAGCACGCCGGACCAATCGTGCACACAAGCTTCGTCTTCCTCAACCCCAAAAAACCCTTCTCCTTCAATTCCTCTTCAGACACAACATCCAGTCCCAAAACCTCTTTAGATTTCTCCAAGTCCTTAGAAATTTCAGTGCTTTCCACCCCCACTTGCATTACTGCATACACCCCAGTTTTAACCCTACAATTCTTCAACTTCCCAGCACTAAAACTAACTCTACGACTTGAAATTGGAAACCCAAACACCCCCTTCTTGAAATCACATATGGGTTCTTTTCCACTAAACTTTAGAGATAAATCCCCTACCACAGCCATGATTTTTCAGAATTTTGATCCAAGAAAAGTCAATGATAGGCTCTGATCAAGAAAACGAAAAGGGTTTAGTAAAGAAGAACCAGATTGATGATATTTAGGTTGTTTGGATTGGGAAATCCGCCAAGTTTGTCTATTGTTCGACAAGATTTTATTAGTCTTACAAGAAAGATTGGAATATATATATATAATTCGTATATTCTATTCAAGAAAAAAGAATTTTTCCCATTTGAGAAAAAATCCAGCTACTATTTGTTCCACTTATTTCTTAAATTAATTTGAAAGTAGGGACGGTTGAAAAGAGCGGTAGAACGTACACCTCGTCTGAGCCTCATTTTCTCATCAAAATATATTTTTAAACGGTGATTTGACTTTATTTTAACTCTATTTATTCTTATTTCTTTCGCAACTTCTAAAATACATTTTTTTGAACAAAATGGGGGCTCAAACAACGTGATAATAATATTAGCTGTCCAATTCAACCTCAACCACCCTTTTGTTTCCAGTTGATTTTCTGTCAGTCCTTTTGTTGTTCTTTTTTCTCCAGGTACCCACTTTTTAAATCCCTGTTTGGAACACAGACAAATTTTCATTCTCATTTTTTTACTCATTTTAACCACACGTCTTCAATAAAATAATATTTTTCATTTCATCAATAATTTTTCCTTCTTTTTCAACCACAGTCCACATTTTCTCCATCAATCTAATATTCTAAAATACATTTTTCCAAAATAACGTTGCTCAAACACACTCTAATTATAAGATACCAATTATTTTTAAAATACCTTTTTTTCTTCCTTATTTGTAATCTCGCGTTCTTCAATAAAATAATACTACACATAAATTCAAAAAAATTCTTTATTTTTTAATCACACATTTTTCATCAAAATAATATTCCAAAATACATTTTATAAGTTCATATTTGAGTGACATTTTTTAAAAATAGTTCTTTATACTCAGTTTCAATTACTTTTTCTTTCGATAAAATAATTTCGCGTTGAAAGTAAAAAAGAAAAAACAATCTTCTTTAAACCACGTGTTTTACCAAAAAAAATAAAAATAGGCTCAAACTGTGACCGAGAGAAATTGGACCCTGTTCGACAATTATTATTTGGAAAGAAAACAATAATTTGAATAATGATTTTTAGAAAAATATGTAATTAAAAAGAAAAAAAATTGGGTTTACTCGGAAAATTTTTTATTGTGTAAATGTGTGGTTGAAAATAAGTATGAAGAAAAAAGAGTTTTTAAATAATTGTTATCAGGACTAATATTTGTGGCTGAGACTCGATTTTTAGGATAAATTTGACCCATTTATATTTTGAGACGTTTCAACTGTGATCTTGTAACATGTAGTCCATATTTGAGCATCAATCTTTAAAATTCATTACATTTTCAATCATATTTTAATAAAATAATTTTGTGCACGTAATTCAAAATTTCATACTTTTTAATCATGCCCATGTTTGGTGCATATTTTTTTCCCTAAGAATGTATTTTTTTATGTGATCGATAATACATGATTGAAAAAGAAAGAAAATTTATTGATGTAATGAAAAATATTATTTTATTGAATAATGTGTGGTTGAAAATTATTAGAAGAATGAAAAACGAAAAAATAATGTGACTCAAACAGTGACTATATATATTTTCAAAATCGCATTTTACAAAATATAATCTTAAATATGGGGCTTGAACTGGAAATGGTATACAGAGCCCAAAACATTCATTTTTTACAAAATATAATTTGAAAATTGGGCTCGAACACGGACATAATATACCGCGCCTAAACAAGCGATATATTTCAATGCATATGGACTTTCATATTTTCTTAGATTGAATCAAAATATCTCCCCTTTACTTAGATTAAATAGTTTAGATGTAGCTAGTAACGGATTTATGACCGAATTACAAGTCGAACTACATAAGTTTTTTACCTACCTAAAAAAATTTAGTGGCATGGGGATTAGACCAGGCTACATGCCGGCCTAGTCCCCCCACATCTGTTCCTGGATGTAGCATTATATTTTCTTTTGGTGACAGACTCCCTCCGTTTATATAACTCCCGTTTGGTACACATTTTTTAAAATACATTTTTAATCACATATTATTCTAATAAAATAATTTTGTACATGAACTCGTATTTTTCCTTACTTTTCTAGTCACACATTCTTTAAAAAAGTTATTTTTCATAAAAAAAAAAAAAAAAAAAAAAACTCTCAAAAAATGCAATCTAAAAGCATGTTTTAATGCATATGTGCGGTTTGTTTCCATTCTTTTGCCTCATTTTAATAGCTTTTCAAACAGTTGCAAATGCAGCAGACCATTTTTTTGACTTTCTATCTCACAATGGAACCCGTGTGTTGTAAATTCCAAGCTACAAAGCCTGACACAAGTGTGCGATTCAGTCACTTTAACTGTCCTCCACTCATTTTTCAATAAACAAACACGAGAAAAAACACTAACTCTGCAGGCAATAAAATTAAATTGGAATACATGGAACGCATTGGCCAATAAAATAACACTAAAATTTTCGCGTTTCGTGCACATTTTACGAATCTAGTCCTAAATATTGGTATGGTCTAATGTTTATTCCGATTCATAAGGGTCTGTTTGAATCTCATTTTTGTGTAGAATATATTTTAAAATAGTAAATTAATAGAGGATATGTAGTTAAAAAATAAGAAATAATTTTAAATTTAGGTTTAATATTATTTTATTAAATAGTGTGCGATTGAAAACAAAAGAGAGAAACTTATTTTTAAAAAAATGGGGATCAAGCAAGTGCTAGAGAAATTTAAAGTAATTAATCATTTATATTATATTTTAACTTTATTACTATTTGGTGGATTTAGCTGATGGAAATTATTTGAGGAAAATAATGTTTTGCATAGTGAATTGTTGGAGAATGTGTACTTAAAAAATAAGGAAAAAATTTAAGTTTTCGCGTAGAATATTTTATTGTGCGAATACGTGGTTGAAAATAAGCATGAAAAAAAGAGTTTTGAAATAATAATTACCAAACAATGCCTTAATTGATGTTAACATTCTTAGTAAGTTCAACTTTTTAAAAGAAAGCAGTGGATAATTATTTTAAAATCGTTATTTAAAACTCTCGACTTCCTTGACATCCGCGGTGAACTATACGATCGTGTAGCGAAAGGGGAAAAAAAAAATGAAAAAGCATTATCCATGTCCTATGGAGTAGTATATTTTAGAGCAAGAGTGTGTTTAATGCATATTAAAATGAGAGAATGCATTTTTTTGAAGTGATGTGATAAGGTATTTGTGGTGGAAAAAGAAGGAAAAGTTCTTAATGTGATGAAAAAATATTATTTTATTGAAAAATGTGTGGTTGAAAATGAGTAGAAAAATAAAAATAAAAATCTTATAATTATTTTCTATTTTCCGTCTCTATACACATTCTTTTTCCTTCAAAACTTACGAAAGATTATGAATGTTAGGCTGGTGGCTAAAAGTTTAAAATGACTTTTTCGATTTAAAGATATGGTTAGAACTTATGATTGGTGTTCTCCTATGTTACATTATTCTAAAATGTATGTTACTCATACACGTGATATGATATGTAGGTCACGTTTGGTAGAGATTAAAATCCAATTAAAATTGAAAATATAGTCTTTATTGAGTTCCACTCGTCTAATAAAAGTCAACAATAATGACTAATTTTTCAATTTTAATTTCTATCGAACGGGCCCTTATTTGTACGTATTGATGGAATGGTAATTGTAGGCTTTCTACTAAACTATTTTTTGATGATATAAAATAAAAGATTAAAATTATGTACTTCCGCCTCTTAGAAATTGACTTTTATAAGTGTTTTCGATATTAGTAAGCTATATTCAATGTTAAATTGATTTACTAATAACATTGGTAATAACAAAAGCTTTGAAATATGTTATTTTCTTACTAGTACTTAAATATTATTGATAAGACTTTATTTCAACTTAAGATTTATTTGTGTTATGTCGATAAGTTGAAATATGTGTATAGGTTTTTATTGAATTATATTCCGAACTTATATAAATATTGAATATGTTATATATACTTAATTTTAACTGATAATTGTTAAGAATTGTGTTCTATCTTAAAATGTTAATGTTGTTAAGATGAATAATTCAAACCCGTATAAATTGGTCTATACTTTCATTTTTATTCGATGTGAGATTTTACCTCTTAACATGTCCCCACAAAATGGTAGCTCGTTGTGAGAATACCAATCTTGAAATACACGTGCTCAGAATCTTAATCGGATCGAATTACTCGTTAGAACTTAATAGGTTTTGATACCATGTTAAAACTTCGGATTCCATCTTAAAAGGTCAACCTTGTTAACATAAGTAGAACAAACTCTTATAAATTGATTTATATTTTTTTTCTTTAATCGATGTTGGATTTTATTCCTTAGCATTAACATGCATATGCCTTTTATGTCATATTACAATCATTACATTTAAGTCACTGTACATATTTTAAGTCAACCATTAATGGATGAACAATTGGAAGAACGATTCAAGCTACTGAAGGCATGTAGCAATATTTTAATTCTGACTTTTGAGGTGATTAGGTTGCCGCGTTCGACTACAATATTAATAGTTTTCAAATATACCATTAGGATGGAAACTCGTTAGGCATTATACAAGAGCAAACAATGATCACCTGCCTATCGAAATGTGGTACAAAGAAAAGTTTCCTTGGTCAAAAGATTGTCTAACAAATTGCTGAGGTCGCTGAGGAGATTCAAAAACCAATGAAGACTTCTTACACTTAGAAGTGTCAATTTGGCTCGTTGATTCGAACGGTTCATGGTTCGGCCCAAGAAAAGCTCGAGCCGACCTTGCTAGCGGCTCGGTTCTATCGAGCCAAGGCTCAGCCCGAGCCCCATTTTGAAGAGTAGGCTGAAGCCCGAGCTAGGTCGTGTGGCTCGGTGAGCCAGGTTTGTCAACCCTTTTCATGCATTTTTCATGTTTTTCTACTATTTTATTTCATGCATTTCTCATTTATGTGGTCAATAGAAGATTGTGTTTAGTGATTCGTACATCGTTCGAGAGAAGATTGTGCATTTTAGACCAAATAGTAGAAACTCTAGGTTTGTTCAGTAGATAGAGATATACCATTAGCCCTAAGTGACCCAATGAGCTATTTTCACAAAGATTTAATGTGATTATTTGGTTTTAATCGACATAGAGATATAGTAAGTTAGTCAATCAATTAAGGTTAATTTCGTTCGAGAGAGGTAATTAACTAAATTTGAAAAATTGGGTCTAACATCATAAATGAATAATTTGTTAATTGGTTTGTGGAGAAATTAATTAGGTGACGGTTAAGCGAAACCATGAATCCCAACCATGTTTTCCTCCAAAATTTTTAAGTGTTTATATTTTTTTATTTTATAGATTTTTTGTTAACTTTCCTTAATTTCCAACATCAAGTTTTATTGTGTGTTTGTTTTTATTATTAAAATTAATTTCGATAAAGTTGTGTAATCAAAAGTAAACATTCTTCGAGAAATCGACAACTCGAATTCACAATGTCTACTTTATTACTTGAACACAACCCATGCACTTACGGTACATAATTTTAGCGAACAACTGTCTTCCAATCATTTTTTTACGACAACTTCATTCGTCAACCAATGTGTTAAATTTCTCTGACAAAATAGCATAATTCAAGCCAAAACAGCTAAACTTCATTATTCAAATACAGTTAAACCAAACTGTACCAATATTGGCCAAAAAATGCTTCTACCAGTGAGTTTCCAACTTTAGTTTTATTAACACTTTTTATTTACGCATTGGATTTTAGTAATATCGGCCAAATTTAAGGATGCACTTAATTCAAAGCATGGTTTATCAGGGAAATTGTTTAAAAATAGGGGGATGTGTAGCGCAACATTATTGGACAATTTGAAAAAAAAATACCCCCACATGTAGGAGTGTCAATTTCACTTGCCGGCTCAGACAACTCGTAACTCAATCCCAAAAAAGCCTGAACTGGCTAGGCTCAAGACTCGGGCCGATCCCACAAGCCACATGGACCGTTCGTGTCACGGGCTATTTTCGGCCTATGAGCCGAACCTTAAAAAAATTAAATTAAAAAAAAAAAAAACCAATAGGCAGCATGCCACTATTGCTATGAAGGCAGCATGTAGCTGTCTGTTTTTTTTTTTAATTGGTAAGTCAACTCGACTCAACAAGACTTGAGTTGAAAACTCGACTCGAGTCTGATTTTTTTGACAGAGCAAAACCTCAGCTCAGCCGAGCAAAAACAATCTCACACCATTTTTACTCGATCCGACCCCGACCCTCAAGTTTCGGCTCACGAGCCAGCTCATTGACACCCCCTACACATAGGCAACACTTGTCATCGCCCATGTTTCTAAATCCTATTTGAGTAGCGTTATTCAAATGAAAGTACTTCTAAATTTAGAGTATCTAGATTTAAAGTGTTACAATCTAGGTGGGCGACTACGGTCCCACAACCATTAGAATGCATGCATGTTGTTGGCCATAAGCTTATATAATTCATCGAATCTCGCCTCGGTCTTGTTTGGGCCAAATTTTAATCTAAATCAAAGTCAAACAATCAATAGCAATCATATCTTTTATGTGTCCCACATTTTTTCACTCACACATTTCAAAAACTTATTTCACAATCCATTTAAAATTTGATTTTAATATACACCAAACACTCTCCTGATTTGCACGTAAGCAATTTTCAACCATAAAAAACAAAATCATGTTAAAGTTTATAAATAAATTCTCATATAATTAAAAAATAAAGCATACACAATATTCAGTTATTCTAAAACCTATAACTGAAAATAAAGAGAGGTAAAAGAATCATGCTTGGTGTACACTATTATTTACAAGTCGTCTTACGACAAACCTGGCCGAAGCCCTATATATAACCCATCACCTCACCTTGTCTTTCAGAATCTCTCTAAAATTCTCTCTCGATCTCTTTACTAACCACTACAAATATGCGTTGTACAAAGCAGTGTTTCGTCAGGTTGTCTCTAAGATGGCGATGAAGAACGAAAGTGATGCCGCGATGAAGAAGAAAACGCAGGGTAAAAAGAAGATTGCAATGAAGAAAATAGAAAAGTTGAGCAACAGGCAAGTGACTTTTTCCAAACGCCGAGTCGGACTTTTCAAGAAAGCGAGAGAACTCTGTGTTCTGACCGGCGTTGAAATCACTGTTATCGTACAATCGGTAGCCGGCAAACATGTCTATTCTTTTGGGCACAACACTGTGGATTCCGTAATCAATCGTTTTGAGAACGAATGTCCTGTTGATTCTGTGGTAAACTCTGGAAAAACACCAGATCACAGCAAGGATTATTCTGGGATTTGTAAGGAGTTGGAGGCGGAGAACAGAATGAATGACGGTGGCCTGTTCTGGTGGGACATGGAGGTGGACGGACTTGAACTGGAAGAACTTGAGAGGTACAAGGCTGCATTGGAGGAGTTGATGAAGAATGTGAACAAGAAAGCAGATTCCTCGTTTGTTTGATTGATTATATTCTGTATTAATTTTTTGTATTATCTTTAGAAAGATATAATTAGGGTTCTTGTTGGTACGAGAATCGATTGACGTAATTAAACGAATTTCAAATTACTGTATTAGTTTCTTGGGTTAATATAAGTTTCTGATCCAATTTCTTGCTGCAAATTTCAAACTGTATTATCGTATTAATATAACAAGATTGATGTTTGGTTTTATTTATTCTGGGATTGTTGTTTTTCTTTTTAAATTTGTAAAGATAACATTAATCCAATTTCGTAGTTTCTTTTTTCCTTCATGAAGTGTTTTTGGCATTAGTATTTTAAACCAGAAGGCAGAAAGTGTTAAAATGTAATGATAACAAAAATCTTGATTATGCAGTATAGGCTTCCTTCTTGCCTGTCCACAAATTGCCTTAAGAAGGTAAACAAAAATAACCAATATGTGCGTAATGAGTAAATAATCATTGAAGTCATGGTTGTTGACGTTATCAATATTGATGATTTGATTGAAATCAATGTCTATTAAATGAAATTACAAACAATGATATCGTGATACTGGTCCCATTAGTTAGTATTTGTATGTATAATTTGTTGGAGATGTTACACCGATAATGTGTATATTATATTCATAAAAACATGCCGTTTATATGCAGGAAATCGAAATATAATTCGGCTTATCAAAATAGTTGAGAAGACAACTTAATGATTTACCGAATCCAAATACACGAATATGGACTCGTTACATTCCATTTTTGAATGAAGACATGTCTATAACCTTGCAATATAAACATATAAACAAGGTTAGTCATTTTTTTTTAAAATCAAAATAAATGAAATCGAAAATGGAAAGATAAGAAAAGAAGATATGCTAATGATGTGATGGGCCGAAGCAAGTGTTGAACACTTTTTCCTTAAAATGGGTTTACTACGCATCAGTGCTAACGATTTTTCGGCAACAATCTCCCAAGATACAATGATCACGTCAAGCCATAGGAGCATTCCAAATGGCTTAGACCAACGATTTTGAACAAAATTCTCTTTTTACCGAACTTATGATTTTATGCAAAGAAATCACTTTTGATGAAGTGTTTTATGCAACATAACATGTAAAGAATGATATGGAATAATAAATACACGTCCAAGGGGTCCTATATATAGAGGATGAGGAGTTGTGAATGAACTGTCACGCCCTAAACTCAGCAATTCTTGCCAAATGTCGCACCATTCATTGTCGCTAGCCGTCGCCATTGTTTTGCTTGAGCGATAAAAATAATGACTTCATCGCTAGCCTGTCTCCAGCCTATCCCTCGAGCGACAGCACATCGATAAGCTAGCAACATCCTTAGTCAATTTTTTAACTTTAGACCACAATTTCTCATTCATTCGAAATTGATTTTGATATTTCAAATATACCACGACGATCTACTCGAGGAGTAGAACAAATTGGTCTATTTACATTTGTAATTTGACCATTGGATCAAGTCCGAATATTTGGACAAAATTGACACGAAAGTTATTTTTCCAAGTTTTTGGTTTTGACACTTAACCAAAATCGAGTAATTCTCATTGAAGCGACCTCATTTCAAACTTACATAGGTAACCTCCTATTAAAAGTATTCTACCCTACTCACTTGACTTAATTAAGATATAAGAATCATTAAAAGTGTATATTAATCTTCAATCATTCTGCAGAAAAGCACTTTAATTATCATAAAAATGAGCAAGAATAATTTCCTAAGTATTTCATGGAATCTTCATAATTTAGTTATCCCTTTGACGAAGATCTTAGGATCTCTAGTCAACAAGGTAAGGTTACCATTATAAAGACTCTTACATAGTAGGCTTAATCTCATTCTCTTCGATATGCAATATACTTGATCTCTTGGTAAATTTCTTAAAGGTACCACGAGTTTACACCATTGAGATCAACTGCTTGTGGTATTTGTCTACGACATATATGTCTAGACTTACCATTACATGTGACTTAGTATCTTATTAAATATAGATAGCCAACGATCGATTCATTTAATAGATACAAATTGTCAACAACTAAAAAATCTTCTTATGAAACTACATGTTTCTTACTAATTTTATCTACAGCTTTATCATTTTTCAAATTCGATTTTCGCATTTCTATCAAATCATCACACTAGTCAATCATATTTACTAGTGAATTTCAGACTCACGGGTATTCAATATTCAATATTGAACTATTACAAGACATTTATGAATATTCTTCAAATATTCCAATTGTTCTTGCATATCCAAACAAACACCATAATTGGCTTTCAACCCATCTCGTCCACTTTAGATTGAGTGTATATCATCCTTATAATTAGTATAAGGATTTCTACATTTTCACTTCATAGACATTCTTCTATGATTTATAAGGTATAAAAAATTTAATTTGTAGAATTATTTACCTCCAAAATTCCTTAATTAGGAATACATATGCAATAAAGTTGCATCCACAAGTTTTAAACTTTACATGTAAGTTCGCAAACATTAATGTTAACCCCCACATTTTTTGGTTATACTTGAACTTAGAGTTCATCAACTCTTTCATAGTTCAATAATGTACATATCGAATGCTTCATGAAAGTCTAAGTACTTTCAAAATCGTGGTCGTCAATTCACAATTTATTGAAATTGCATATAATGTACTTCAATCCAACTACAATTTGATCGAGGTCATCACATAGACCAATAATGTTTTTCCAAGTATAAACCAACTTAATTGTTTCTACGCATGTAGTACAGTACAACAATGAAGAGGGCTAAGTATCTTGATTCACAAGATTGCAATTTCTCCAAACATATGCAATTTATCAAATATTCAAATTTGTGACATTTCACAAGACATTATCATAGGGTACCAATTCACTCTATATTCTATAGGTTGAAAAGTTGTATAAAAAAAAAAACCCTACAAAAAGACACACCTCTTGAAATTAATCTCTATAAAGAGACGCACCTATTGAAAAATAATCACATCAAAAGTCATGATCTTTCATATGAAAAGACACACATGTTCTTCTAAATTGATTCTAGAATATTTCATAATATTCTGTATTATTTTCCAACGATTTCATGTAATTAAGCGGCTTACTTCTCATTATTAAATAATAATTCTCACTTAGTACAAAATCACATTTTGTCATACTCTTATGCAAATACAATTTTGCATAAATCTTCTCACTTAATTTTATCAAATTGATTGAGGCTATTAACATTAACCAAAGTTAACCTTCTTTCAACAAATAGTTGACATTCTTCCAACATGTATACATGTATAATGACATATATAACATTCAAAGTGAGGAAATGAATAGCAACGAATATGCTTGTTCCAAACTTTTATACATTCATTGTATAAATTTATATCATCTTAGTCAACACATGTTGTGATCAGGAATATCAAAGTCTCATGGAAGTCTGTGCACTTCCACATAATAAGGGATATTGCAATCTCATTATCACAACATGAATTATCAAAACATGCACCATGCACTTCCAAATCCAATAGCAATTTCCATCACAAATGAAATATGTTCACCAACCATTATGTGACGAAAATTATTCTAACATTTACATACTAAATATATGTTGCTCAAATTTTAAACATAAAACAGATTACACACAATTGTCATTACATACTTCAAAAGGTGCAAATGAACCAATCACATATTTAAAGTTATAAAGCTTTAAGCCATAATAGTTCAATTGTTTAAAACAAATCAGAAGTTGATTTATAAATTATGCACATTTTCATCATGTAAACACCTATTCACATGCAAGCAATTGAAATGATACAACTTATAGTAAAATACCAATCATTTTAATTAATTTCGATATGTACATAGTATATCATGAAGACATACATACTCATGCCCTTTCATAGATGTAAACAGATAACCGCAAGACATTTCATACACCAAGACAAATAAATTTATGCTACACAATTCCAAAAGGATCACACCATTTCAAAAATAAATAGATTGTCTTTAATGGGGAAATATACATCTTTCATAATGCATATTCAACCAAAATAGATTATATAATTACACAAAATAGATTATATAATTACAGAAATTTTGGTTTCAATTATTTATGCATGAGTTCAAGATCACAGTTGCATACTTTCAACTATTCAAAGGATTGATTCACGGTAACTTCGGAATATAAAGCACATACCGAAAGTCCATCTTAAAATTGTTGGGGATGTTACACAGATAATGTGCATATTATATTCACAAAAACATACTGTTTATATGCGTGAAATCGAAACATAATTCAACTTATCAAAATAGTTAAGAAGACAACATAATGATTTATCAAATCCGAATACATGAATATTTTAGACCAAGAATAACTAACTAAGATGTGGTGAATTGGTTTTTGAAACTTTTTTAACATTTAGTCTCAAAACAATACAATACACAAGATATAAATGCTAAGTGTAATACAACAAGTAAATATGCAAATATGATAACTTAATTCAAGTATGATATAATACAATGTAAATAGTAATTTAAAGTAAAGTGTAATAATGTAAAGATAGCAAACTAATTTAATGGGGTTCGATCCAATGCAATGATCTACGTCCCCGTAACCAAGCTCTCCGTCACGAGTAAGGCCAAATGCACTAAAGTAAATGGTAACTTACAAATAAGGAGTACCGATCCTTTTACAACGTTGAGCTTTTTGGGACTTCAACACGACCCACACTATTGAGCTTTACAGGACCTCAATATGACCCACACTATTGAACTTTACGAGACCTCAATATGACCCACATGGTGACTTACAACAAGGCGCACCAAACCTTATACAATATTGATCTTTAAGGGATTTCAACACGATCTACAATTCAAACGAATTTTACAATTGAAGTATTCTCTTATTTATGAATAATAAATTCAAAGTTAAGTACAAGAAGAGAAGATGCAAACACTTCAATAGATAACAAATGATAAAGCTCGAGTGTTAATGTTATAAACTTTGATAAATGATAGATGATGAAATAGTTTGTATTGTTATCAAAGTTTTCAACCAATGATCTCTCTTAACAAAATAACACAAGTTAAGTATGAGGGATTTACACTTCAGTATAAGTGTTGACAAAGAAAACTTTTATCAAGAATTTGAAAATAGATGAGATTGAGAATTTTCTTTGTAAAATAGAATTCTTGATGAAATAGATGAAACTAGTTTTGATTAATTAAGAAATTCTTTGTATCAAAGTTTTCAAACCAATAATCCATCTTAACAAATAATACAAGTTAAGTATGAAGAGAGATTTACACTTAAATCAAAGTGTTGACAAAGAAAACTTTTATCAAGAATGAAGAATAGATGAGATTGAAAAAGTTTCTTTGCAAAAAGAATTCTTGATGAGATAGATGAAAATAAGTTTGATCAATCAAGAAATTCTTTGTAATAAATGAAATGGAATTTAAAATCAAGTAAGCTCAACGATTTTCAATAAATAAACTCTCTAAATATCTCTTATAAGTTGTTGAAATTGAATGAAAAAGAGATATGTAATTATAGAGCAAGAAAAACAAGCTGCAGAAACTTTCGGTTGAATAAACAGTAACTTTTGGTCGACCGAAGTGTGAATATAGCCGTTGTAAAATCAAACCGTTGGAGTTTTGGCCGACACTTCAGTCGAGCGATTGGTCGACCGGTGATACTTCGGTTGACCGAAATGACTGAATTTTGGAGTTAGTTTACTATATCACAAATGTTCATTTTCCAAAATCATCTTCATTTCTAAAACGCTTTTATGCAAGTGATGAATTATGAAATATAGTTTGAGCTTTATGCACTTGCTAAGAATCGATGAGTTAATACATTTACATCTAAGTTCTGATAAACAATTTCTAAGCTTTAATCTTCAAAATTCTCGTTCTTGTTCTCTTGGACTTGTATCTTGATTTGCGTCTTTTGCGAATATTTAAGTTCCAATTCGATTGTCGCATGCAAACCGTTATCGTCTCGAATGATTTGATTTGAATACTTAACTTTCGCTTTGTTTTTCATTTCGAGTCCGATTTATAATTTTGATATCTTTGAAAGCTTAATCACTCAAATTCAAATTTTAGTAAATAAAATGGTTTATTTGTTATAATCAAAACATTAAGGTTATAATCAACCATAGATCAACAGAATATGGACTCGTCACTTTCCATTTTTGAATGAACATATAAACAAGGTTAGTCAATTTTTTTTTTGAAATCAAAATAAATGAAATCGGAAAGGGAAAAATAAGAAAAGAAGAGATGCTAGTGATGCGATTAGCCAAAGCAAGTGTTGAACATTTTTTCCTTAAGATGGATTTTCCCCACATTGGTGCTAACGATTTTCTGACAACTATCTCCTAAGATACAAAGATCACGTCAAGCCATAGGAGAACTCTAAATGACTTAGACCAACAAATTCGAATTGAATTCTCTCTTTACCGAACTTATGATTTAATGCAAAGAAATCACTTTTGATGGAGTGTTTTATTCAACATAACATGTAAAGATTGATATGGAATAATAAATACACGTCCAATGAGTCCTGTATATAGATGACGATGGATTGTGAATGAAGTGTCACACCCCAAACTCAACAACTTTTACCAAATGTCGCACCATTCACTGTCGCTAGCTTGTTGTCATCACCTCGCTCGAGTGATAAAAACAGTGACTTTATCGCTAGCCTGTCGTCAGCCTGTTGTTGGCCTGTCGATTGAGCGACAGCCCAGCGATAAACTAGCAACAAACTTAGTCAATTTTTCAGGTAACTTCCTCTATTTTCTTCCAACTTTGGACCTCAATTTCTCATTCATCCGGAATTGATTTTGAGATTTCAAATATACCACGACGATCTACTCGACGAGTATAACAAGTTGGTCTATTTACATTTGTAATTTGACTATCGGACCAAGTCCGAATATTTGGTCAACGAAAATCATTTTTCCAAGTTTTTGGTTTTAACACTTAACCAAATTTTCAATTTTCTAAACCAATTTCCAACATAATCCAGAGCCAACTCATTGGGAGTGTTTGAAGTGGTTAATAAGATACTTAAATGAGTTAACCTTCAAAAATAGTAATGAAGGAATCAAGTTTAATGGTTTTGGGACATAGATTATGCTAATATATTAAAGATTTAGTTACTTTGTATTAATGTTCTTGTTGGGATGGTTGTGTGTGATCTGGAAGTCCTGTGGTTGAAGCGTATGTAAAAAGAATAAGGTTGGATTTTATTTTTACGTTAAATATGATCACCGGAAATCAGGCAAACGAGATTTACGAAGAGACATAAGCAGCACACTTAATGCTATTTTTCTACATGCAATTGGCCTTAAAAATATTTTTTTGGCACTTTTTATTTATTTATTTTTTAAAATTATGATAAAAATAAGTTGTTTTACGTTATTTCAACAAATTTTTGAACATAAAACATATATTAAATACAAAATGTATTAACTAATAAAAAGTTTGAAGATAAAAATGACGTGAAAAATCGTTAGAAACATAAGTCCTATAACGTGCAAATATTAAGAACCTTAATGTAGTGCAAGAAATAAAAATTTTGGTGTACATATAATTATCATTTTCCCATACTAGGAATGTTAGGCCCTGTTCTCTTTGCCGTTTTCAGGTCGTTTTCTGTTTTCAATTTTTCAAAATAGTGAAAACACGTTCTCTTTCCTATTTTCGAAAACGCGTTTTCGAAAACAAAAAAAATTTTTGTTAAGGAAACTCAAAACAACAAAAACCATGTTGACGGTATTTTCTGTACAAAACACCTTGACAGTAGAAAACACGCGAAACACAATTTTCGTTTTTATCCTCTCTCTCTTTCTCCCCCTCCCTCCCCACTCCTGACTTCTTCCGATTTTCAATTCTTCTACTCTAAATCCCGGGAGGAGCCTTCAATTACAGAAATGGCCTTTGACGTTGGAAAATCGCACGATATTGATGAAGATCTCCATAGCAGGCAGCTTGCTGTGTATGGACGAGAGACGACGCGTCAGCTTTTTTGCGTTAAACGTTCTGGTATCTGGAATGCAAGGCCTCGGTGTTGAGATCGGTAGGAATTCTTCCATTTTTGAGTACGAACTAACATGCTTATGTGATCGAGTTCAATTATTTTATCTATCTGTATAATTCGAGATTGGATTTGGAAATCTGGATTAGGCTAACTCATTCAAAATAAAGAAAGATCACCCAGATAGATCTTCTGGATCCGAGCTTCTGTTTATTTTTCTTTCTTTTTTGTGAGAGTTTATATTTATTGCTGATGTTCAATTGATTTTTATTTGAAATTTAGGTTTGGTAGATTTAGATGATAAAGCCTTTATAATAAGATAAAAGAGTTTTTGATTTTTTGTCTTGTGAGTAAATTGTTTTGGCTCAAACGTCTACTTTATTTTGGTGTTTATTTAAGCTTGCAGTTCTGCGGTAAGATAATTTATTCTTGTTGGAGCAGTCCGGTAAGTTATTTCCGAACAGTTTGGAATTTGAAATTTGTTTGGTTTTTGGTTCCAATTGCTATGGAATTTATTTGGTTTTGCATCTAGTTGATGATATAGATTTGGTTTTGCATCTATTTTTCCTTCATTAGTTTGTAATTTTGTTAGATTGAAAATTCATTCTCCAAGGCAGTGAGAGTGTTTGATGAAATGCTTGAAAGGAATGTGGTTTTCCAATTAGACTTTTTTTTTTTAAACTGGTAAATTGCTTTGCTAAATCTTGAATATTTTCATTTGCATGTGAGTATATATATGTATGTAGTGAATTTTTACCTTCTTTTTTTAAGGTGTGAATTGTGATGTGTGATTTATGTTTGATTTAATAATGAAAAGTTCTACTTTTGGTGGTGTTTGATTGGAAAAAAGAAGTATCTTTTGTTTGAAATGTGATGAATTTTGGAGGAATTAAGAATTTAATGCTTTTAGTTTTGCTCATTTTAGTTTAATCCTATGTTTGATGCTTATTTATCGGTGGAGTTGAATTTTGAGTTGGTTCAGTGTCTAATTGGGATTTTATTGGAGTTGAGAACCTTAATGTCATTGTAGACCAACCAAGATATTATTGCACAAATAGTATCTGTTAGTATAGCTGGGGATATTGTAATGGCTGTAGCATATGCCCATGAACTGCCTCCCTATGGACTTGAAGTGGGTCTCACAAATTATGCAGTAGGTATCACAATGGTGTCACCCCCTTCACCTTGGATCTCTTCCCCCAAAGAAGGCTACCTCTACATCCCTTTTGCTCACATTATTTGAGGGGATATTAATTTCAATCTTGTGATCAGCTTACTGTGCTGGGCTTCTTTTGGCTCGCCGTGTCTTAAAAACGCTTGAGATGGATGATGAGTATGAAGGCAATGTGGAGGTACTAACATGGCATATCAATTCTAATATCATTTCATTATTGCATTGTAATTCCTCCCTCTATATCTCTTCTTCTGAGACCTTTTTATTGATTGCTAGGCAACTGGAGATGATTAGCAACTGGAGATGATTACTCAGTTGAGCCAGCTGAGAAAAGAAGGCCTTTCTGTGCTCTTCTTGATGTACGTCTTATTAGAACAACTACCAGAAATCGTGTTTTTGGTGCTCTGAAGGTATATCTTAGAGCATGTTCTTATGTGGTTTATATAGATGGATTCCTAATTGCGTTTTTTAGCATTTAATTGAGAAGTTAGGATGACTGTAAGAAAATCATTGTATGATTGTAAGAAAATATAATAAAAACCAAAGTCATATTTAGTGTATTATTATGAAACCATACTTAAACAAATGGGCAACTATGATTCTTTTGTGCTCCTTGAGCTTATTATTGTGAAAAGCATATTTCGATTGGTTTTGTATTTCCATTGGAGTCATTTTTAAAAAATTTATCGGGGAATGTTTTTGGACAAATGTTCTAATGTAGTTTATTTCATTTTTCCATTGTCATTTCTTTTACTATTAGCTTCTAAATTAGTTGCCATTTACCCGATAGTTAATTAACTCAGTTGTATCTTTGTATGACTTTAGGTATCTATGTATCTTATGTTGTAATGTATTAATTATTGTCTTAATTAATGTTTTGCAAATTTTAACCTTGACATAATGTTGAGAAGTTCTGAGATTCTCATTTTTGATGGAGTTCTCTTTCTTTCTTGCTTTGTGCCTCTTTTTCTAGCCTCCAACAGAGAAGCTATATCAGATAATTGCAAGGACCGTCGGCAAGCATGGCGGGCAGTCAGAGATTGTTCTGCGGGTGAAACAAGGAGATAATCCAACCTTTGGGTTCTTGATGCCTGACAATCATCTTCATGCCTACTTCAGATATCTTGTCGACCATCCAGAACTTTTGCATTTTGACATTGATGGAAACTCTCAAAATGAGAGGGAAAAAGCTGACAGTAAGGATTCAATAGTTGGAATAATAGCTGCAGGTCATGGCTGCTCATGTTTAATGGGTCAAAGTAGATATCTAACGTTAATTTACTTGTACAAATGATCAAATGCTGCATATTTATTCCTTTTTAAATTAGAACATTTGGCAATTTTTTTGTTTATTCATGTAAAAAAGTTTTATAAATTTTGTTAATTCGTTGAATTCATTGTAATGGTCATTACTTATTTGTAAAACACTCTATTTTGCTTGTTATGTTACCATTTTTTTTAGTTTAAGTTACACATGAGAGTGAAAAATGGTTTCTTTGTTTGAAATCAAAATAGTTCGGAAAATTTGGTATCTTTGTATGAAGAATGTGGTGATGAACATAACGTATGCATTTTTTTATTGTTTTGGACACAGAAATAAGACAAAGCATTTGAATTAGACGAGAGAATTTTAGCAATGTTACCTCATTAATTTTTTTCTTCAATCGATTAATATTAAACTATTAAATTTATTGAATAATAAGATTTATTGAATAAAAGATTATTAAAAAAGATTATCAAAATTTCAAAGTAAACGTGTTTTCAAGTTTTCTATTTTGAAAAACAGTTTTTCAGAATGACAAAGAGAACAAGTTTTCAGCAATTCCAAAACAGACACTCAAAACAGAAAACACAAAATGAATTCAAAACTCAAAACACGAAGAGAACGGCCCCTTATTTTTTGGTATTCATTATTTTTCATTTCTGTCCGTGCAAATTGCGATTTATCACACAGAGTCGTTAATGGGGCTGATGTAGAGTGAATTATTGAATAAGCCCGTGTTTGATGCCTATTAAAAATAGTTTTGAGAAAATTGAGTTTTTTAATAATACTTTTTTGAAGAACGTATAGTTAAAAAATACATTTTTTTTAAAATTTACGTATAAAATATTTTATTTTAAGAACATGTCATTTAAAATGAATTTTAGAAAAAATGGTTATTCCACGGGGGAATTTTGTACTGATAGTATCCATATACAGTATTCTAAAAAGCGTAAAGCGTAGCTAGACGTGGATGTCAAGTTTTAAACTTTATGGGCCTAGGCGAAGGTTAGTCATAAAAAACGTTTTTTTTTAATTTTAAATTTTTAATCATTGTAAAACAATTCAATAATTCAAATAATACATACCAAACATCTAAAATTATAAAATTATTATATTTACTTAATAGTTCTTACGTAAAGATAAATTTTAAAATCATAATTACATAACGTAGATAACTTGTAACTTAAATCTTATCTAATAAGTCACAAGTCACTACGTCTACAGTCTACTGCCTACTGGAATTTATTGTTTACATCATCAATCACTAGAAGGAAACGGGCCAAACGGCAAGGACAAAGGCACAAAGCAAGCAGTGAACTGTGAAGCACAAATGTACACTATCTTGACTCTTGTTTGGAATTGTAAAATTTACAGTACAATACATTTATTATCTAAATTCTAAAACATTTGATTGATTGAGAGAAAATCATAAAGAAAAAGAAGAATTGTAAATAAAATTTACTGAAAATTCACAAAATACTGAGAATCACGTGTTCCAAAATTACAAATACAAAGTAAAGTATGATAACCTTCTAATATTATACATACCTAATATGCAAATCAGTGCGGTATGCAGAGAAATTGATAGATTTTGCGTCGTTCTTCCGTCTTTTTTTTTTTTTCTATTCTTCAGTCTTCTCAGTTCTCTAGAGTCTGGAGTTTTGAAGTTTGAAGGGATAGTGAGTTATTGAGTCTAGGCTATGGATTTTATTTTTTTTATAAAAAGGAAAAATTTGGGCCCCCTTAAAATTTGGGCATGAGGTGGAGGCGCGCCAGGTGTCCATAATAACTAGACGTACTTAGGAACGCCTAGACGAGCATTAAGTAGTCAACATTGTCGTTGACTGCTTAATTCTTGCTTGGGTTCAAGGCGAAGAGTTTTTATCACGCTCCTCGTCTAGACGTTGCCTATGTGCGCTTTTTAGAACACTATCCATATGGTTGATTTTTTAAAAAAAATTTTCAACTTCAAAGTAAAAATGCCAAATGTGCCCGATAAATTCCTTGAGCAATCCTAGAAAGAAAAGAGTTTTCGATGAATGATATACAAAGGCAACTAAATATATTAATGGAAAATTTTCACAAGTAAGAGGTTTAGTTTCACCAATTTCAAATTTAAGATATACGATTTAAAATTTAAAATTTCAGATTTTATAAATTTTATTTATAAATTAATTAATTAAACATATATTTCATTAATTAAATATATTAAGGTCACAATAATTTGGTCACAAACTCTATATAATTTGTCACAAATCACAAATTTTACGTGTCACAAATTATTTTACAATCACAATTCAAAAATTTTATAGGTCACAAATAAAAATTGAAACGTCACAAATTATATTATGGTTACAATTCAAAAATTTTATGTCATAATTTGTTCATCGATCACAAATCAGAAATTTTATAAGTCACGTATTAATTTACAGTCACGAATTTGAAGTTTTATAGGTCACAATTCAAAAAATTTATAAGTTACAATTTTTTTCATTGGTCAAAATAAAAAAATTGAAACGTCACAACTTATTCATCGGTCACAAACAACAAACATTATAAGTTAGAACTGAGTAAACAGTAACAAATTATCAAATTATCGGTTACAAATTAACAATTTTTTGAATCACACATTATTTTTTGGTTACAAATTATCGAATTTAAGGTCACATTTTAATAGTTAGTCACAATCAACGAAATAATTGGTCACAATCAATCAAATCATATGTGCCCACCACCAACACTTGTAACTATCAGCAGCCATCGCCGTCGTCGTCAAAACCATCACCACCACCTCTCGACAACAAAATCATCGCTTCAAACACCGCAGCCAAAGTCGTCACCACCACTGCCATGCGAAACAGTTAACATCACCACCCAATCACCACTAAAATCACTAGACCACCTCACCACCAACTACAACAGCCCTAAAACCATTAAAACCAGGAACCACCAACACACATCCAACTACAAAAAAATAAAAAAAATAAAAATAAAAACCACCATTACCATGATGTGCACAGCTACAACTGCAATCTCCACCGTTGTTGCCGCCATCTAGATTGTTACAGGCGCGATCTGTAGCGCAACCTCTCTGCCCAGCACCATTGTGCAACAATATCGCCGCTACAATTCACCACTACACAACACCGTATGCACAAATCACCACCGCCCACCATAGATTTCATCATTTTTTCTATCACACACACAAAGATCACAATTGCATAATGATGCAGCGCCCCTCATAGCGTCATCACCCCTCACATCGCAGACCACCTGTGCGGCTGCGCTCGAGGCACCGATGTAGCAAACCACTACTTTATTTAAACGGATCGAGGCAGCGCTCAAACCACCGTACAAAACAAAATCCAAATCGGATCGAGACAGCGTTGCAATCAAACCACCAAACAAAGTAAAACTCCAGTAGATTAGCTCTACAGTGGCGAGCAACGTTCGCCATTGTGAGCGTTGGGGCCATGCCGATGCTGGTGCCAGTGACAACGACGACGAGCGAGATGAGAGGTAGAGAGAGAATGAAAATTTAGGATTTGGAGAAATGAGGTAGGGTGGATGGAGGGAGGGTCACCGAAGTAGGAGTAAGCTTTATTTTACCTATTGACGTCGAAGCAGCCGACTGGAGAGAGAGGGGGAGGGAAGGAAAATATTGGTAATGATTTTGGATTTTAGGATTTTTAGGCTTTGGGAAGTATTAAAGATTTGAATTAATATTTGATTTTTGTATAAATAAAATTTATATTTGATTTTTGAAATTAAGACCCTGTTTGAAACCCATTTTGTGTAGAATAAAAATTTTGGGATAGTGATTGATGTGAGAATGTGTGGTGGAAAAGTGATGATTTTTTTTTGATTTGTGTGTAATATTATTTTACTTGGAGAATGTGTGGTTGAAATGAAGAATGAAAAAGAAAAAGAAAAATTAATGAGAGTCAAACGGCGGCTAAATTTTTAAAATTCTGATTTTGTGTAATTTCCGGTATATTAATTTGGGCATTCGAGCCTTATAATAGTTAGGAATGGATTAGTCAAGTCTAGGAAATGAAAACTGAGGAAAATTTGGGTTTAGGGCAGACTCAAGGTCCAATGAAGTGAGCAGCCCAACTCAACTCATGCACTCATTCAGTCTCCTCTTCCCTGCCTCACTCGGAGCTCTCAAGTAGGGTTTCCTTTTATCGAAAGTAAAACGGTATTATCCTAAAAAATTCATTTAATATATGTGTTTTCTCTAAAGTAAAAATTGATAATTTCTTCTTCTACTCCTTTGATTGTTATTGTTCAACTATGTCTATGTTAATGTCAATTTCTGAGAAATTGATTTTGATTGCATAGGTTCTTCACTTATAGGGTTCCGTGCGTATTATTCTCTATTTACAACTGCTGGCAAATTGGAAATCCGATTCCAGCTGACAATTGTGGTGTATGCATACACATCTACAACTTTCCAATACTGCTGTAAAAGGAAAATGGTCGGATATCCACCGATTCATATTTCCTCCACTACTACTGCGTTTCCTTCACATTTGATCATACCCACTAAGCAACAGTGTTCTTTGAAATTTTCACCATGCCTGAAAACCCCATTAGGACATAAAAGGAAAGTCTTATATGTAAAAGCCACGTCATCCGCTGATACGGGTCATTCTCAACAGCAACCCACATCTTCCGAATCAAAGAGTCCACTGTCAGTATTTTTTGATGTTCCTCTAATCATTTGGAGGCAAACTCTGAGGCCTTTGAGCGATTTTGGGTTTGGTAGGAGGAGCATTTGGGAAGGTGGTGTTGGGTTGTTTCTTGTTTCAGGGACAGTCCTCTTGGCACTTAGCTTAGCATGGTTGAGGGGGTTTCAGTTGCGATCAAAGTTCCGGAAATATTTAGCAGTGTTTGAATTTGATCAGGCTAGTGGTATGTGCACCGGTACGCCTGTTAGGATTAGAGGTGTAACTGTTGGCAACGTCATACGTGTCAATCCTTCCTTGAAGAGTATTGAGGCAGTAGTTGAGGTGAGGCAAAACTGAAGCTCACGATTTCATTTTTTCATGTCAATGCGGTTTTACAGCCTTTGATGTTGGTGTTTGTAGGTTGAAGATGATAAAAGTATAATACCTCGAAATTCATTGATTGAGGTGAACCAGTCAGGTCTTCTCATGGAAACTATGATTGATATTACACCGCGTAATCCTATTCCAACACCTTCAGCCAGCCCTCGTGATGCAGACTGTGTTAAAGAAGGTTTGATTGTGTGTGATAAACAAAAGATAAAGGGATACCAAGGGGTTAGTTTAGATGAATTAGTTGGAATATTTACTCGCATTGGGCGTGAAATGGAAGAAATTGGCGTTGCAAATACCTATTCATTGGCTGAACGAGTTTCCTCTGTCGTTGAAGAAGCACGGCCTTTGCTTATAAAGGTTTGATGTGCATATTTTATATTTTCTATTTTATTATTGCTATCTCTCATGGGTCTGTTTTTAGTTGTGCTGACTGAATGTTACAAGTATAAATTTAATTTTCTTTTCGTAGTTAACTATCTTCAAATCCCAACATCTTTATACCATACTAGGTTACTTGGAAAGATTCACAAATTCCTCAGGAAATCTGTACGGCAATTGGCAGGTAATGGAACATGTGTAAATAACGTGATACACGGTTATGGAAACCTTGATGAAAAAATTGTTTCAAACGAACAAAAAGAGAACATGGAAAGCATATTAATTCACTCTCTTTCAAATATATGTCATATACTTATAATATCTCTTTATCACTGGCGGATCTACAGTGGGGCCTAGTGGGGCACGTGCCCCACTAGGATTTTGAAGTTTTTTTTTTTCAACAGCCCATTCGCCTCTCTTCTTTCCCATCTCCCAAGTCTCATCCCGTTTCTCCTCTCCTCTCTCCCCAAAAAATCTGAATAATTACCTCCCATTCCTCAATCTGACTACCTACCTACCTACCTCTCTCTCGTCTCTCCTCTCCGATGTACGTTCCGTTTCCAAGCACCGAGAGTCCGAGACTCCAAGCTTTCGTCGTCGCACTTCTCCTGTCAACCTGTGACAAGGTAAGTTCCCATTTTCCTCTCAAAATGAAAGTAATGGATTATGGATTTAAAGGCTGTGTGTCTGTGTATGTTCTGTGTGACTGTGATTTAGGGATTTTTGGAAATGGATAGGAATTTCTAGTTAGGGCTTTTAGAGATTTAGGGATTTTGATGAAACATTATTTATTGAGTAGGCAAACAAGATTGATAGAGCTGGAGCAGAAGAAAAGAAGTGTAAAGGACTGCCGACTGTTACTGTGAACCAAAGTTTTTTATTGGGAACTAGTCTTAACCTGTCGCCCTTCCAGAAAATCATTTGAGGGATTCCCTGAAATGTTCTTATTTACTCAATTTTGTCACCTTAGCACTCTTGACATATATATTGAAGCATTATTGCAATTTTATGGGGAACAAACAGGTTAGCACAAATAACTATTAGAGTGGCAGGAAATTAGAATTGAAAGATGACGGTGTTGTCCTATTCTATTAAGTAGTACTATCACCTTACCTTGGAGGGTATTGCTGCTTCATTTTTTCCTTGCAAAACTTTAAAGGGGGCCTCAATATGGAAGTTTGGATAATTTCAAATTGCGTCTAATGAAGAGTGATCCTGGATGTAGACAGTGCTCTTTGATGTGAGGAATTTAAGTTACATTTTTAATAGCTGTTAGGTAAGAAATTGGATACAAAACATTTGTCTTTAAGTGACTAGAACTCAACAAGTGTTGTTCAAGTTTTTGTGTTTCATGTTTATTATTAGAATCCTTTCCTTGCTATTAAATCTCGAATGATGCTTATCATGAACGTAGTAATAGCCCATTGCCAACCAACAATAAAATGGAACTGGGTACCGCTTCCAGAATTTTTTATTGGGAACTAGTCTTAACTTTTAGTTGTGCTGTTGAGATAGAACCATAGTTTTTTCTTATTAGTTTCTTATAACCTGAAAGCCATGTATGATATTCTGCTTCATGAAGTTGTATATTAGAGGTGGCAATTGAGCCGAGCGGCTCGTCGGCTCGCCCGCTCGGCTCGTACTGTTCACGCCCACGAGCCGCTCGGGCTCGTAAAAAAATGAGCCCGAGCACTAGCCGAGCTCGTCCAAACGGGTGACGAGCCGAGCCTGCTCGGCTCGTCACTATAGTTGGACGAGCCCACGAGCCGGCTCGTGGGTTATTTAAAAAAAAAAAAATTTAAAAATTGGACGAGCCGCTCGGCTCACGTGGCTGTCGACGAAAAAAAAAAAAAATTAAAAAACGAGCCGAGCGAGCGCGCTTGGCTCGTTTGGGCGAGCTCGGGCACGAGCCAAGCTTCCCCCCCCCCCCCAAAATCCCACGAGCCGAGGCTTCGGCTCGGCTCGTGGTAACGAGCCACGAGCTAGGCTCGTGCGAGCACGAGACGAGCTAGTCTGGGGCATGGGCCGAGCCGGCTCGGCTCGGCCCATTGCCACCACTAATGTATATATTTTCCTTTTTTTACAGATATATGGCTTTTATTAATCTTGGTGTTTAGAATAGAGTAAAATGAGTAGTCGAAACCCGACAAGCAGTCATGGTTCAAGAACATACTGCTTGAAAGGGTGGAAGGAGGAAGGTTTAAATGGAGGACTGAAAGCTTCATCACATGTCAACTGCTTGAGATCATTATATCCTAGGAACATAAAATAACTGAAATTGGTTTTACCTAGATGAAAGTCGAGGCATTTTAGACTTGGAAGATATTTCTCTAGGGAAGGCATACTCTTCAGCATAGATACACTTATTATGGGGTACAGGGGTAGCAGGTCCATATCGGATAAATGTCGAAAAATAGCACTCATCAACACTATAGCACGTGTTGACACGCTATGCGACATCTCTTTTTATTTTTTCGTCACTTTGTGAAAGTTAAATTGTGCCCCCCTAGTTTTGAAAGTCTGCGTCCGCCCCTGCTCTTTATATCAACATTTCAGGCTTTTGATTCATGATAATCAATTTAATATTAATTAAAGCAGCATTTATGATAAAGTTACATTCTTGGGCATAGGAGTTTCAGTTTAATTGTTAGATCCATATTTTGGTCCTCCAACAGCTTATGATCTTTATTTTATAAGTCTCTATCTGGATGCCATAGGTCATTGGTTTTCAGGGTTTAGGCCTCACTTACTTCTAGACTTCTAGTTGTATAGGGAACTCAACTAACAAAAAGAATAATCTTAAATGGGAAGCTTGCCATACCCCTCAAGTGATACTAGAATTCTCCATTCTTTGTTCCTCCCAAGATTGTTATTTTCTTTTGTGTGATTATCGTAGCTAAGTGTTAGGAGTAGGGGTATAAGCAGGCTGCATCCTCACAACCCACGTTTTGGCTGTTGGTCTGTGGCATGGCCCAACGTCTGTGCGTGCCAAGCCAAATTTATCATGATGGGTTTCCATTGCTCAGCACCGTCCACCTGCTCAGCCAATGCTAGGCCATGCCAGCCCAACCCACTTGGCCCAACAAAATTAAATTAAAAATATTTTTTGTTTTCTTGATCTCTATTCTAGATTTATGTTTACATTTTTTGTCTAGGAAATGAAATGAAATGTAATTGAAGTAAACACGTAATAATGAATTAGAATAATTCTAGATTGACACATACTAAATATCTATCATTTTAGAAGATACAACTTTACAATTCACATAGGTTCATTAATGATACATCATCTTCCATTTCAACATTTTTTTTCTGAAACCAAGCTCTCTATCCTATGATCTTTGTATCTTTTCAAGCCTTCGAGCACATGAGGCCTTCTAAAATTTCTGATGTCTGTCGGTTCGAGCACTTTGTTTCCTGCAATAAAAGTACCCACTGATTTGACTGTTGAAACTGTTGGTGTTAGTTGAACACTTAGTATATTCCCATAGTAGAAAGTCCTGGTTCCGCCAATTTAAAATTTTAAATCCTCTATTTATTTGTGTGTGTGTGTGTGTGTGTGTGTGTGTTAATACCTAGTATAATCAGTTTCAGGATATCTATATAACTAAGTAGGTATAAAATTAGTGTTAGATGTGGAACTTGAACTAGATTTCTACTTTCTTTTACTAGCAAGTAGCAATTACTGTCTTGTAGACTACAAAGAAAATTTTCCTTTGGAAATACTTGAGATAAATTTCAATTTCAGAATTACCATTTTCGATAACGTAATTAGTATACATTTAATGCTATTCATCATTAATTGTGATTAGGGGGACCAATTGCTACCTATATAGGTGATGATCAGAGTAGCATTACTCATATACATGGAATGTTCATGTGTAATATTTAAATTCATTGCAATAGTTTTTGAAATTTCAGTAAATATTTTACTTGATACTAAAGCCATGCAAAACTAGCAATCTAAGATGTAAGCTAATAAACCCTAACATGCATTAGTAATAAGTAGCATCATAAAAGATTTGTAAAAATATTATAAAAGTGAAAGAAATGTGCCACTGAGAATTGGAGAGAATGGTGAAAAATTAAATTGATGGAATTGGGTATTCATAAGCCAAAAGAATCTTATTTCTAAAAAGTAAACCCAAATCCTATGCTACCCCCACCCCCATCAAAAGGTTCATAGGAATTGCAGGACTAGCATAGTTAGCCTTGGCTCACAACCCGTGATTTTTCCCGGACCATGCCTGTGTGGAAGGAGCTACCTGACCCAGCCCACTCTACTCATCTAATACTGAGAATGTTGCAAAACTTAATTGTTCTGCGTTCTTGAACACATTTATATATGAAAGCTTGGATTCATTTTACTTGGTTAAATTACTTTCGGTGACCTATCTCATTTAATTTGTAAATAACTGGCATTTTCCCTGGGCACTAATTTTTAAGACACTGACTGAAATCTGATTCGCATATTTAATATTTTGCCAAAACGTTAAGATATAGTATCAATCTCACAGAAAAGTGAATGAGGTGACAGGTGTGTTTACTAACATGTTATAGCAGTCTCGGGTCTGGCCCTTATCCTAAAAATGCAACTGCTCTGATTTGGCTGCGAGGCTGGTCAGTTAAGTTTTAGTGAAATGTTGTTAGTGCTGTAAATCCTGCTTTTCCGAAGAGACTGGTTGCAAATTAGAGTGCAACAAATGGAAAATAACCTTGCATAGTATGGTCATTTTGCATACATCTTCTTCTTGCTTCCTCGTTTGATATAATTCCCACAGAAATAATATATTCTCAAGCGAAATTCTGTTTTTGATGTAGTGATGTCTCAGATCAAAGCCATGGCTGAAGATATTCAACCTTTACTGGCAGAAGTTCATGGTAGTGGTTTGCTGAAGGAAGTTGAAAATTTAACCAAAAGCCTTACGCAGGCTTCTGAGGATTTGAGGTAAGAGTACTCCAATGTTCAATTTTGGTCTCAGCGAATTAATTCAAGGTTTTTGGCGCTGTCTTCTCCCAGTCAATCGCTTCATGTTTGCATGTGTATGTGTTTTGTGATCAAACATATGTTGAATCTTGGACCAGTTCAGCTTAGTTTCTGAAATCATGTGAAAGTTGAAACATACTCAAAATGTAGTGATAAAATATTTCTGATTTTTGAAGCATCTTCATCTGCTTTAATTCTTCCGTTCTACTGAATAAACCAAGCTTTTAGTTTGTGGATGTGTCTAGCGTGGCCCAGTGACTAAAAAGGTGTCACTGATGTTCATTGGATGCATGCACTGGTCAGCTTGAAGTTTGCTGATAATTAGGGATAATTTCTTTGGTTCTGTCTAGTTTTCTATCACAGTAAACTTATCCCTACTATGCAGATGACAAAAAATAGACTTTCAAATTTAATCAGGCAGAACTAGTGTACTCTGGATTGATTTACGTTTTTCTCTCTCTCTATCTGTATGGTATGGCCATGTAGTCTTACAAGCATCTGTTATATGGCAATTGGCTCACGCGGTTTTATATGTGAAACTCTACAGAAGGGTGCATTCTTCCATTATGACTCCTGAGAACACAGAATTAATTCAGAAGTCTATATATACCCTCATTTTCACTTTGAAGAACATTGAGGTGAGTTGTCTTCGCATTGCTTCAATTCTGATTCTTCACTTTCTTTACTCATTCATCCTCTCCGTCTATTCTAATAGCTGCTGATAATTGTTTCCTCTTGATGTCACTCAACATTTGCAGAGTATAAGTTCAGATATATTAGGATTTACTGGTGATGAAGCTACGAGGCAGAATTTGAAATTGCTTATTAAGTCACTCAGCAGGCTACTATGAAGATGGAAAATTAGAAGTCAATTTCGAAGTTAGGGCAGTTGATTACTGATAATGAGCTTCTTCCAAGACATCCTCTTATTTATAGTTGCTGGTGAGGCTCTACATAATTGTTATGTCGATATTTTGTGCATTGTTCATGTAATTGTTAGTGTGACACCCTCTTGATCCTCATCCTTCGGCAACTTGTGTTCGCCGTAAATAACACTTCCAGCTCTCTCTCTCTCTCTCAAGTTTTCGAATACTGCTGTCTATGTGGTCTATGCTTGGAAATTTGATAGTAAAACAAAATTTACCCAATAGGTGTAAAATTAGCTAGTGCTTGCATTCCTTTGCATTTTGGACAGCACTCTCTTTCTCGATCGGCGGAAACTATGTTAATGACATCGTAGGCCAATTTGTTTTCAGAAAATTCTTCAATTAATGCTTATTTTGGTACTTGAGATGATTCTTCCCGAATGAGAAAAAGTGAACGTGTTTAGATAATGTATGTTGGACAGAGACCATTTTCTTCCCCTTTCGCTGCATTGCAAATCTCTGTTTTTTGTATTCTGTAGCATGATGCAAGCTTGGTCTACTATTCTATAGGTAAAATGCCTCCAATTGATCGGTAGATTAGATTACTACTAGTCGGCTTTTTACTGGAGAATTTTTTATTTTACCAGTGAATTCTTTCAGTGTTAGTAAATCTCAGCTGACTATTTGCAAGCAGAAGAGACACCAGACAATGAAACCTTGAGCTTTATGGTTTTGGCATTTGGCCTAAAGAATTTAAGCTTCTGGCTTCAGTTGTTGCTCGAAACATGCATATCAGCGACGAGATGATCGTGTATACCCCACCAATCAGCGTTCTCTGGTCTTACGCCATCTCAAATTGTGTATACGACTTACCGATTTTGATGGATTTTTAGAAATATAAATTCTAACGAATTTTGTGGATTTGAATAATCTAATTAACAATGGTGAAATTTTAAAAGAGTTTACTATTTGTAATTTTAAGCTTGAAATTCATTCAAATCTCTTAAAAATTCCTCGATTGATGAAATCTATATAAATCCAAGAATTACAGATGACACATAAATTTTATAGGATTTCATTAAAACTTCAATTTGAGGATGCTTATATAAGAATTTTTAAAATTCATTAAAATTTCTGTTGAGGACACCTCGTTCATGTGATTGAGTTCTTAATAACCTCATATACTTACCTCATCTTATTTTTAATGCTATTCATAGTTATGGATTACATTCTTAAGTGATAACTTATTATTATTATTATTATTATTTTTTTTTTTTTTTTGGTGAAGGAGGGCGGCACCTCCGAGAATTTATTGATATGCCCTCACTTGTGGCGGAGGAATACCGTGGTTACATGAAAAAAAACGAATCGCAATAGAAAGGAAGTACTACTTCCCTTACAATTAAATTAATCGACGGAACAAGAAAACAGTAAATAAGGAAGTACTACTTCCTTTACAATAAGAACTAATGTAAAAAGAAAAATTGTAGTAACAGACCATCAACCAATAAAATGGCAAATAACATAATCTTTGATCAAGATAGACAAACAAAGCATCGCCTATCTCTTCTTGCGAAGGTACAACACACCCATTCTATCTAAGCGAATTAACCCTCGACAAATAACTGGCAGTTCCAAGCAAGATAAGAAACGTTTTGTATTACCTTTCGCACCAAACTTCGCCAGCTCATCCGCAACCTGGTTAGCTTCTCTATACTGATGAATAACGTGGAAATCAAACTTCGTTAAAAGCTCAATAAGAATTTTCCAAAAATCCCACAAATACCAAAGAGTACATTTCCTTGCCAAAATCCAAGACACCACTAGTAAAGAATCACATTCAATATCCACCTGATATAAACCCAAGTCCTGGCACAAGGACAGTCCATCGATAAGCGCCCTCAACTCTGCTTCATTATTAGAACCCTGTCCAAAGAAAGAAGAAAAACCTGCAACCAACTTGCCCATATCATCCCTAACAACTCCACCACCACCAATCCTACCCGGGTTGCCAAGACAACTCCCATCCACATTAAGTTTAACTCTACCAACCGCAGGTTTTTCCCATTTAACAACCCGAAAAAGTCTCATGAGGCACCACGGGAGTAATATCAAGGTTTTTAAGAATTAATTCTTCAGACTGCGAAAGAGCTCGTACCTTTTTCAGATTGGACGACACAAGTTGTAGCCAGAATTTTATTGAGCGGAAAATTTCCTCCACAGTTTCATGAACTCCCTCCATGCGAGCTTTACAGTGTCTCATCCATAGTCAGTCAGAATAGTTGGAAGTAGCCCATGTAAACATCCAACCTGTGATTGTCTTGATGCTCTAGCCCACCATAAATTAATTCTATCATACCAGTTTTGTTTAGATCTCCATCGTATGCCCAAAGCCCCTGAGAGTTTTCTCCAAACTTCATTAGCAACA
The DNA here is from genome assembly GCA_019097785.1 of Fraxinus excelsior. Lineage (NCBI taxonomy): Eukaryota > Viridiplantae > Streptophyta > Magnoliopsida > Lamiales > Oleaceae > Fraxinus > Fraxinus excelsior. The sequence goes on along the minus strand of CM032639.1, from coordinate 26,418,819 downwards.
TCGCCCGTACTCAGAACATGGCTAATAGTTTCTTCCATTCCCATCAGGCAACAATCACAACGGGAGGCTAAGGCTACACCCATTTGACGAACTCGATTATCAACACTTAAAGCTCCAGATAAAGCCTTCCACATGAACACTGACATTCTTTTTGGTATTGCAGCATGCCACACCCATTTCGCCCAGGAGATTTGAGGAGAACGAACTTTGATCATATCCCATGCACTTCCGGAAGAGAAATTACCTTGACTACTTGGTTTCCAAATAAGAACATCCTCCCCATCTCTACATTTACTCACTTTCGCCATAATATTAGTAGCTTTATCCTCCCCTACAAGTTGCAGTAGCTTATCCACATTCCAACCACTATCCAAGCAGACATCTTTGATTTTTAGATCTGGTTGAGCAATATGTGATACATGCCTGGACAAGGGGCCATCCTCTAACCAGTGAGTAAACCAGAACGAGATAGAACCCTCCCTGATTCGCCATTGACTATTGTTGATCACATCAGGAATGCATCCCACTATAGAGCACCAAAATCTAGAGCCAGTGCAATGAATAGTCGAGATATCAACCAAACCATGCTTAGCATATTTTGCCCGAAAAAATTTAGCCCATAAACAGTCTGATGATAGTAATTTCCATGCAAACTTCATGTGTAGGGAGCGTTGGACATCTTCAAATTTTCTAACCCCAATTCCACCCTCAACCACAGGTCTGCAAAGTTTCTCCCAAGCACACCATTTTTTCTTGGTCCTTCCATTGACCTCACCCCAGAAGAATGATGAGAGGATGGAGTTAAGTCTTTTGAAAATAGATTTTGGTACATTCAACACTGATAGCAAATGGGTAGCCATACACGTGAGGACATGACGAAGTAAAACCAACCTGCCGCCTTGCGACAACAATTGCAACTTCCAACCTGCAATTTTCTTCCTAATTTTCTCCACCAAAGGCTCAAGGTGGCGAGCCGTCAAGCGACCCTGTACCACCGGAACTCCCAGGTAATTAACAGGAAACTGACCCTCCTTAAAGCTAGTCTATCTAAGCACCTCTCCTTTTTGAGCCACTGAGCAACTTTTGGAGAAGAATATAGCAGACTTCTCCCTGCTGATCTTCTGACCAGACCAGCGCCCATATAGAAGTAAGACATTCCTGAGTTCTTTGATGGACCTTTTACCTCCATTAGCAAAAATCACAAGATCATCAGCATACATCAAATGAGTTATTGCAGATGCGCCTCTAGGATGTGAGAAATAACCAATCCTTCCCTCTTCAAAGCTTCTCTTCAACAACCTATTCAGCACCTCTTCTATGGTAATGAACAAGTAAGGGGACAAAGGATCTCCTTGACGAAGGCCACACGATGATTTAAAGAAACCTTTCATAGTTCCATTCATCATAACTGAAAACCATGGTGTGGATATACATTGATCAATTAATTTGCAAAACCTCGCGGGAAACCCGAAGGATGATAGAACATGAAGTAAGAACCTCCACTCCACTCTATCATATGCTTTGGCCATATCTACTTTAACCATCACATTCCCACCTCGAACTTTTTTATTTAGAGAATTGACCAATTCTTGAGTGAGTGTAATGTTCTCAAAAATACTCCGACCTGAGATGAACGCCCCATGTTCTTGAGAGATAATCCTAGGGAGGATAGAACTCATTCTTTGCACCAAGATCTTCGAGAATATTTTATATACCACAGAACAAAGACTAATAGGCCGAAACTTATCAAAGCCATTAGGATTCTCAACCTTTGGGATCAACACAATATATGATGATGTATAAAATCGAGGTAGCATTCCCCCTCCAAAGAAATCCTTCGCTGCATCTACTAAATCCTCTTTAATAATATCCCAACACTTGATAAAGAAAGCTGACCCATATCCATCAGGCCCTGGGGCGCTATCCATCGGTATCAAAAGAGTTGCAGCCCGAACCTCATCTTCCGTCGGCAAGGCACATAGAATCTCTCCCTCCTCGTGAGTAACTTCAGACTCAATGATCGATGATAAATCTGGCAAACCTTCGCTCTCCTCGCTAGTAAGAAAATTCTCAAGATATTTCACAGCTTCCCAATGTATTTGTTGCGGATTAGACAAAATGGTGCCGTCTGTAAGCTTCATCTGATTTAGCTTGGATGTTCTACGTCTCTGCGATACTACATCGTGATAAAACTTAGAATTTTTATCACCATCAGTCAACCATTTCTTTTTAGCTAGTTGAGCTGATCTAATTTCTTCCCTTTTTTGCCACTCCTCCAGTTCAATCTTAGTATTCAAATATTCTTGTTCTACATCCTCTGAACATTGTAGCCTACTATCAAGAGCCTCTACGCGTTCTTCCAGCTCCAAAATAACATTATCTACTCTCTTAAAAACTTGTGTATTCCAAACCTTCAAAGCCTCTTTAGTAACCTTCAGTTTAGCCGCTAATTTTTCTAAACCACCCAACACCAAGCCACTATCACGGGACTTCCAAGCAGCCTCCACACATGGCAAAAATAACTCATGCTCACACCACATACGTTGGAATCGAAATGGAGATGGCCCATAAGAAACATGCTGCTTCTGCAAGTGAATAATCATAGGACGATGATCAGAAGATGTACCAGACAAGTACTTCATACCTGCATCAGGGAAGTCGCGGAACACCTCATCGCTCACCAGTGTTCTGTCAAGCCTCGCCCAGCTTCTCGTCAAACCTTCATGGCCATTGCACCAGGATAATTTCCGACCCAGAACTGATAACTCTAATAGGCCACACTTATCAATGCAATCATTGAAGTCTTCCATAGCCTGAAGGGGTCTAGGACATCCACCTACTCGCTCAGAGTCATTTCTAATTATATTGAAGTCCCCAGAAACCACCCAAGGAATACCAATCATCTTAATCCTCTCCAACTCTTGCCAAAGAATTCTCCTGTCCAAAGCATTACATTTCGCATAAATGAACGAAACTAACATCTTGTATTCCCCTTTCATAAAAACACCATGTAAAGCTTGGTTCGAAAAATGAACCCAATCAACCTTGTAGTCATCACTCCAAAAAACCCATAATTTACCTCCTTCTTTCTCATTTGATATAAAGTTTGGTAACTTTATTCTCCGAGCCAGAAGCTTCATTTTATCTTCTCTGTGAAACGGTTCAGCAATCCCTAATATAGTCACATTAAGTTTCCTCACTAACTTTCCTATCCTCCCTTTAGACGTGCCCACCCCTCGCACGTTCCACATTAAGAATTGATCAATCATAAATCCAGTTTTGCAGGGCGTGCTCGCGCCCTTTGTGAGGCTCTGGTTTCTCGAGGAGCAGTCTCCTTTAATTTAGTACTCAGTTTATGAACCTCAGAATCAGACCTATAGTCTGGCTCTTTCACCCCTTCACATTCCTTATTTTCCTTCTCCCAATCAGATTCATGGAGGATAGGGCTATGTTGTTGATCATCCATATCATCTTGCACAATCACATCCTCTCCATCAGTAGCATACCTCTCCTGCATAGCTAATGCCCTATCATTTTCTGCCTCCAAAACTTCATCAACCACATTAGGACGTCCCTTAGCTAGACTCAGAACTTCCTCACAATGTGTTTTCTCGACACTATCAACGCTAATAGGGGCATTTTTTCTAACATCCGCATCAACCATATCAGAGTCACTTTTCAAATTCACAACCTCAAGTAGTTCAGAATCCAACAGTAAGTCTTTGCTATTATCCTTATGCACATTTTTGTCCCCATTAAACCCACCATCCATCCTATTTACCATAAGAGCAGCCTCCTCATCCATCTCCGTATTACCACACAAAACCTCCCCCTCCGGCCCCTGTTTACCTGCCACCATCGACGATTCACCCTTCTCATTTGTTCGATTAATGTCATGTTGTTCTAATATAGCCTCCACCATCTCTTTATTTTTTTCCTTCCCCTGCCCCTGTTTCTTGCGCCATTCCTGTCTCTCCATCACTTTTTGAGTGGGTATGCGTTTCTGTCCAGCACGGCACATGGATTCAGGGTGCCCTTGTCGACCACAATTAACACAATAGAAACCTGGTTTTTCATACCGAGCCTCCTGCCACAATGTTCTCGATGATGCAATAATAGGAAAGCCACTAACTGGTTCTGAGCGCAGATCCACTTCAACACACATTCTAGCCCCTGTAGCCCGAGAGCGATTCAATGTTGCATGGTCTGTACCCAAGTATCTTCCGAATCTAGTCGCCAAAATTCTTAAGCAGTCTGGTCGATACAGGTGCATTGGCAAGCCTGGCAGGTAAATCCACTGTGGAGCGATAGAGGATTCTCTCTTGAATTCAAAATCCGCCGCCCATTTGAAAAGCCGAAACGTTGCCCCATCCATAGAACGACCCTCTCTTGTCCTCACATGAATATAATCAGTTTCACATTTCAATTGAATCAAGACATGAGAAGCATCCATGAAACTAATTACTGGAGGCGCCTGGAGACCCCAAGTTCGTAAAACCGTCCGTCGAACATCATCAATGTTAGGCCTCACCGAGAGGAATTTCATCACCAATGCAAATCGGAGCTCTTCAGCCAGGCGTTTTTCCTCTACGTCTGAAAAAATGAATCCAAGTTCCCCATCGATCAGCTCTGGTTCTCTCATCGTAATGGGCGTGCACGCTTTCACCGTTTTCCCCTCTTTCTCACGCGGTTTCACCACCTCCGAATACGACCTGTGCCTCTGCGCCCCATGATCCCCCGTCGGATGCTCGCCCGTCAGCCCTGCCGGCGCTGGTTGCACCAGCGAGGCAGTGTCCATGGTGGTTAATCCCCACCGCGAACCCTAGATCTAGGAATTGATGTTGCGATACCTATCCCTCTCTCTCTCTCCCCAATTAAAAGAAAATATTATACGATATGCAAAGAATAATCTATAACTTATTATTTGAGGCATTGATTTCTTGTAATTATGTTGTCTCAATTAATAAGTTAATGCATCAAATAACAAGTTAGCATATGTTATGGCTACTGGAGTCGCTAATTATGAATAATATTAATCGCCTCAAATAGCCAAGTTGGCCCATATGATTATTATCGCAGACGTTAACTATAAATAACATTATTTACTTCAAATGATAAGCTGTCACATAAGAATGTTCACTACAGTTGGTGACCATGAATAATATTACTCATTCCCATTGGCATAAAGTAATTTTAGGTTCAATGTCTATTTTCTATTTTTACCACATTTGTATGAAAGAGTTAGGTAAAAATAAAAATATTTCTTTAATTTAATATGTCTCTTTAAGAAAAGACAAAACAAAAGTAAAAAATATAAATAGAAGAATGAACTTAGACAAGCTTATCCATCTAACATGTGAGTCTTATTCATATTATATATCAAACAGAAAACAAATTGAAGGTGTGTTTGAGTCACATTATTTTGAAAAAATGTTTTTCGGAATAGTAGATTGATGGAGAATGTGTGGTTGAAAAAGAAGGAAAAGTTATTGATGTGATGGAAAATATTATTTTATTGAAGAACGTGTTGTTGAAAATGAGTAGAATAATGAGAATGAAAATTTTAATGTGTAGTAAAAAAGTTTAATAAAGTATTAACATCGGATGTCTGACATGACCATCGAGCTCAACCTGGACAATTGCCCATGGAGTTAATGATTATATATTAAGGAAATAATTCACAAATACATTAAAAATATTTACTAGTTCCAAATTTAATCTTAAACCGTTTTTCTCAAAAATACTGTTTCTTTAATCTATTTTTTACAAACATTTTGTATTACATTGTGTTATATTATTATACAATTTATTTTTTCACCACCGTGACCATCGTGTAATGCCATTAATTTTAGCAAAATTGGATTGCATTTATAACACTCAAATCTTCTCACAACTGATATCGCGCCCACTAATTGTTACATACATTGTTACCCTATCGTCGCCGTCGCCGTCGCCGTCGACATCACCACCCTGCGTGCCTTCGTCACAACTTGTAATAACCATTTTTACATCCTCGTCGGACTACCACCATTATCACTATTCTTACCATAACACAAAATGGTCGTCATGAACCTAGGCCTGCCCCCATGCCCATTTATTTTTCTATGTATCAATTGAGGAGAAATTTCATTTTGTCGCCCTTGGCTCTGCCTTTGGCTGTCATCATTAAAAAAAAACAACTAGACCATCATTACCACCACTATAACTGTGTAACACAATGTTATACTGTTGTCGTTGCAATCACAGCCTACCACCACCATCCTCAAAATCAAGTCTTCACACCATCGCCTTCCCGCCTTCATATAAACCACCACCTCCAAGGTCCTAAGTCACTACCCCATAGTAGATTAGCACCATCCATCCCACACCGCAATCATCACCACATTAATGCATAGCCATTATCATTGCCGCTGTCCCCTTGAAGAAACATACAGAGACAAAGATAGAAATAATACAAAACATCAAAAAATTGGAAAATGGAAGGGAGAGGTGTCGAATTTCTCATAAACCTCAAACTTTATAAACTTTATATAATTGTCAAGATCTCCATGTCAAATCACCAAGAAATTTAATTAATGCGAAACATATCTTGATCCATTGATTTGCTTATTGAATAATCATAATAATGTATCTGGATCTTTAAATCTTGATTTCTTGATTATAATTTTTGATTTTTGATTGTGGGTTTATGATCTTCCTCTTCAATATGTCTTCTCTATTAATTTTTGTGTTGATGGGATGACACGAAAAATGAGAATTGCATATGAATTGAGAACCATAACCCTCTATATAGTTCCATATGTATGCGGTCCATCGTTAAATATAAATTCTAATGGATCTGGTCTCTACACATATAATCCAACCACATTTTGTTTAGATGCACAAAGCCCAATTATTTAATTCTTCATTAGATCACTTTAATTTTGAGCTTAACTTTAAGAAAATATTTATACACAATTAATTACATATGTTGGCCCATATGACAGCTTAAATAATTTCTCAACAATCTTCCACTTGGGCCACATATATTATCTTATAAATGTGTATAACCTTATGAGTTCAAAACTTTTGTTATCATAACCAAAAGTATTTTCGGACAATCTCGTCCATTGATTATATCAATATAAGATCTAAGCGATCTTCGTTACAAGTATCATAACTAAACCATCAATGGTTACGCACATCAACACAATCAAAATATTTAGATCAATTGTGGATGTGTAGCATGAAAATTACATGCAATGTGATCCAAACATGCCTATTTCCAACTGGTCCTACTTTATTCTTTAATACCTTATAAGATCAAACTAAAAAAACTTTAATCAAAGTGAAAACTGAACTAAATATTTTATTATTGAAATAAACTTGAATATGCACAACAAAAAATTATGTGTCAAAAACACATCCAAACTTACAAACTCACCATAAACTAACATATCATCAATATTTACAATACCCATGTGAGCGGTGTACTCATGAAAGACCTTAGGTGGTAGACCATTAGTGAGTGGATCTACTATCATAGAGTTTGTCTCAATATGTTTTATAATAATATGACCATTCTGAACTCTTTCTTTAACAACTAGGAATTTGATGTCTATAAATTTAGACTTTGTTGAATTCCTATTGTTATTTGAATACAAGATTGCTGACTTTTTGCCACAAAACAACTTAAGTGGTTCTTCAATTCCATGTATAATCTGTAGCCCGGTAATAAAATTCCACGGCCATATTGATTGGATGCCTCATAACATGCTATAAACTCTAATGCCATGGTTGAAAAAGCAATGAATGTTTGCTTAACACTCTTCTAGGATATAGGTCCTCCAACCAACAGTAAGACATAGCCCGATGTGGATCTCCTACTGTCTTTACATCTAGCAAAATCTGAATCAGCATAACCAATGATCTCCAATTAGTCTGATTTCCTGTATGTGAGCATGTAATCTTTTATTATCTGTAAATATGGTATAACCCGCTTGGCTGCCTTCCAATGATCATCCCAGTGTTATTTTAATATATGCCTAGCATGCCAACAATGAATAATATATCCGGGTTCGTGCATACCTGAACATACATTAAACTCCCAATTGCTGAAATATAGGGAATTTTCTGCATCTCCTTTACTTCAAGTTCATTTTTAGGACATTGATTGAGATTAAACATGTCTCTCTTAGCAATAGGGGTATTACCTGGTTTGCAATCATGTATTCTAAATCTCTTAAGTATTGTATCGATATAGCTCTTTTGTGATAATCCAAAAATACCTCGAGAACGATCCCGATGTATCTGGATCCCTAATACAAAAGAGACATCACTAAGATCTTTCATCTCAAAATTCTTTGATAGAAATCTCTTGATTTCGTGCAATAAACTTATATCATTGCAGGCAAGCAATATGTTATCGACATACAATACCAAGAATATATACTTACTCCCACTAAACATATGGTATACATAATCATCATCTCAAATCCAAACGAGATGATTATTTGATAAAATTTATGATACAATTGATGAGAAGTCTGCTTAAGCCCATAGATGGATTTTTTTAATTTGCAAACCATTTTCTTCGAGTTTCTAACATAAAGTTTTTCAGTTGCATTATATATATCGTCTCATCAATGTCACCATTGAGAAACACCGTCTTTACATCCATATGATGTAGCTCAAGGTCAAAATGTGGCACAAGTGCCATTATAATCTTGAAAGAGTCTTTCGTTGAAATTGGAGATAATGTCTCTTTGTAATCGACGTCTTCTCTTTGAATATAGCCCTTTGCAATAAGACGAGTCTAATATCTTTTCACATTACCCTTTGAATCCCTCTTGATTTTATATATCTATTTATAACCAATGGGGTTCGTACCTTCAGGTAATGTGACAAGTTCCCGAACGTCATTGTCTTTCATGGACTTTATTTCCCCATTCATGTCATCAATCCACGTTTGGAAATTATTAATTTTCGTTGCTTGATGAAAGTTGACAGGATCTTCTTCAATCAATCCAATGTCATCCTCATGTTCTTGGAGAAATACCATAAAGTTATTCGAAATTGCATTTCTCAATTCTCTAGTGGATCTTCTTAATGGCATTTGCTATTAAGATTGTTGAATTTGTTCTTCTGGAACAATCTCTTGATTGTTTATAGAGATTTCTGGAATATTATCTCGATCCGAAATTGCTTTTTGAATAAGATCTGAAACAATAATTTGTTCATGATCCTGATCATTGTCAATTGCAATAAGAGGGATTTTTATGTTTATCCTCAAAGATAAAATCCCTAACTTTATCTTCCCCTACAAACTCCACATCCTCAAAGAACTGGACATTTTCCGTTTTGAAAATTGATTTGGTAGTAGGATCATAAAATTTGTAACCCTTGACCTTTTAGAGCATCCAATAAAATAGCAACAACAGTTCTAGAATCTAATTTCTTTTCCGATGGCCAATAAGGCATTGCCTCGTCTAGACAACCCCAAATGTGTAAGTGCTTCAAATTAGGCTTTTTGCCCCGTCCAAAGCTCATAAGGGATTTTGATAGTTGCTTTGCTTGGAACTCTATTAAGAATATAACCTGCAGTTTTTAATGTTTCTCTCAAGAGATATTCTAGTAAGATGGAATGACTAATCATATTCCTTATCATGTCCTTAAGTGTTTTGTTCCTTCTTTCAACAACACAATTTGTGCTAGGAGAACCTGTCATGGTGTACTGTGGGACAATTCCACATTCCTATAGGAATAGGAATGTAGCAAAAGGCCATGGACGTTGTTCTCATAATCCGTCATATCTGCTATAGTATTCACCACCAAGGTCAAATCTGACGTGTTTTATTCTTTTGTCGAGTTGATTTTGCAGATATTGTAGAAGCAGAGGAGTTAACTGAATAAATAATAAAGCTAAAAAAATATGTTCACATAAGAATTCGTATTAATCAATTAATTAATTCAAATAATGGTAAACTCCATCACAAGAGACCGAACACAACATTAATATCTAGTCTTTAGATAGAAATTCCAACTTGTAATTTATACTCTTGGTGTAGTAATCAAATATTGACAATAACATATGTTAAACAGTAAACCTATCTTTGGACCGATTTATTGTTCACTTAAAACAAAACTTTATAATTCTCACATATTTATTACCACATGTGTGCATGTAATTCGATTAAATATTTACCTTCCTTTGGGTCGGTGAATATCCGCATAAATTACAAACACACAGTCTTCCTAATATTTCAAATAAATTAATCTAGTTAATAGAGGTTAACATTTTACTTCAATTAATTTATTTAGGAAAATAAATAATCCAAAAGAAATTTATTTTAGTACCAAGATTTGAATTATAATTGTCAATTCCTAATTCTTTTAATTTAATTTTTTTAATTTTGTTTTGAACTTAAAAAAAAAGAAGTAAATAGGCGCTGCAGTGCTCACAATCGCGCCCAGAAGAATTCGGGCGCAACAACTCCCGGTGTTGGGCAACACAGCGCTGCAGTGATGCTGTAATGCCGGAGAATTTACCAAAAAAACCATATTTTGAAATCTAGGATTTGAAATTCACAGCTCAAATTTTTTAGAAAACATATTATGAATTTCAATCCTAAAATTCTTACTTTAATCTCAATGTTTTAACATGGATTGGCTGTAATACCACTTGTTGAATTTTGCATGAACCTTAAACTTAAAAAACTTTACATAATTCAAGATCTCCTTGTCAAATCACTAAGAAATTTAATTAATGCGGAACATACCTTGATCCATTGATTTGTAACTTGAATAATGAATCTTGAATTTAAATCTTTAGATCTTGATTCCTTGATTCTTGATTGTAGGTTTAGGATCTTCCTCTTCAATATATTTTCTCTATTAATTCTTGTGTTGATAGGATGACACGAAGAATGAGAAAATTGAATATAAATTGGGGATCATAACTCTATATATTGTTCCATATGTATTTGCCCCATCGTCAATTACAAACCATAATGAATTCGGTTTCTACACATATAATTCCGTCTATACTTTATTTAGATGTCCAAAGCCCAACTACTTAATTTTTTATTAGATCAATTTAATTTTGAGCTTAACTTTAAAATAACTTTTAGAGGAAATTGCATCCACCTCTACTTTTAAATTACCATTTTCATAAATCCTAATTCAAGTTTCATATTGCAAAAATCAGGTTTTAATTAATAATTTCAAAACATTTTTTAATTTCAATTTTTATATTTATTTACAATAAATTAACTTATATATACCCCCCCAACCATATCTACCATAAACCCTAAAATCATTAACCTATATCCTCTCAATTCTTCCTCCCGTCTCTCTGCTCCACGTCGTCGTCGTCATCGACGACGACGACGCTCGTGCCCCCTTCCATATCCATTGGCTTCTCTCTTCTGTGGATCTGAAACGCAGATCCAACCGTATCTTTCCCTCTACCTCATCGTGCTTATCTCTCTCCCTCCCATCTCTCTCTCTCTCTCTCAAACTTCTCTTTTCGATCTGGTGACATAGCAGGTGCAGCCGCATCGTAACGGCGTCCTTACACGGTCTATGGTCTGAGGTGGGTCGATCTACTTTTTTGTTTTTTCGTTTTTAATGGTTTGATCAATTTGTATGTTCTGTAATCTGTATGTGCCGTTTATTATTGATTTTTTCCCTATTTCTGTAATCAATCAACAAAAGCCTAGATTCACAAATCGTGTGTGTATGGGTACGACGGCGCAGTTGGGTGTGTGTGTGGTTGCGACGGTTGGGTGTTAAGTGCGTGAGGCGGCGGGTTCTGTGGTGTTGAGATCGTGGTTTTTGTTGTTGTTGGAGTGGTAGTGGCGGCCGTGGTCACGTGTTTTGGTGGTGTTGGGGTTTTTGGGGTGGTGAGTTGGAGCTCAGAAACGGTTGTGTTGGTGGCATCGTCGTCGTTGCCGTCTCGGTGATGGTGAAGTGGTGGTGGTTTTTGGTGGTGGATGCGGTTATGGGGTGGTCATAGTGGTGGTGGGAGGGTGTGGTGTTTGATTCGTTTGAGATGTTGATATTGGGCGGTGACGGTGGTGGTGCCGCTAGTGGAGGCAGTGGCGAAGTGGTCACAAATGATTAGATTGTTTGTGACCAATAATTTGGTTGGTGTGTGACCAATGAATTAGATAAATTGTGTCTAATACATGCTGTGTGACCTAAAAATAATTAATTTGTGACCAATAATTTGATAAATTGTGACCTAAATATAATTTATGTTCAATTAATGTGATAATTGTGACCATAAAAAAAGTAGTGTGACTTATAAATGTTGTGATTTGTGATCGATGAACAAATTTTGATCTTTAAAATTTTAATTTTTGACCGATGAACAAACTGTGACTTATGAAAATTTTGAATTGTGGCCAAATTGCGCAGATCTATGACGGTAATATATTCATCGGAATTGGAACACTTGTCGGAATCGGAGCAGCTACTGGAATAACGCGACGGCGGAACGGTCATCGGAATAGTCATCGAAATCGGGGTAGTCGTCGGAGAAGAGTTGTGATTGGAACGGTAGCCGGAATAGTCCCCGGAGCGATAATGGTGATGGAGGGGAGGTGAGGTGAGGTGAGGTGGGGTGGGGGTGGGGTAATTATGTTATATTAGAATTAAATATGTAATAATAAATTGATTTAATAATATATTATTTCATAAATAAAAATTTTAAAAACCTAATTTTTGAAAGTTGAAACTTGTTTTTGTATTTTTGAAATGGTGTAAAGTAAATACCTTAGAAATATATTGTTCCCTAACTTTTATACACAATTAATTACATATGTCGATCCACATGTCAAATTAAATAATTTCCTAACAAGAGGATGCAACACTTCAATCGTGTTAGCCCTCATTTCTTTAGCCACAATTGTTAAGAGAAACCTACGAAGAAGCAACGAAACTTTTAAGATTAAGCTAGAACCTATTTCACTTTCTTCTTTGTAGATAATTCCCTATTTGGCTGTAGAGTTTTGGATGTGGTGTTTTATGGTGGAGGTAGGCAATGGTTTATGGTGGAGCGAGGTGGTGGTTTATGATGGATTTGGGTGGACGTATTTGGTGGTTTTGGTGGTGTCAAAAGTGGTAGATGGTTGTTTGATTGCAATATTCTATAAAATGGTTAATTAGGTCTAGAATTGAGAACCGAACAAGAAACAAATAGTTGTACGTTTGAGCACTCAAGATTCAACCATTTAAACTTAAGCAGATTGACCCAAATCAACAGGTTCCATTAGTTTTTGGTACAGTCGCCATCTTCTATAGTTTATGCTACACATATATCCCACTCGGATTCTTTTGTTGGTTTTGCTATTTGTGCTTTAAGGTTGATAACTTTATGTACACTCTCCTCACAAAAGAGAGAGGTTTATGATTTTTTTATTGAATTTGAGCCACATCATTGTGAGGGCGAGTTGAACACAAGGATGTCACATATAGCAAAGAGCAATGCTATTCATCTCTATTGAGATTACAAACACAGTTTAGGTGGCGCTAATATGATATTAAATAATATATGAAATTATAGTCATCTAAACTGTATTTATAACTTCACTGAAGATAAATAACATAATTTTGTAGCAAAGTCCTTTTATTGGCCTATAGTCCAATCGTAATCCAACTGCCACCAAAAGGCCAAGCTTCTCTGACAGCTGTCCCAATCAAACCTAGTTTTCCCCAAACCAATCCAACGAAGAAAAGAAAGAAAACGACAAATCCTCGTACAATCAATCCCATAACTAGATAATACTAAAATCATTGATAGATTCTTATTGTTGTCACTCGTACGTGCACCCAGCTCATCCCACATCGCCCATCCATGCACCCACTCTCTCTCACTAGTTCTCCACTTTCTCTCAGCATATACATACACATGTACATATATATGCTCTCTTCACTGACTATTAGTCTCTCCCTCTTCAACTTCTGAATTATTACAGAAATGGATCCATGTCCTTTTCTTCGGATTGTTATAGGAAATCTTGCTCTAAAATTTCCTGATCGTCGATCTTTTCCATGTTACTGTAAATTCAGGCTTAAAGGGTTTCCTACTCAGGCTTCAGGTATTCCATTGCCAGTTCAAGAAAGTGATGCTGTTGAGAGCAAAATCCATGCTTGTTTCAGTTTGAACAAACCAGAAATGGAGAAACTAACAGGAAAATCGAGAAATATAGCTGGGAAATTACCATTTTTGAAGATTGAGATTTACAGGGGGAAGAGAGAGCATATATACAGTTGTGGGTTTATGAAAAGAAAGAAACTTCTGGGGTATGTTGTGGTGGAATTGGATTTGAAGGGCTTTACTGAAAATAAAAATATTAGTAGGGGCAGTAGTGTGATTCAGAATGGCTGGGTTTTAATTTGTGGGACTGAAGCAAAGTTGAATTTGAACGTTAGGGCTGAACCTGATCCAAGATTTGTGTTCAAGTTTGATGGGGAGCCAGAATGCAGTCCACAAGTTTTTCAGCTCAATGGGAATGTTAAGCAGCCCGTTTTTACTTGCAATTTCAGTTTCAGGAATTCTGGGGAGAGGAATTTGAGATGCTGCAGGTAAATAGTTTTATTGATTTGAATTCATGGAACTATTTTTAACTTGATTTTGATCAATAATCAAGACTTTTAAGTCTATAGATTAGGGAAACATTTGGTTTTTGTATAATCTGGTGTATAAAAGGGATTCTCAGATATTATATCTTCCATTACACGAGCAATTCTGTTGGACCCATTACAGATCACTAATAGTCATACTGATTAGTTATGCACAATTGATCAATGCATACCTAATAACTTTAATTGCCAATCAGCATAATCTTTCTTCAACTGATCCCTAATTCTCGAATCGTTGAACAGCTATACCTTATCAGAACCAAGTACCTCAACTAGTTGCTTGAGTTCAATCACATCTGATAAAGAAAAGTCGATGAAAGAGAGAAAGGGGTGGTCGATCACCGTCCATGACCTCTCTGGCTCGTCTGTAGCCGTTGCATCAATGGTGACACCATTCGTGCCATCACCAGGCACCAATAGAGTGAACCGATCAAATCCAGGAGCATGGCTCATTCTTCGACACTGCCACAGCACTTGGAAGCCTTGGGGGCGCCTCGAGGCCTGGCGGGAGGGCAATGGCTGTGACGTCCTCGGCTACCGCTTTGAACTCATCTCTGAGGGCGGCATAGACACCATACCACTAGCCAATTCGACTATTAGTACAAAAAATGGTGGGAAATTCAGCATTGGTGTAACCACTGGTTCAACCCCAATGACTAGTCCTAATACCAGCTTTGATCTTAGTTCAGGGTCCGTTTCTGGATCAGAATTCGGATCAATGACAGGATCTGGATCTTGGCCACATATGTTCTACAGAGGCTTTGTCATGTCAGCTACAGTCGAGGGCGAAGGGAAATGCAGCCGGCCAGAAGTGGAAGTCGGGATGCAGCATGTTACATGCATGGAGGATGCAGCAGCTTTTGTAGCACTGGCTGCTGCCATGGATCTAAGCATGGATGCTTGTAGATTATTCTCTCATAAACTCAAGAAAGAACTGAGACAATTCGATCTCGAATAATGCTATTTGTGCTGCATTCGGGATTTGATTCTTAGATCTGCAATTTTTAGCTGGTTTTTGTTCTCGTGTACAGTGGTTTACAAGTGTGTGTGTTTTTTTGCTATCCGTGTAATTGTATTCTTTTCATAGAATGGAATTCTAAGTTCTGCTTATTGGTACGAAAATAAAAACATTGGTTTCTATAACTTTGCACTAAAAACTTGGCCTATTTGAAGTGGGTAGTCAAGTCGTCACCGGCATTAAATCGATGACCTCGAGCTGAGAGTCAAAGCTCAGAGAAAACAGAAGTCATTGAGCTCATTCGTCTCAATGGAATGTTGGGACAGAGAGGCCGATGCTAGAGTTAAGGCAATACAGTGTACTTGAAGCCGGACCACACCACAACACCGCCGCGGTAAAGAAGAATGTCTTGTTGAGAGACCCTACAAAATTTGAAAATAATCAAATTGAATTGTTCTTCTTGAGTAATCTATTTTCCACCTTTTAGCTTGGTAGGTTTTCATTCACTTTTCTAAGTGGGGGTGGTTCATGGCTAGGGCACACGGTCCTCATTAGAGTGGATCAAACCGAGTATCATTGAGAATTCTACGTATGAACTGTTTGTTTCTTTGCATAGTGATAGAACCAAATCGGACGAGAGTCATAGCTAAGTACTAACTAGCTTTGCTTTTCACCCATTGGTGGTAGGGGTTGTGAAAAACAGTTCCTCACACTTTCATGATGTGTAATTTGATGGTACAATCCTATAAACCAATAAAAGGCGTCCCATGCCGAAATTTTATTTGGCAGTTTTCAGTGCGATGGCCCAGGATGAGGGGTACTTGTGATATTTCAGCATGGTACACATTTTAACAAAATTATGGGAATTATGTAGAACTTGGCAATATAAGTATTGAAACATGAACTCAGTTCCACAGTTTTCCTTGCGATGGCCAGGGACGAGGGGTACTCGTGATATTTCGGCATGGGACACATTTTAACAAACTTATGGGAATTACGTAGAACTTGGCAGTATAAGTATTGAAACATGAACTCAGTTCCCATCTCCAGGAAACAAACTTAAAATCAAGAATAAAGAGAGAACAAGGAAGCAAAACTCCAACATAAAAAGAAATAAGATATTGATTATACAGATTAAAACCATAAAAAAGCATACCCTTGACTACATTCTACCAGCAAAGTCGAAATTGTATTTTCCACGGTGATTGGTACTTCACACAAACAAACACCACGTTTGCAAAATCAAAAGAGAGGAAAAACTTCAGCATTGACAGACTAATCTAATCTATACATTCATTCTGCTGCAGCATCTTCGATGCTAGTTCCTGCAGTTTGTATATCCGGGAGGGTTTCAAGATCTGTGCGGACATCTTTCTCGTCCAAGGAATTGGATGAATCAGATGAAATGATGGGGTCATGTTGAACTTCCTCAGAAGTTTGGTCAGAGAATTCATCTGTTCCACCATAGGTATCTGATTTCTCAACCTCAGTAGCATCATTCTTTTCTGTTAAAGATTCAGTCTTATTTCCTGCTTCTACAGATAACTCCGATCCGACATTTTCAGATACAGATGACTTTGAATTATTAGATGAATCAGAGAACTCTCCCAAGCTTGATTCCGAGTCTTTATTTTTGACAAGAAGTGTTGAATTAGAATCAACATGATTATTATCCTCGTCTGAAGTGGAATTATTGGCCTCCCCTGATGTTGTACCCCCAACAGACCCGTTCTGACCATGATTTAATTCCAACTTGCTCCCGGTTCCATTCAGCAAGGACGGATCATGACTCTCCATTCTCACCTCTGACAAGTTGTTGCTTGTTTCTCTATGATCAATGGTCCCTTCTGTTAATTTTGTATTTGAAAGTGAGCTGTTCTCAGACTTTTCTTTCAGATTCTCCTCTGCTTCATTGGTTGTCACATTCAACTGATTGTCATTTTTAGCCACATCGCCATCCTTCACCTCTAAATCTGTTCTTTTGTCACCTAAACCGATTACCTCACCGTTGTTCTCCTTATTTTCCCGTCCAAAAATGTTGGTTTTGGGCTGCTCCTTTGTGTTTTCTAAGCTTCCATTCTCGTTTTCAGGATCAATGACTTGATTATTATGTGCCACGGCACTAGAAGCATCGTCAGCCTTGTAATTTTCCTCACGTGCACTATGTTCATCTCCATCATGATCATTGTCCTCCAAACCTTCCTTCACCGTTTCACCATTATTCTCTTCAGAATCTTTTTCTTCTGTGCTGTTCTCATCACCCTCATGTCCTTCCTTCTCTTCGTCTATAAATTCCTCTTCTCTATCAATTTCTGCATCCGATTTCTCATGTTCGTGCTCATTTATCTCGTCCTCTTCACTTCCTGTCCCTTCATCTTCTTTCTGTTCAGCTTTCTTGATTTCTTGCTCATCTTCTTCATGCTTATTGTCTTCTACTTCTTCTTCAATGGTTTCTTGTTCTATTGCTGCTTCATCATGTTTACCATTCTTAGCAACTGTTTCTTCCACTCGAGGGCGGATGTCTTTCCTTCCAAGTGTTAAAATTTCATTGCTACTTGCTCTATTAAGTGAAGTTTTCGAATCACTTTCATCGAATTCTTTCTTCTTATCATGGGAATGCTTGACTTGGTATATCAACCAAAAGCAAACAGCAAGCAATAAGCAAATTTGCAGAACATACTTAATCTTGATTCCCTTGGATCTCTGGGTCCTACTAGGGGACTGCCTGTACATAATGACTCCTGAGAAATGTCTACACTTATTCTCACTGCTAAACCAAGTGAAACCTGCCAGGACAACAAAACATATCAAGCAATCTAACGTTAATCTGAAATGAGAAATACAAAACATATCAATCAATTCAAGATGTTCAATTCATGAACTCCATATCTAGAAATCAAATATGTCAATGGTGATTTCAAATATAATATAGGAAACCTAGCCGACTCTGGAAGGATCAAAAATCATCCCATCACAAATTAATGGGGGTGTGAGCGTGGCCCCAACAAACAATTTTTAGCAAAGCGACTGCTCTCCAATGTCAACCCACAATGCTTATGCAATAGGGTAAGTTCAAAAAATCTAATGGTTCTATGATCATGTTGGATAATACCACTTATAATTCTCTCTGATACAGTTGTTAATAAATTTGTTGCCCAGAGTTTTGACTGGCTAGACTGTGATTCATATATTTGGCAATTCGGTTAAATCAATGATTTAGGACAAATTAATTATTTATCCATCTATTTTAATGATAATTTTTATTTTTCTCTATCTTAGGGGGGAAGAGTTTTGCTGGCTACACATGGTTCGGGGTTACAGACTCTGTATACTATGTTTCCAATGTCTGTCTCATTCATATGTAGAATAATTAAAAGAAACACTAGGGTGAGCATGGGCGAGAGCCAGGTCCATGACACACACGGCTATTCAATTGCCCAGACAACATTCTTCAAAAAAATGTTTCTTTGTTAAACTCTCTTTCACTCTATTCCACGTTTCTTCATTTTCTCCTTCATATATACCGGTTTCGTCTTATCAATACATGTAAATGAATACAGATATAATTTATTGGTCTCACAAATGTACTCAGTGCTGCTACAACATCTATGCAGAGCATGCATATATTAAAAATAAAAATAAAAAAAACTTTGCCCAGGGTCATGTAAACATTAATGATCATCCAAAGTGGCCATTTCTCTATAGGGGTTTTACAGCTTTACTGTGGACAGACCCCAATAAAACCTTGTCGCCTTAAAGTCCCTCTTGGTCACGAGTCTTATCTCTTTCATACTTGTTAGCAGCCATTATTTCCCATCCTACCATTTAAATTATTCAAACTGAAAATATGTGAACTTTAAATTATCCTGTCTAATTACAATGAGGAACTAATATTTTATCTCCTTCATGCAAGTGTTTTTGATTGAAACATAAAGATTTTCAGAAATTGGTCCTTCCTCTATATTGAATTTTGTTGCCCAGCCAGAGACAGAATCCTTAACCCCCCACAGTCATGAGTCCCCATTCTTTCATACAAGTATTGGATATCATTATTTCCCAAACCCTGTATTTGTATTGTCCAAACTAAGAGGTGAACTTTTCAATGGTCTTCCTAATGTGCAACAATGCTATTACAAATTGTCAAATTACAATGATGATTTTAATGTTGAACGGAGTTACAATGGCGAATTAATCCTTGAACAGAGTACAAATATTTTCAAACATATAAATTCCGCGCGGTCAATTTCACCGACAACTTTGTCTTAAATAAAAAACAGAGTGAGAGAGAGAGATCCACGATCAAGGCAAAAGATTTAGGACATTAAATTTGATAAATTAATTGGCGATCCCAAGTGTTAAATACCAAATCCTGCAGGGTAAAATCAAAGAAACCCTAGAAAGTTCAAGCATTAATTTCACGAATTAGAAACTCGACAAAATAAAATAACAAATCCTGCAGGGTAAAATCAAAGAAACCCTAGAAAGTTCAAGCATTAATTTCACGCATTACAAACTCAACAAAATATAAGTCAAAAATCCTATCTTAAAAAAATATACCAAAATCCTTTACGAAAACCATTAATCTAGCAGCAATCAACGAAGAGTCCATCAATCCACCCTAACTCACTGCTAACAATTTCGGTTAAACACTGACCCAAAAATACACAAATAATACCATAAGAAAGAAAGATACCTGAGGAAGATTTAAGAGAAGGTCTAAGCAATCAGTATAGAAAACGGAAAATGGTCAAAGAAAAAACAACACCACCATACAACAGGCAACACTCGACTGCCTTCGTAGTAGAATCGAAATGTTGGGGAAGAACTTGTAATTGCTTAATTCGAAGTGCTTGCGTGCACGAACGCGCCAATGTGGCCTTGACAGCTCTCTTCCACTCTCTCCCCGTGCCTCTCCCTCTGATTTAGTAAACTGTAGAAGGTCGTACTTTCGAGAGAGACGGAGGACTCTTTGGGGGTAGTTTTTAAATTGTCCTTGTCAAATTTGGGGTAACTTTAAAATTGGCCTAGTCAAAAGGTCATAATTCCCTTTTGACTTTTTTCACTAAGTAAATAACTTCAAATTGGCTAAATGTGTTTAAAAGCAAAATTACCCTTACGTGAATAATATAATTACAAATACCTGATATGTTAAAAAGACAAACACATGCCCTTAGTTAGTTACAAATCACAACCAAACACTCCCTACATAACTATAACAAAATCACACAAATGCAGATAAATTCTGCAAATCATCTTCTACATCAATCTCAAACAATATCCATACTTAAGAAAAAAAATTCTCGGTCAATTACTTCTAATCAGTAAGTACATTTACATATGTTTAATTTCGTTTTCGTTTAATATGTGCATGTTTTTTTACTTGAATAAATTAAAGATTCGACGTAGGAGTTGGCAGATAAATTTTTTTTAGCAGTATGTATATAATTTAATTTTTTTTTTGTCTGTCACTTTTTTATCTGCATAACTTTTCGATTGGTTTGCCTTAACGGCTGTTACTAAAACCACGAAAATGGTCCAAAAAAAATGTTACAGCCTAAAAATCGACTAACAAAACAGCTAAATAATCGGCTGTTTGTGTCTAACAGCCTATTTTAGGCTGTTAAAAGCCTAATTTTGGGCTGTTAACAGCCACATTTTAGGCTGTTAACAGCCTATTTTGGGCTGTCAACAGCCTATTTTTGGGCTGTTAACAGCCTAATTATGAGCTGTTAACAGCCCATATTTTAGGCTGTTAACAGCCTAATTTTGGCTGTTAACAGTCCCAAAATATATGGGCTATTAACAGCCCATTTTTGGGCTGTTAACGGCCTAAAATATTGGTTATATTTTAGGCTGTTAACAACTTAAAAAATCGGCTGTTAACATGCAAAATAATTTTTTTAAACAAAATTGTAAGTGAACTATGCTCCTGTAGTTCTGTGGGTTTCTATTTGAAAATATTTACAAATTCGGATTTTGTCATGCCACACAGATATGAAGGATTGTACTCTACCGGTTTGTATTTTTCGTGATTTTGAGTTGGATGAAAATAATCCATGGACATGGAAATGGACAAGTGACGGACAACGTAATATGCCAACACATATAACAGAGATTACATCGTACAAGGAATTGTACCTTGATATACAGAAGAAGCTGAACGTCGATTTATATCTATACAATATGGTACTGGGATATCAATTCCAAGAGCATTTGTCATTTTCATTACACCTGCAAAGGGTTAACATCTGATCTTGTAACGTAGGTTATCCTTATGATTTGAACAAAACGCAAATACACCAATTTGCGTGACTTTAATGATGAAGGACGACTTAGAAGGTAGAAATGAACATTCGGATGGAGCTGATGACCATGCAAATAATTTTTGGGATACGGTGGAGATAGCTCGCGATGATGACACTAATATTCCCGAGACAGTTGTTCATCATCGTGACATCACTGAGACGCACATAATTCAATCGGTAGTTTAGAACAGTGAGAATAATAAATGCAATTTTTTTATTTTTATTATTTAATTGGTTTATCCCGCTCAGGGGCCGGAACAAGCGGCCCTTCATCTAATTCTCACGTGTGGTTTCCCGAAGAAGAAGATTTTGTAATGTTGATCAACGTTTTTGAAATGAAGAAAGCTTTACAGGAAGCAGTGCACCTCCTGGCATTGAATTCAATTTTGATTTCAAGGTAAAGAAATCAAACAAATACTTGTTGACACTTGTTTGCGTTACGACAGTTGCCGTTGGCGTTTGCGAGGGACTAAGATGGATATGAATGAGTTATTTGTAGTTCGCAAATATATACGAGAACATACTTGTGAATTGGCGGGGGGGGGGGGGGGGGAGTCGTGCAAACGATCACAGACAAGACTCGAATCATGGTTTATTGGACGACAGATAATGCACAAGTATCAGAACCCACGGACGATCTATAGAACTTCAGACATCATTAACGAAGTTCGACGAGATTACGGAGTGGTCATGAGCTACCAGAAGGCTTGAAGGCCAAAGAATGTGCGTTGGCGGATTTTATTGGGCTCGGCCGAGGAGAGTTATGCTAAATTGGCCAGATACTGTCATAATTTGGGGACAACTAATTACGGTTCCACTTTTTTCATGGAGACGGAGGGCAGAAATGTTTTAGTATTTATATCATGCTCTTGTACAATGCATTGAGGATTTCACAAATGCGAGACAACCGGTAATTTTAGTCGACGGTAAAACTCTGAAATCGAAATACAGGGTTACGTTGATTATTGCTACATGTCAAGATCCTAACATCCAGACAATGGCTTAGTGATTTTGGAAAAATCCTGTATGAACCTTCTGTAGAACCCAGTATGACCAAGAAACTGCGAACACCCTTCACAGAAGTAGGTGGTGGTAATTTCTCAATGACCTGGATTTTTGCCCGATCCACTTCAATTCCTTTAGCTGAAATCCTGTGTCCCAATACAATGCCCTCCTGCACCATAAAATGACATTTCTCCCAGTTCAGTACCAGATTTGTCTCCTCACATCTCTGCAAAACCAAACTCAAATGATCCAAACATTCATCAAATGAAGACCCAAAAACTGAGAAGTCATCCATGAACACTTCAATGAACTTTTCAACCATATCAGAGAAGATTGCCTCATGCAACGCTGGAAGGTAGCAGGTGCATTACAAAGGCCAAAATGCATTCTACGGTAGGCAAAGGTACCGTAGGGGCAAGTGAAAGTAGTTTTCTCCTGATCATCAGGTGCCACTGGTATCTGATTGTACCCTGAATAACCATCCAGGAAACAGTAATGTGTGTGACCAGCGAGTCTCTCCAACATCTGATCAATGAACGGGAGAGGGAAATGATCTTTTCTGGTTGCTGTGTTAAGTTTGCGATAGTCAATGCAAACTCTCCATCCGGTAACTGTTCTGGTAGGAATGAGCTCGTTTTTCTCATTTGGTACAACTGTGATTCCCCCTTTCTTTGGCACAACCTGAACAGGGCTGATCCACGCACTATCAGAGATAGGATAAATGATGCATGCATCCAGAAGCTTCAGTATCTCAGTCCAAACCACTTCCTTCATGTTTGGATTCAGTCTCCTCTGGCTGTCCACACTGGGCCGAAAATTCTCCTCCATGAGAATCTTATGCATGCATAGCGAAGGTCTGATCCTTTTAATGTCGGCAATGGTCCAACCTAATGCTGTTTTATGTGCCCGCAGCACCCGTAACAGTTTTTCCTCTT
The DNA here is from genome assembly GCA_019097785.1 of Fraxinus excelsior. Lineage (NCBI taxonomy): Eukaryota > Viridiplantae > Streptophyta > Magnoliopsida > Lamiales > Oleaceae > Fraxinus > Fraxinus excelsior. The sequence continues at coordinate 26,394,991 of CM032639.1, read as the reverse complement.
CCAGATCACTGATTGTACTTGAGATAATAACTGGAAGTGTAGATAACTCACCCAAGTAGGCATATCGGAGATGTGGTGAAAGTTGTTTAAGCTCCAATTTGGGTGGCTGCTTTATAGATGGCAAAGGTTTTGATGGACCAATCCCAAGTTCTTCAAAGGCCCTGTGGCGTGTATATGGGCGATTTGTTTCCAAAAATCGTGCACAAGTCTCCATCTCACTGGATTCAGATTGTGTGGATTGAGAATGCACAATATAGGCCTCATAAGCATCCGATGGATTGTGAAACAAAAATGTGTCCTGTACTGCCTGGCTGATGACATCAATCTTGAAACAACTATCCACTTCAGAAGGGAACTGCATGGCCTTGAACACGTTGAATGAAATCTGTTCCTCACCCAATCTCAGAATTAGCTGCCCCCTTTGAACATCGATCAAGGCTCTCCCGATAGCTAGGAATGGTCTGCCTAAAATGAGAGGAATATCCCAATCATCTTCCATGTCCAAAATGAGAAAGTCAGCTGGAAATATGAACTTTTCCACCTTGATAAGCACATCTTCAATGATCCCCCGTGGATATGTAAGAGATCTGTCAGCTAACTGGAGTGTCACTGTTGTTGCTTTAGCTTCTCCCAATCCAAGTTTCCTGAAAACAGACAATGGCATTAAGTTAATGCTAGCACCTAAATCACACAAAGCCTTATCAAAATAAATATCACCAATTGTACAAGGGACAGTAAAACTCCCTGGATCCTTAAGCTTTGGTGGAAGCTTTTTCAGAAGTCTTGCGCTAACTTCCTCAGTGAGCATGACTGTCTCATGTTCTTCCAACTTGCGTTTGTTTGAGAGGATATCCTTCAGAAATTTTGCATAGCTTGGCATCTGAAATAGTACATCCGCAAACGGGATATTGATATGGAGCTTCTTGAAGATTTCGAGAAAATGCTTGTATTGCTGCTCCATTCTATGTTTCTTCAGCCTTTGAGGAAATGGAATGGGTAGCTCATAAGGATTTACCGAAGTAGTTGTCTTTTCCATTGATGTCTCTGATTTCTCCTTTGATGCAGTTTTAAACTTTTGCTCCTCCGTTTCCACAGACTCTTCTTCTTCCACAGGTACTACCGTGTCTGGGACTGCCCCCGGCTTCTTAACATGAATTTCTGGTAGTTGTACCCCACTTCTAGTTGTAATGGCCTTGGCATGCTCCCTTGGATTGATTTCCGTATTACTGGGTAGATTACCTGGTTGTCTAGTTGTCAATGCAATGGCCATTTGCCCCATTTGAGCCTCTAAATTCTTTATAGCTGCATTCTGATTATGAAGTGTTGCCTCGGTTTTCTTCATAAAATTGTTGTTGGCCTCCATATACTTTGCAAACATCTCTTCTAATGGTAACTTTTTCTCTGGAGGTGGAAACTGACCATGTGGTCTCTGTTGATTCTGATTGCTCCATGAGAAATTTGGGTGCTTTCTCCAACTCGGATTATAAGTGTCTCCAAACTGATTGTTCTGTTGGCGTTGCCCCCATTGTGCAAAATCTGCATGCTCCACCCTTTGTAGTAGAAGTGGACATGCTGCTGTGTCATGGTCAGCCCCACACTCATGACAGACCGACCACCTGGTTTGTGCTACATTGGCGGTTGGTTGCATATTTTCGACCTTGTGAAACAATGAATCAATTTTTGCAGACAAGGCTGAGAAAGCATCTACCTCATAGACCCCCGATCCTTTTCTCTGAACGTCCCTTTCGGATGACCACATAGCTAAAGTATTGGCAACTGTCTCAAACAACCCTAATGCTTCATCAACATGTTTTCTACACACTGATCCACAGGATGACGAGTCGATCATGCTCTTGAATGATGGATGCAACCCAGTGTAGAAGTATTGGACCTGGAGTCCCTTGCTAATCCCATGATGTGGGCACTTCCGAAGCAGGTTCTTGAATCTCCCCCAAGCTTCATCAAATGATTCGGAATTGCCTTGCCGAAAAACAGAGATGTCGTGTTTCAGCTGTGCAATCTTGGCTGGTGGGAAAAACTTGGTACAAAATTTTTGTGCTAAGTCATTCCATGTAGTGATGCTTGCAATAGGTTGAGAGTCCAGCCACTCAATAGCCTTATCCCTCAAAGTGTGTGGAAATAATCTCAAACGGACAGCATCAACCGAAATCCCCGGATATGAGAAATTCTGGCACATCTCCATGAAACGAGAAACGTGAGTGTGCGGGTTTTCTTCAGCTCTCCCATAAAATTGATGCCCATTTTGGAACAGATGTATGACATCAGTCCTCAGCTGAAAGTTCGGTTGCCCAAAAGGTGGATAGACGATGCTGGACTGACATTGAATGATTTGAGGAATCATGAAATCCCCCACTAGCATATTTCCTTCGTCCACAACTTCGTCTGCATTTTCTGGAACAACAGGATCTTCCTGTGCGTTAGCCATTAGGTGTTGTTGTGCCTCTCGAGTCTCTTTTTGAAATCGGTGGAGAGTGCGTTCAATTTCAGGATCAGCTGGAATCAATTCACCTCCAGACGACCTTAGCATAAAACTGGAGAAACGAACACCAAAAGCATTCAGTACTCAAAGAAACACAATAATTGATGAGAGTAAAAGTGACAAAAATAGCAGAAATTTCGAATTAAAGTCAAGATAACTAAAAATAAACTAAACCTCAATCCCCGGCAACGGCGCCAAAAACTTGACAGGTCGAAAAAGTGTTCGACTTTGATTACCGCAAGTGTACGGATCGTTCAAGTAATAAAAATGGGTTTTAAAGTCCAAGTATCGTTCCCACGAAGATTGAGTAGTTTAGATATTATTTATCTCGACCCTAACCTAATGTAAACGAATCCAAAGAGATTTTTATGAAATTGTGAATTTTTACTAAATTGAACTAAAATTATGAAATTGAATGCAAATTAACTAATGGAATGCCAAATGTGAATGTTTGATGAAAATATATGTATGAAAAGCGTACTAGGTTCCCGAATTCCCTCGTAAGCTCACCTCTAATCCCTATTTCACAACTTGATGACACAATGCGTCGGTTGAAGAATCAATGCTCCTATTTTATTCAACAATCTCTCTCGGGTAGAGTTGAACCTATTCTCGCATACCATTTGACTATATCTCTATGACAAATGCAAATATTCAAGAATGCATGGATTTTTGTGAACACTTAAAGACTCACGTAAAGTATAGCGGTATATCTCTATCCCCTATCGAACCCTACGATGATTTGTATCTTGTAGAATCTATTCCCCTTCTCTCGAATGCATGAAATAGATCACCCAAACTCATATAATCATTGCGCATATAATTATGGAGACGATAACGTGAATACAAACCATTCAACACCCAACAAATATGTTTAGAATCAAATTGCAAAATAAGAAATTAGAAGTTTACAATACGAGGTTCATCGTTCACCTAGCACAAATGAAACTAGCCTAGCGTAACTGAATTAAAATAAAGAAATAAATAAATAAGGGAAGACATAACCCAATTCGTAGAAATAAAGCTTGAAATCCTTGGTCTTGATGTGAAAATCCTTGCCCTAGCCTTTGTTCTTGCCTCAAAAGGATGAAATTCTCTCTAGAAAGGCGTAACCCTAGCTTCTGGACGTTATTCGGCTTATATAGGAGTCCCCAAGTCATTACCATAAGTGTTGGATTCGAAATAGGAAACTCGGAATCTCGCCACTTTTTCCTTCTATGCGACTGCATAGAAGGAATGAATGTGGTCGCATAGAAGGGCCTGTTCGTGCTCTGGAATTCCCTACATGGACCAATGCGGTCGCATGCAGGGGACCACTATGCGACCGCATAGTGGTAACATCTTTCAATTCGTGGCGATTTGGTCCCTGAATCCTATTTTTCCACTTTTCGACCCTTTTTCCATCTTCTTCTTGTTCCAATGCACACTTTCAATACTCAATTGAATCTTTTCATCTCCATGTACTCAATTTCTTCTCCGGGTCATCTTTTAAGTATTTGCATCTTAGTCCATGAACTTTGATTTGTCTCTTTTTTGGTCCTTTTTCTCCATTTTTCTTCCTTTTTCACCACGATCACCGATGTTGACCTACAAACAAGATTTGTAACCAATTTAGCCATGTTTCACGCATATAACGATGGATATCCAAGTTAAACTCATGAATTAACCGTGTAAAATACACTCCTATCAAGGGGGACCGTCTCGTACGCCCAGATCTGCAACACATACAATTATTATATTCATATTTATTGTAAACCATATTATAATAAAGTATGTCGAACATTTACCTGCACGGCAAGGGGTAATCCGTATGTATCATATTTACGTATGGTCCCCTTCGGCCTCGAGTGTGATCTGGTGAATACGTGCACCGTGTCCTCAAAACATCTCCGGCCCCACGGATATGTGTTGAACACATCAAGATCGTCGACGATCTGCAGATGGAATAGGTCAATCCCAGTCCTCCGATGGTGACATCGCAACACGCTCTCAAGGATGTAGACCAGGCCGAGCTTCAGTCTATCCAACATGTCGTCACATCTAGTGATCGCGTCCATCAGAGCCGACAGCAGCACCGTCCAATGTCCCTCAAAGTAAGTGTCGTGCAATTTGCCTCTCTGAGTATCAGTACGAGCTGCATCATCACCCGTAATCTGCAGTCCTGTGATGAGAGCAAAATCAAACATGGAGAAACTCGGAACCTTGCCCCCAAGGTCGAAGTGGAGGGCATCGCCGTCGACTGGAGTAAGCAATCGGCACAGTAGTGCATCGAGGATCTGCCCGGAGAACTGTACGTCTCTCAACTCGTACAGGGGCCAGAGAAATGAACGTCGAAGCATATCTGCATGATGCTCATCAAGCAGCTCCAACACGGCAGTGTAACTGCCGAAGTTACCGTTCCAGGTAGCCTTGCCTGGCATCTGTCTCAACGTCACGTCCAGGTGATACTCCATACTGCAAAATTGAAAAAAAAAATTAACTATCAGCACTTCGAACATAAGATAATGAAATACAGTAAAATCGCATAACAATTACAATTATTTATTTCGTTATACTATTAATGATCATATTAAAATTATAATTATAATTATACATATAAATTTTATTTAAATTTATTAAATTATCAACAAAAATTAAACGAAATAATTAGAAGTAACTAATTTGTTAAAATATAATATTTAACGGTTACAATTATTTATTTAATTATATTATTAATTATCAAATTAAAATTACGTATTCAATTATAAAATTTTTACTCGGCTTCGTAAAATATTTAATTCTATAAATATCTAGAAAAAAGAATTTCTCAATTTAATAATTATCAATTTCAATTTATTTATTTAATTATATATAAAAAAAATTAGAACAAAAAGATATTATTAAAATTAAATAAGGAATATAAATATTATTTAATTAAATTTGAAAAATTCAAGACTTGTTTTACAATGAATATTTAATTACAGAATATATATATATATATATATATATATATATATATATATATATATATATATATATATATATATATATATATATATAATTCAAACAAAAGGAAATTATTAAAATTAAATAAATAATATAAATATTATTTAATTAAATTTGAAGAAATTAAAGTTTTTTTACAATGAATATTTAATTAAAGAATCTTCAATTTCAAAATTAAAAGGAAAAAAAGTATTAAATAAATAATAAATAATTATTTATTAAGAATTACAATTATTAATTTCATTATATTAATAATTATCATATTAAAATTAAAATTAATAATATAAATTTTATTTAATTAAAAGGAAAAAAAGAATTAAATAAATAATATATAATTATTTATTAACAATTACAATTATTAATTTCATTATATTAATAATTATCATATTCAAATTAAAATTAAATAATATACATTTTATTTAATTAAATTTTTTACAATGAATATTTAATTAAAGAATCGTCAATTTCAAAATTAAAAGAAAAAAAGAATTAAATAAATAATAAATAATTATTTATTAACAATTACAATTATTAATTTCATTATATTAATAATTATCATATTCAAATTAAAATTAAATAATATAAATTTTATTTAATTAAATTTTTTACAATGAATATTTAATTAAAGAATCTTCAATTTCAAAATTAAAAGGAAAAAAAGAATTAAATAAATAATATATAATTATTTATTAACAATTACAATTATTAATTTCATTATATTAATAATTATCATATTCAAATTAAAATTAATAATATAAATTTTATTTAATTAAATTTGAAGAAATTAAAGTTTTTTGACAATGAATATTTAATTAAAGAATCTTCAATTTCAAAATTAAAAGGAAAAATAAAAAACGAATTAAATAAATAATATATAATTATTTATTAACAATTACAATTATTAATTTCATTATATTAATAATTATCATATTAAAATTAAAATTAATAATATAAATTTTTATATATTATCAAATTATATAATTATATATATATATATATATATATATATAATATAATATATTATATATAGTGAGTTTTTTGTTGGGTGGGGGGGGGGCGTAATATATATATATATTTATATATATTAATTATACATTTATTAAATTATATATAAAAAAAAACTAAACGTGCCGGCTGTTAGTTGGGGGCCCAATTGGCCTCCAAAACGGGCTGTTAACAGCCCGTCCAGTGGAGGCCTTGGGCCCCCAATATGGACGGTTAACAGCCGGTCCAGAAATGGACCGACTGTTAGTTGGGGGCCCAGGCCTCCAAAACGGGCTGTTAACAGCCCGTCCAGTGGAGGCCTTGGGCTCCCAATATGGACGGTTAACAGTCGGTCCATTTGGGCAGCGTGCTTCTCGCCGGAAATGGCGCCTGAAAATCGCCATTTCCGGCGATTCAAGGTCCCAAAATGACCACATTCCTCAAAAAAATTGCCCTATAGCCTAGATCTACTCATACATTTCATAAATAACAAAAAAATTCGAGCTTTAACACATATATACACGAGGAGTCCGTTTTCAAATCAAAAAAAAAAAACTAACATTTGTTCTGCGTGAGTCATCTTTGTCGGTGGGTGGCCAGCTCCTTTGTGAATAGTGGTCGATTTTTGTGAATAATGGTCGGTTTTGGAAAAATTTTGGACGGTTTTCACGTTTGTAGACTTTTTCTTCTCCTTCCAATGAGGGTATTTTTGGCAAGTTACCTTATAACCTTCATTTTCGGGTTTTCCTTTTTTTTTTTATGTTATTTATTGGTCAAAGGCCAAAATGGAATTTTGGCCTTTTCAACAGGCCATTCACACGTATATCCTCGTCAAATTTACCGTTCTTGACTTTACCCATTTTTTTTAAAGATTTATCACAATAATCGTTTTGAGCTTTAAAGATAAAATTAACTTTAAAATAATATACAATTACAATTATATGTTATTGTCTAAAGACAATAATACCATTTTTTAAGTTATAAAAAAGTCAAACACTTCCCATTTAAAATTTCAAAATCAAATCACTTTCTTTATCGATTTACTCCAACACAGATAAAAATAGTTTCATTTTTCATCTGTTTCAAACTTGAAAACAGATAAATTTATCAAACGATCAACAAGTAAATATTATTCACAGCCATCAGTGAAATCGGTAAGTATTTTTTACGTATTTTTAATTTGGTTTCGATTAAATTATAATGTACATTATATTAATCTTTAAATTTTTTTTCGACGTATATGAAAAATTTACGTTCTTAAATGGATCTATATAATTTTTTTTAACAAAAACGAGCAAAAAAATTCACTTGCACATGAGATTTTTCAGACAAATTTTATGATAAATGCTTTCCAAAAGCCCGCACGTCCGGGTAATTGAAAATTTTCCCTTAATAATAATTTTTTTAACAACATATTTTTTCTGATGCAGCAAATATGGGATCGGTTGCCGTCCCAGTTCTTTACTTTGGTGAATTTGAAGAGGATGTAAATGGTCGATGGGTCTGAAAATGGACAAGTGAAATACATGGCACAATTCCGATTTTAATAACATCGAGTACGTCGTATGAAGAAATGTACAGTGAGATACAGAACATGCTCAACGTCGATCCCTCTCAGTACGACATGGAATTGAGATTTCTATGGAACAACGAACATTCATCAATTCCAGTTCCACCTGTAAAGGTTACTTCTGAAAATTCTGAAAATTGCGTGAAGGCTTTAATTGCATTGAACCAATTTCCCATGACTACTCCTCTCTGCGTAAATTTAGTGAAAAAGAATGTCCCCGATAGTGAACACGAAGAGCTCGATGGAGGGGATCGTAATGTGAATGATTTTTGGAACACAACGGAGATAGCTCGTGAGGATGATGTGGTTATTCCCGATACAATTGTTTATCATCTCACCGATACGCACAGGATTCTCTCGATAGTTCAATCCAACGAGAATGAAAATGAATTTACGAATGAGGACTTGATTGCTTTATCCAATCGAAGACATGGGTCGAGTTCACAAGATGGGATCAGTACACGTACTTCTAATTGTTCCCGTACAGTTCCAGATGATGAAGATTTATATGTCGAGCAACTGTTCGAAACAAAAAAACATTTGCAGGAAACTGTGCATCGGATTGCTTTAAGACACAATTTTGAGTTTAAAGTTAAAAAATCGGACAAGTCGACATACACAATTGTCTGCATTGACGACGGTTGTCATTGGTGTTTGCGAGTGACAAAAATGGACACGAATGAGTGCTTTGTAATTCGTAAGTATGCACGGGAACATACTTGCGAAGTGGGTATTCGTCGAAATGATCACAGGCAAGCCCGGGCATGGTTCATTGGTCGACAAATAAAGGACAAGTTTCAGGACCCACGAACGATTTACAGACCTTCGGACATCATCAATGACTTCCGTTGAGATTACGGGGTGGTCATGAGCTATCAGAAAGCCTGGAAGGCCAAAGAATGCGCATTGGAGGACTTAATAGGTTCGGCCGAAGAAAATTATGCTAAATTGGCCAGATATTGCCATAACATGGAGAAAACTAATCCTGGATCAGCATTTTATATTGATACGGAGGATGGGAATCGCTTCAAGTATTTCTTTATGGCCCTTGCACAGTGCATTCGAGGATTTCGTACCGTAATGCGACCCGTAATTCTAGTCGACGGTACAACCCTGAAGGCTAGATACGAAGGTAAGTTGATTATTGCTACGTGTCAAGATCCCAACATCCAAATTTACCCTTTTGCGTTCGGTATAGTCGATGGAGAGAATGATTTAACGACGCGTTGGTTCTTTACGAACCTGAAGGAAGTAATTGGAGACGTCAAGAACTTTGCATTTGTAACTGACCGGGGCAGTCAATAATAAATGGTATCGCCGAAGTCTTTCCCGAGGCACATCACGGTTATTGTATGTACCATATACAGGGCAACCTTAAGACGAAGTTTCGGGGCAGTGGCATCGTTCCATTGTTTAGGAGAGCTGCAGAGGCATACAGTTTTGAAGAGTTTGAAAAGTTCATGGTCGAAATAGAGTGTAAATCACATGCTGCATGGGTTTATCTAACAGAGATGGGGACTCAACATTGGGCACGATCACACTTTCCATGACGTCGATACAACATGATGACGTCGCTCAATGCGCTATTCAAGAAGGATCGAGAGTTACCAATTCTCGCAATGATTGAGCAAATTTGTAACAAGCTGCAGCAGTGGTTTCATGACCGACGTGAGGAATCCCAAAATTACACAAGCGTGCTGACTCCGGCTCAGGAAGATAAGATCTTCAAAACTCTAGAGGTTGCGAGGAAGGTATTGGTGGAACCACTGGATCAGTTTCGCTTCTCCGTGAGATGTGGAAGTAATATCGGGTACATCGTGGACTTGAATGATAACACATGCACATGTAGAAAGTTTCAGTTGGAGAGTTTTCCGTGTATGCATGCGGTGACAATGGCTATGCATAGGGGATTTCCTCCGCACACCTTATGCAGTCATTATTACATGGCTGATTATTGGAGATCGGCGTATGATGAAACGATATTTCCTATGCCAAATGAAGTCGAGTGGGAAGTTCCCGACCATATTCTTCCACTTAATAATTTGTTGCTACTTGTAGTGGGACCACGTGCTCCGGAACGTAGACGTACATCTAGAATATCATTCATTGGAGAATTTTCTCGACCTCGTAAGTGCGGCAGGTGTGGCGCAACAGGGCATACTCGTCAATTTTGTACAAGTCAGATTCCTCTACATAACAATTCAACGGATGTGTAATATTATGTAATAATTTAATATTTATAACGAAGTAATATGTTTTTATTTATTGTCATTAAATATTCAACATAATTAATTGCTTATTTTAGTTGTTTACTTATTTTAACTAAATAATATTTAATTGAATATTAAATTATATATAGACATGTTAATTTATTTAATATTTAAAATTAAATGTTCAATAAACATTTAAATAAAAACTAATGATAACAATATTTACATTTTTTACAATAAAAGAATAATGTGGTGTACTAATGATCACATTTGGATTCATACAAATCGCAAGCTAATTTCAACCTGCACATGTCTATCAAATATTAATTTATTGGATCAATCTTGCGACCAATGCTCAAAAACTCTGTGTACTTTATTGCGAATATACCACAGTCGCCCCTGTAAGTAAATATAATATATTAGTTCGATAACATATAACTAAAAACTAAATTTTCAAAATAAAAACTTGTAAATTCTTACGATACTCCGTGTCTCGCTGTCGTCGTGTTCCGTAGAATGGCTAATCTGTCATTTACTTGAATATTCGCTTGTCTAGCCATCATGAGAATAATCACACTCATCAGCTCCAGTATACGCTGCAGTTGGTGTTGGGTCAAACATCCATGGTCAGAGTCGTACACATATATAGTCGAATCTGCGAATACAATCTCAGCTGCGAAGCAGTGTGAGTTCTCGATCATTGGAACATACATATGTGTACAATCCGTCCACGGCTTCCCATTTGTCGGCTCCAGCCCAACTCTATCATGTAGTCGGGCACCACATATCCATTTCCATTGAGTAGGAGTGTGTCGTACTCAATATCAATGGCACGTGCGAACCCGCAGCTAAGGATGACTCGACCAAGAATGTCAAAAGATTTCGGGTATCTCCGAGCTCGATCGCGCAACAATTCCATAATCATGTTGATGTGTTAACACTAATAAAAAAGAGAATGCAACAAATAAGAACGAGAATGCAAATAATTAAGTAAAACAACAAATAATTAAACGATGCAACAATTAAGAACGAGAATGCACTTACATCATCGGCGAGCCAAGCACCACTAGTCAATACATCATCGAACCACTTCTTCGCGTTAGAGATGGTCCTCGACCCCACCCTATGGATGTCCCTAAAAAAATGAAAAAGTGAAGTGTTACAAAATCATAGATGATCTCGCATGTACTTTAGGCAAATCATTAAATACTTACTCATGCTTAAGGGATTTGAACCAATCATGAAACGCTTTCTTTCGAACTGGGTCGACCTCGCGGAAGAGATTGGGGAATGTCCCGTCCAAGAACAGCCGCCTCTTCGCCTCGACCGTGAAGGGGGAAACGATGTACTGTGACGACAATCTCGGTCTCTTACCAACCACCAGCAGTGTCAAGTCAACAGCACGCTTCGTACCCTTCCTCACCTCCGAATTCCCCTGCGACATGAAAACTACGTCATCCGGTACCCCCCTCTCCACCTCAACCTCCTCCGGTACCCCCTCAAAAAATGAGTATATGTCTCCCCCCCACGGCCCAATCCATCCACCTCCACCGTCATCCCCTCTATCCCGATGACTGGCAGTCCCTCGTAGGGATGCTACGTCGCCCAGTAACGTCGTGATCTCAGTCCGAAGGTTCCCTATCTCGTTCTGCAGATCTACCACATGGCTACGTAGAGCTCCAACATCATTATATACATCGTCGATATGTCCTCTGAGCTCTCGTCGCATCTTGCTCATCTCCTCCGACAGTCTGGCATACTTAGCGTTGACCTGCCGTCCCAACTCGCGTCGCATCGCGCCTATCTGACCCTCTATAAACTCGGTAAGGCAGCCATATAGATCATCTGACGGGGGAGAAGGAAACCCGATCGGCCGCGGCGGCGACCTCGGTGGCGGGGGTGAGGACCTCGGTGCCGGGGGCGAGGACCTCGGCGGCAGAGGCGACTTCGGTGATACTGGACAACACTCCTGAAACAATGAACAATCTGAATTATTAATTTAATTAAAAACTCAAAACGATAATCAACATATTATATTCAATAAACATATCATATCCCGATCAATGATGGACTCGGGCATATGATCATCTGACGCGGCCGGGATAGACAAACAACGCATGTAACTCTGACCTTCCTCCTCTATCGACGGGGTCAACTCAATGAGGACTTCAACCTAACATATTGATGTTTTACCGAGTTAATGACTGCCCACGTACAATATAAATCGAAAAAATGTATAATACGTACCTCAGGATCGTCGAGGAGAGCTGATATTTGTTTACCAAGTGGGCTTGTCATGTGCTCGCCATTGATAAATCCGATGGCAGCACGTCTCCACTCTCTTAGCATACCGACCAGCCAATATGGGGACAGTCTCATATATCCATATCTGCAACATTTACAATTATCATATATATAATTTAATAAAAAAATAGATAATTTATTGTGTTCAACATTTACCTGTAATGCCCACGGCAGGCCATGTGCATCATATTTGCGCTCGGGTCTATCCCCCTTAGGCATCGAATACTCCCTTCTGAAGTGTCGTAAGGTATCCGCGAAACATCTCTGCCCCCAAGGATAGCTGTTGAAGGCATCAATATCATCAACAATCTCCAAATGAAAAAAGTCGATCGACATCTTCTTGTGATGACACCTGAGTACGCTCTCGACGATAAACACCATACCCAGCTTCAACCTGTCGACATATCCTCGCATGCCCTGACTGCGTCTATCAACTGCCCAGGAGTGACCGCTGCCTGCCTGTGAAAATATTCATTCAACCGCCTATTGTTCCTCGGAATACGGGCCAGTGCTGCATCTTCACCTGTACACATCAATCCGGTGATGAGATCAAACTCAAATATAGAAAATCTAACCACCTTGCCCCCAAGATTGAAATGGAGGGCATCTCCGTCAACCGGCTTGAGCAGTCGACATAGCAACGCATCGAGTAGCTGCCCAGAAAACTGTACGCCGCGCTATGAATACAATGGCCATAAGCAGGACTGCCTCAATATATCTGCGTGCTCCTCCTCGAGCAAATCTAATACCACTGTAAAGATAGCAAAGTTACAATTTGCTGTAACTTTGCCAGAAATCTGTCTCACCACATCGTCCAACTTGTAATTCATCCTACAAAATTTCAAACGTTAGCATCTTGTGCAAGATATAAGACAAAACATATTATGAGAAAATTAAAATATATTCACTACTATCCGCAATAATCAATTGAGTATCAGATTTCTTATTTTCATCGTCAATTGAATATTTTATTAATTTTTTATATAATATTTAATTATAATTAATAGAATAGTAAATAAACAATCGAATAGTAAATAAACATTTCAAAGAAACCATTTATTTTGTTTATTTAATATTTTGTTATTTACAATTAAATAATATTTTATTTTGAAATAAACAACTTCTTGTAACTAAATAGTAATCAAATTATTAAAATTTACAAATTAAATAAACTAATAAATAAAATAATTTGAATTATTATTGTTCATTTAATATTATATAAACAATTTCAATAAGTAATTTAAAATAAATAATTTAAATCGTTTATTTATTTTTTGTTTGTAAACAAATTAAATAAGTAATTTAAAATAAACTCTTTAATTTTTTTATTTAATATTCCATTGTAAAATAATAGTTTATAATATTAATTATAATTAATTGAATATTAAATAAACAATCCAATATTTAATAGTTTATTATTTATAACTAAATAAATAATATTTTATATTTTACACACTCTGTTTTTGTGAATTTTTCAAGTTGTTTACAGAATAAATTTAATTGCTTATATAATATTTAGAAATTAATTTAAAATTAAATATCAAATACATAATTTAAACAATAGAATATTTCATTATTTTTTCTTTTAAATGCATATATCATTATTTATTATAAACAATTTCAATAAATAATTTAAAATAAATATTTTCATTGTTCACTTCATATTATTTCATTGTAAAAGAAGAATTTATAATTAAATTCTTTATTAAAATTCTTTATATAATATTTAATTTATTATTATTAATAACATATTAAATAAACATTTCAAAGAAACCATTTATTTTATTTATTTAATATTTTGTTATTTACAAATAAATAATATTTTATTTTGAAATAAACAACTTATTGCAACTAAATAGTAATCAAATTATTAAAATTTACAGATTAAATAAACTAATAAATAAAATAATTTGAATTATTATTGTTTATTTAATGTTTTATAAACAATTTAAATAAGTAATTTAAAATAAATATTTTAAATCGTTTATTTTTTTGTTTGTAAACAAATTAAATAAGTAATTTAAAATAAACTCTTTAATTTTTTTATTTAATATTCCATTGTAAAATAATAGTTTATAATATTAATTATAATTAATTGAATATTAAATAAACAATCCAATATTTAATAGTTTATTACTAAATAATATTTTATATTTTACAAAATTAAATATCAAATAAATAATTATATTAAATATTATTAGAAAAAAAATGAACTGGGCCGACTGCACGACCCAATTCCGTTAACTGGGCCGCTGCCAAATGGCCCAGGCCATCTGGGTCGAGATGGGTCCAGACGCCATATAGCCATGTGGCATCTGGGCCCGTCCGGGCCTAGATGCCGAACGAGAGTCTTTCTCGTTTTTCTGCCGTCGGAGATCGTCATTTCCGGCGATCTCCGCCCGTCAAATCTTCACCCAAACACATATTTCACGCATTTCACCCCTAAATAATTGATTTACAAGTATTTCTTCGAACATAAACAACAAAAATTCAAAAAATTACAACCATGATTTATAAAAAATTCATATAATACACTCACCTATTTCAAGAGAAAATGGTGATCTTGGAGTCCGGGCGTCGGTTAGTCAAAGATATCAAACTCGTCAGTGATATGGTCGTCGTCGGCGTCGGCTCTTTCGTTCTCTCTTCCAATCATACGAGGGTAAAATTGGAAAAGTGTTTTTTCTTCTTCAAGTTTTATTAGTTTTTTTTTTTAATACTGGTCAACGGCTATTTTGGAAAATGGGCCGGGTCACCAGGGTATTTTGAACCATTTCCTCGGACTCTTTTCGGGTTCTTACTTGGAAAAGATTTGGGTTTTCGGGTAATATCCATATTGAGCCATGCACGAAAATTGCATGATAGGTCTTAAGCCTTAGTGCATGTACTGTAAAATTTATAATTATTTATTAACTAATTAAATTCAACTTTTATGAGTTAATCCACATATTTCTATGTAATGCACCAGACTTTAATGATGAAAGCAGTCCAACTTTTTAATAAAATGTCATGAGATAAGATACTCGTAAAAAAGCCAATTGCTTCAAATTTCTAAATATCTCATGGCGATGATTTAATGCAAATTCGTAGATTGCTTGTGTAATTATAACGAAAGATTAAGCATGAGATGATTTACAATGGGGGTGGTCACCTGCCCCCACACTAAATTTAAAATCCAAACTTTTGCACAATATTCTGCAAGACTTTATTACATGATTTTTTTTTTAAAAAAAAAAATAATAAAAATCCTTAATAGTTTTCAATTTTACTTCCACAATTAAAATTTTGTTAAATTTACCCCATCCCCCCCCCCCCCCCCCCGACTCTAAAATTATATCTCCATCCTCGAGATTAAGAGTGAATTTTCCAATGAAATGATAAATTGAAAATTAGTGCTACAATTTTCCCCATAGTAATGTCTACAAGGATTTTATTTCAAAGTTTAAACACAGCCCCTTTTTAGGATTTGTAATTTTAATTCTATGAATTTCCTTTATTTCTAGAAAAGCATAGCTTTCTCCAACATAATAATAAAAGTGGTAATTACATAAAACCAGTCATTAAGTTTGATCTTTTTAAAAAATCAGGTTTTGACTTTATTTAATTAAAAATCAGGTTTTAATTTTACAATTAATATTAATAATAATATTTTAAATTAAATTAATCTATTTACTCACCATACTACTTACCCCACAAAATTTATTTTAACTATAAAACCCTATCCAAACCCTAATTCATTTCATTTCATTTCTCTTTCATATTTCACCCAGCGCCTCCACCGCCAGCCGCCTCTTCCCCTCTCCCTCCCCCTCCCCTGTTGCAAATCGCAGCAGATGCTGCCGTCGTTCAGCAGCGTCGCAGCGACGCTGCTGAATGGCAGCAACGCCGCCCCCTCCCTCGCTGAACGGCAGCAACATCGCTGCTGCCTGTGACGCGCAGCGATGTTGCTGCCTCACAGATCTTCATTCTCAGACGCTCGGGACGTTTTTGATTTGTTGTGATTTTGAATTTTTCTTCATTCTCAGATCTTGTTGTTAGTGATTTGCACATTGTGATGGTTTTTTGAAAATGGAAATAGTGAGGTGGTGGTCGAGCTGGTGGTGGTTGTGGCGCGGTATAGATAGAAATAGAGATGGTTGTCGAGGTGTTGGAGGTTGAGTGGTTGTCGCGGTGGTGGTGCAGCGATTTTCAAGTTGTGATTTTGCGGTGGTTTCTTGGTTGTAGTGTGGCGGATCTGTGGACTGTATGTGTGGCTGTGGCGACCGGATCTCTGTATGGATGTTGTTGGTTGTCGATAGTGTTATTGTTGATCGGTGGTCGGGGCGATAGAGGTCGCGGCGGTGGATGGGACGAAGAGTTTCTGTGACCAACTATTTGGTCGATCTGTGACCAAGTAGTTGGTGGTGTTTTGGGATTGGGGGATGGGGTGTTTGGGTGTATGTGACCAACTATATCGATCTCTGACCAAGTTTTCGTGGTGTAGTGAGATTATGGGACATGTGTTTAGGTGTATGCGACCAACTATATAGTTTTCTGTGGTTAACTATTTAACTGTGATCTTAAAATTTGTTAATCTGTTACTCAAAATATAATCTGTGACCAACAAATTTTCTTAATTTGTGACCAATTAAAAATTTGTGACCTATAAATTTTTTCAATTGTGACCTCAAAATAATTTGTGATCAATTAATGTGATAAGTTGTGATCGAAAATTAAATTTTTAACTACTTAATAAGATATCTGTGACCTTGGAATCAGAGCAGTTACTGGAATTAAGCGGTGACCAATGGTCATCGAAAAATAGTCGCTGGAATTAAGCGCGGCCGGAGAACAATCACCGGTCGCCGGAGTAATCGTCGGAGCAATGAAGGTGGTGGTGGAGTGGGTCGGTGGGGTAGGGTGGGGTGGGTCACTTATATAAATATTATGTACAGTTAAATATTGAATTTAATAGATTAATTGTAAAATATAATTAATTACTTCATGGAAAAACCTGAGTTTTGTAAATTTAAACTTTATGGCCTGATTTTTTATTTTGTGAAAGATAATCAGTGACCTATGAATTTTTTCCATAATAAAAAGGCATGTACACAAATTGGGCTAAAAATATCCAGCCTCAATCGAGCCATTACGATTGGCCCAAATATGTTACTCCAAGGGCCCTTTGGTCCATGTTTGATTATTATTCGAGATTTATCCAATTCATAGTTGGACACAACACATTTTCATGAAGGATTTTTATGATGCACTAAACAATCCTTAAATTATCTATGTTGGTAGAGATTTTATGAGGATGAAATTTGTAAAAATTATTTTAATGAAAATATGTGGTTAAAAATAAAAATTAAAGTTTTGGATTCGAGTGAAAATTTATTTTATTAAAAGAATGCGCGGTTAAAAATGATTTTTTTTTTAAAAGAATTTTAGAAAATGGGGACCAAATAAGACTTTAATAATTTTGTAGTATTCATTAACTTGTGTTTTGTAGTAATCCTAATTCTATTGACTTATTCTTAGGGCCCGCGTTCGGTAGAGATTAAAATCGGATTAAAATTGAAAAATTAGCCATTATTTGTTGACTTTTATTAGACGAGTAGGACCCAATAACGACTATATTTTCAATTTTAATTGGATTAGTAGCTCCACCAAACATGCTCTTAGTTTCGAAGACCATACCTTACTAAATTCTTTGTTCTTTTAGAACCCTAATTCTATCATGATTTCCGAAATCATAAATCACTAATTCTAAAACCCTAATCCAATAATAACTACCAAAGACCATACGCGTTTCAGAAAAAAAAAAAAAAATTTGTCGAAACATGGATATCTGTCATCGACGTGGTGAGACCAGACCCGAGCCATAACCTTTAGAAACTGCTTCAAATATTCAGATGAATTGTTTTCTTATCAAGTATTTGATCAAAACGAAAAAAAAAATTAATTGGTCTTCGGCACTAATTAAAGGAAGGTTTTTTTTTTTTTTAATGAGAAATTAATTAAAATGTTAGACAACATTTATTTATGGCTTATTAGCACAAAACGTCCCTACGTTTGATAGTTAGTGTGCAAAACATCCCAACGTTTCATTTTTTTGCATTTTCGCTCCTATTTCAACGTTTCAGTGTGGAAAACATCATTTTCACTATTTTTTAGTGTAAAATGACCAATATACCCTCAACTTTAAATAAAACAAAGAAAATGAAATGAAAAATAAAAAAATAAATTGTAATTATACTCCCAAACTTTTAAAAAAGTGCAAGTGAGTCCAAAAGTCTAATTAAAAGGTTTAAGCACAAAACGTCCCTACGTTTCAAACATGTTTGTATTTGCTCAATAGCACAAAATGTCCCTACGTTTGACACTTATTGCGTAAAACGTCCTTACGTTTCATTTCTTTTTACATTTTCGTCCTTATTTCAACGTTTCATTGCGGAAAAACATCATTTTCACTATTTTTCAATATAAAATGACCAATATACCCTCATATTTAAATAAAACAAAAAAAGGAAAATAAAAATAAATTACAATTATGCTCCCAAACTTTTTAAAAATTGCAAATGAGTTCAAAAATCTTATTAAAACATTCAAATTATTAGTCTTTTCATCCTCTCTTAACTTTATCCTCCCTCCACCACCTAAACCACCAGATCTCACCATTCAAACCGTTAATGCTGGCCACAACTATCAGCCACAGGATTGTAGAGGGAGGCGAGATGATTTGAATGGTGGTGGGGTTTGGTGGTTTAGGTGGTGGAGAAAGAATAAGGCTAAGGGAGGAGGAGAAGACTGATGATTTGAATGTTTTAATAAGATTTTTGAACTCATTTGCACTTTTTAAAAAGTTTGGGAGCACAATTGTAATTTATTTTTATTTTTATTTTCCTTTTTTGTTTTATTTAAATATGAGGGTATATTGGTCATTTTACATTGAAAAATAGTGAAAATGACGTTTTTCCGCAATGAAACGTTGAAATAAGGACGAAAATGTAAAAAGAAATGAAACGTAAGGACGTTTTACGTAATAAGTGTCAAACGTAGGACATTTTGTGCTATTGAGCAAATACAAACATGTTTGAAACGTAGGGACGTTTTCCGCATTAAGTGTCAAACGTAGGGACGTTTTGTGTTTAAGCCTTTTAATAAGACTTTTGGACCCACTTGCACTTTTTAAAAAGTTTGGGAGTATAATTACAATTTATTTTTTTATTTTTCATTTCATTTTCTTTGTTTTATTTAAATTTGAGGGTATATTGGTCATTTTACACTGAAAAATAGTGAAAATGATGTTTTCCACACTGAAACGTTGAAATAGGGGCGAAAATGCAAAAAAATGAAACGTTGGGATGTTTTGCACACTAACTATCAAACGTAGGGACGTTTTGTGCTAATAAGCCTTTATTTATCAATAACGACAGGTTTGGCGCATTGAACGAAATACGATTGTTGAAAAATTCTAACATATTTGAGGCCACACGTAATATATTAAAATGTGTGGTGCTATTATTTAAAGTATATTAATCATTAGAGCGATCCACTAAAGATGAATTTTGACTAATGAGTATTAAGTTTCATGGAATTAAAGTGTAGAGACCGAAAGTTTGTTTTAGATTATTGAAGGGCCAATTTAAAACAAATGAAAGATAATGAATTGTCATTATCTTATGAATATATGAGGTCATAGTCCCCAATTTGTTGTGTTCTTTGAGATTCTCTACATCCCATCACTAGAAATCAGAAATTGAGGCGAAGATCACAATCAAGTTGAAATATTGTGATCCATTCAGGCTAACAATCAAATTATATGGATTCATGTATGTTTTATGTTTGTATTAATTTTTCAAATTTCAATATGGAGTATGAATCTAGAGGTTTTTATGTGAGAAAAAAATTTAAATAAAGTATATGGATTGATTATTCCTTTTCGATTTTCTTTCAACGATAACTACATTTTTTATCTTTCATATACTTCTCTTTCGTAGTTATGTCCAATTCACACCACCGTCGTAAATTTAGCGATACGAATAAAAAAATAATATTTCATAATAATGTGCAGAAACTTTTGTGAATTAATTTAATTCAGGTGAATTGAATAACTTGATCACATGTCCACAGTTGAAAAAATGGGAGTCCAATTCCAACAGGACCCAATCAGTGGCTGAAATTAAGCTAAAACGAAGATCACTCTATTATTGGCCATAAATTATGTTAGAAAAATTGACTGCAAATTAACCTGAGACAATAACAAAGAAGAAAATGTTGTAAGAAATTTATCGCCAACCAGACAAATTTTCAAGTCAAATAATAGGTAGTTATCGTGTCAAAACTTCATTAATTTATGCTTGGCTAACCTTAAAAATAAAGTTAAGTTGTCTAAAAAGTATTTATATTAGACGGGATGTTAAAGAATAATTCTATATCGAATAATTATCAAAATATATATACCAATATATAAAAATTTAGGCTACTCATTGCCGTCTTCATATGGTTTCAGAGTTTATTAATCTCAAACAAACAATTTGATTCAATTAAGACTCAAATGAACATATGAATTTCAATATTGGTCTGTTCAAACATGTTTTTTTTTTGGCAGGGACAAGTTAAGTGATAAATTTCATATCAGATAATTATCGACATATAAGAGTTTGAACTACTTCTCTTATAAAATGTTGATATTTTGATATGAAACATTATGTCTTAATACGAAACAATTAATAAGACTTCGGAAATTGGTTAAATCTCGTGAAGAATTGTCTTACTATCAAATGAAAAAGAGTAATTAATCTTCGCCTCTCAAAAGCAACACATTAAATAGTCGTATATTTTGTATATTGTATAGAATACGATAACCGAAAAGTGTTCATAATGTCGAGTCGTGTCTATTTCAGTTCAAAGTTTTAAACATCTTCACAATAAATAAATAAAATTCAATAAGAAATGATCACATGACATGTCCATATTTAAAAATAAACGAACGGTGTCCAATTGCAGAAGGAGAACCCAATCAGCGGCTAAAATTAAGCTATAAAAGAATATCACTCGATCGTTGGCCGCAAATTAGGTTAGAAACTACACTATGAGAAATAATAAAATATTGTAGTTATTTTATCGTGTTGTAGGATAATAAGAAACGATTTGTTATCTAAACTCGACTATTTTTCTTTCTTAACTTCGTGTCTTTTTAAGTTTTCTACTTTGATCTTGTTAAAGACGTGAAAATATTTCCATATTTTGGTGATATTTTTCAATTTTTTAGAATATTATTTCCATAGTAATATGATTGTGTAATTAGATGCGACTCCTACATTGAGGTAGATTAGGGTTTTAAAGATTGTCGTAATATAATTAGGTACATCGATCATATCTTATATGTGGCTAGCCAAGCTTCTATACAACTTGATAGACCTATGTACATAGCTAGATAAACAAGGGTTTTAATAACATTAAGTGATAATCTCTACTTGCTAGCTCTTAAAATTATCTTGTATAAAAATTTATCAACTTTGTAAAAGTTGACGAGTGATTCAAATAAGATAATTTAGTCGATCGTTTGCTCCATCGATAGCACTATATGTCATACGATCATGAGTTAAAACATCAACCAATTCATATATAATAACTCAAATATACTTTCATCACAAATATAAATATATATTTCATAATATAACACGAGTATTATTTTATATCACCTTACCACACGAGTTACAACATCTATTAAATATTATCCTATTAATAAGGACGTTGGCCAATGTAATTTCCCGGAGGATCATAGCTACATATGATAAACAACCCACCATTATGGCACTGAACTCTAGCACAACCAAGATGAGTCGAGTCACGCCAAACAACCTGAGTGTAATGCAGACATTCTCCCCCGACGCAAGAATTCGATCCATGATCGTAGCAAGATTTCTCCCCGACCCACATGTTCACTGCATCAACCGATGACATACTCCCGTACCCCTCGGCTAGGTTTTCGCCATAGGGACCTTGTGAATGCTCCAAATTGCAATCTCCATATCTTTTGTTTGCATAGTTTAGGGCATAGTCAGCAACTGCGTGATTCCATATGAGGGGCTGCACCCCAACTTCTGCTCGAGCCTTGTTGTGGGCATCAAGAAAATCTCGAGGAGAGTTTTGGGATGTGGAGAAATGAGCAAAAAAAGTTAAAGCTATTAAGGGATAAATGATCAAAATTGAATTAATTCTAGAGAAATTCATTTTGATCTTGATTTTGTGAAAATGGGACATGTTAATTGGTAAGGAGGGTAGTGTATTTATAGACTTGTTATCAAAAGTGTTAGCCAAAGACTTTGGAGTAAAATAGGTGGTCCGTTGAGGCCTTAAAGGGTTGGATTAAAGTAATACAATGTGCCTTTTTGTTCTTATTTTTCAATAAGTAAAATATAATTATATTTCCACTCACGAATGTGCTCGGTACGTTGAAACACTTAGATTTGAAAGAATTTGATTAAAATCTCAATTAGGGACACCTAAATTTAGAATAATTTTTAAAATTCATCGAAATCTCAGCTGATGACACTTTGTGAAATCATTTCAGCGTATCAAACATGTTGTTAATGTATTTTGACTTACTGGAAAATAATAACTTACGATCAACAATAAATTGACTATTCTCAAAGTATTTTTCTACTCAACTCTTGTTTGAATGTGTTTCAAATAATTAAATTTAGGATCAAATTACACCCTCCTAAATTTCTTGTAGAAGTGAAATCTTGGATTGGAGAGATATATAAATCCTTTTACTGTAATTTATTCCTTGATTTTGAAACCAAATTTACATGTTTTATGAGGATATTAATAATATCTAAATAAATATATAATTTGAAGACGATAACACGATTTGTTCTTATATACACTCAACATGTCAACATACATGTGTATATATAATATTACTTGATAAATAATAATCTCGTGAATGATAGTGATATAATTTAATTTTAGTCACATTGTTAATAGACAATTTTCCGAATTAGTAAATTTTTCTATCTTACGTAAGTTTTGACGGAAGGGAATTCAACCACTTAACTCGATACGTATAATAGATTAGGGAGAGATGCGCAAGCCCGAAAATCCAATCCCGACACTATTCATTTGAGGCCTTATTTCGAAAATATTGATATTAATCTTGTTTTCAGAAATAGAGTATCCAATTATCCATATAAAAAAATAAAAAAAAATTTACAGTCGATTAGAAAATAATTTACCAAGTAATTTGGGTTATTTACACAATCATAATACCAATTAACAGTAAAGTCATGTGAAACAGTATCTGCACTAGCGGCGGAGAATAAAAAATTCAAAGGATACGAAAATGATTTTTCACGCCATTGCAAAAGTACATCAGCGATAATTACGGCATGTGCTTTCTTTTTTTACTAATTCAGTCCCCCTCGTTGTTTTCAAACTCTTTTTTTTGTTAAGGATCAATTTTTCAATCACACGTTGACACAATAAAATATTTTATTAGTAAACTCAATCACACATTTTCCAAAAATACTATTCAAAACTCTCTCTCAAATAATGTCGGGCTTAACTTTGAGTGTTTCTCCCAATATTTTAGAATGGATAACTGATTAGGGTTTTTATTTCAATAACCCTAATTATTGTTGCAAGACTTTTGGTGGATGAGAATCTCAAAGTCTAAGGTGTTGATATTTATAAATATTCAAATCACTTTTTATTCATTTTATTTTATAAGTTGCTTTATATCATTTAATTATAGTTTATAAATACCTTTCCTCTATTCTTATCTTTATGCTAATAATGAATCATATGATACAATTGAAGCTATTGCGCCAATTAGAATCGACTAAGATATTAGAACTAAATTGTTTCTATCATGTTGTTGCATTATAATGATTAGAATTGTAGATTTTTTGTTTATAATATTTGTAATGATACTAATATCTATGTTTTAAAATGAGAATTTAAACTAATATTTATATATAACTCGTTTGATATATGTTTTTTTTTTGTTGCTAAATTGTGACATTAAATCGAACAAAATTGAGAAAAATGGTTCGGTTTGATTTTGTTTAGAAATTGAAGTAGTTTGATTTGATTTTGAAAAACTACAAATCACTTTAAGTGATTTGATTTGAAAATTTATCACAAACCATATATCGAATTGTGTTCACCCCTAAGTTACAGCATACATGACTTAGAGATCCATCTTAAAGACAATAAAACATCCCTCATCACTATTATTTACCATCGATAACAAATAATTTTTAAAAAAAATGCTACATAGATTGGCCAATGGTAATAATCCCAATTAATGATGAATAACGTTACTCTTTTACAAATAATTCCATGTTCTCTACTACATTCTAATTGACGTGTGTTAAAATACTGAAGCCTAGAATGAATAAATGATGTGAATTAGACACTGGCAGGGATCCATTATTAATTGGGACCCAAAATGAATGAGATACATGTTAATTAGATAGTGACATAGATTATCGATTTTCAATAATTCATGAATACTAGAAATTTTCTCGTCCAATTGAAAGAACTTTCTTCATACAAGAACTATAAATTTTTTTTACATGGTCCTACTAACTATACCTATAACAGTAAAGGCATGTGATGATGTGAAACCATATCACCATCCAGCAACGGACCAATTTCCAAGTGATGAGAGAAATCACAATAATGTGTGTTAACTTTTTCTTCAATTTTCACATGTGAATCCCCACAAAAATACATTTTGGTGGATGCTAACTTGTACAAACAAAAATTTCAATCAAACAATACTTGTGTCTCGTATTAAAATAAATCAAGGAAACAAAAAATTCCACATTTATAATTTAAGAACTAAAGATGCACTTTTGCATCATTTTCACAGAGAGGCCATATGTTGAGTCGATAATTAATGCAACGGTTTGAGGTGGAAAACTTGGCAAGTCGACTTGTACAACTTCTTGGCTGCTGCTTGCTCGAACTTTTTAGTAGCAACTTCGTTCTCTTCTAAGCTGCTTTGAATGAAAAATCTTATCCACCAAGACGAGCTTCGCAGTTTAGCCTACAGAAGGCAGAGATCAGTGTTCAATGTTTTGGAGTTTAAGCTTAGAAAGTTGAGTTATAAGAAGATTACAAGACATCTAACATGAATTAGTCGTGGAATATTTTTCGGAGTTTAACCTTGGGGCATTGCATTATCAGCATTATTCAACCCAGCATCACACTAAAGAACAAAAAAATTGCAATTCACTATATTTTGATCTGTTTGTATCCAATTATTTTATGCAGAAAGAAGGTACACAAAAGGATGAACATTTCGATCAATGACATAAAATCTGCTCCTAGTATTAACTTAAAATGTTGTAAAATAAATGTAAACTGACACTTACCGGGCGACCAAACTTAGATAGCTCTGCCACTTTAGCTCTTTGATGGCCTGGAAAACCTATATAAAAAATTGAAAATTAGTAGATATAGCTTCATTATAAATTTGATAGCCAGCAAGAGAATGACCATAACACTTCATCCCATATCGGTTAGTTGATAATTATGATAATAGTTTGTCAAGAACAGGAATAGCAACTTCCTTGAAACATAGGCTTAAGAATTTTCGATTTGTTTTGGGCTCCCACGTATTCAAAAGATCAGGGATTCGGCCAAAGATTTGCAAGTGCAAGTGGTATGAGAGCCACCCTCATGGGATGTCCATATGGGTGAGATTCAGTTTGTAGTGTATGCCATGAATTTACATGAAGTAAATCCAATATTGAGGAGTTAGGAAGTATATACATGGTCTTTAAAACTCAAAATATATTCACTATTTAGCAATATGCTAGGTTTCTAACATGTTGCCAATGTCAGTGCCTAAATTGGTTGCTTATAAGTTAATAGGGGCAAAAAACATGGGCTTTCAAGGGTCACCAGCCAAGCTGAAGGAAGGGCTTTATAGCAAACTTTACATGGTGCGGCATAGTCCATGTTGAACTAACCCACATGGAACAATAATTTTTCTAATAAAGGTTAAAGAAAACAAATTCCCTCCCAAGGGCTCCAACCGGAGATTCACCATATTGCCAAAAAGTTCGGTCCATGTGGATTGCAGACCATAGATGTTTGGAACAAAACCAAAACCAAACTATATGAAACATCATGATGAGCCATGCCAACTCAGCCCACTTTACACCTCTAGATAGAGGTGTAAAGTTGGTTGAGCTAGTATGACTTGACAAAAGTTTCATATCGGTGCAAACCTTGGCCTGATGAGGAAGCCAGGTTAGACATCCTAAGCCCACAACTTACATCAACTGTTTTTCAACAAAATGGTGATCGGTTTCCAATTTTTTGGCCGTCGGGAGAGTGGGGGATTTCAGTTCTTTTTCCCAATTTTGTTATAAAAAAACGATCGGCCCAGGTTGGCCAGCTCGGCACAGTCTGGTGGGGATTTCCATCGTGTGTAGCTTGGTCAGGCACGCAACACAAAATGTTAGGTCATGCAAGGCCTGACACAGGCCACCACCAAAATGTAGGCCGTAGCACCAGCAGGAAACACACCTTACGCCACTAAGCCTACTTTGTAGAATAGGCCATAATTCAGATCAAAGGATATTTCAGTATTGTACCTTAGAAAATTTTACGAGTGGTTTAGAAATTATAAGTACTCACAGTCACTACCTTGCCATATGTGCTCAAGTCAAAATAACATGTTGCCAAGACCAGTGGCCTAGATGGATTACTTGTAAGTGGAAATGTAATGTAAAACAATAGACTTCCTTAAAAAGTCACCATCTTAGTACTACTTGTCCTAGATCATCTGGGTGGCATGAGACCTACCCTCACAGTACTATTTACTTGGAAAAGCATGAGAATGTAGAGCAGGCCAGGGATGATACAACCAGATATGCCAATAAATATGCAGTTAAACTATGACGGCAAGTAAAACTCTAACATGTTGCCTACGCCACTGGCCTAAACTGGTTCCTTTTAAGCTAAATGATGCGTGAAGAAGATTTTCCAGGTGTCACCATCCCATATTCCTCTCACCCAAGCACATTCAAATTCAAAACTCTAATGGCATTTGGGATTGGTGCACTAAGTGCTATATGCCCCCACTTTAACATTCTTCACCTCAGTGTAATTCTCAAAATCTCAGTCATATATTTGAACCTTGATCACTTGGAACCAAGAAGAGCATGTTTGAACCAGCTTATTTGCCACACAAATGTGTGGGATGGTCCTGCACACAAGTATGCCAAATATGTGGGTTGGCAAATAAGTATGCAAATCCATACTTATTGCTTTCAAGAAAGCAAAGAAGTGGTGAAGTGTTCAAAAATTGTATTGGTTCTTCAGAATAACACTGTATTTAATAAACCAAATATATGGAGCCTTTTATATATATTTTTTATTTACAAACAATATCTACTTTTAAGAAATGGTTTTTTGCTTTTAAAATATTTGGTTAAGAGTTGAAACTCAAACCTTTTTAATATTACCACCTGAGCATAATCTAATTAACATCATAAGGACTTCAGTCATTTACACTGCCTAGGCAAACATAATTGGACATAAACCATCACAAAATGCTTTTAAGCACATGTTATCATCTAGGGTATTGAGTCAACTCTTTAGAAACTATCCAAATAAGTTCCACATAAACAATGTGGGACAGGATGTTAAAAATCCCTCACTGGATACAAGAAGTGCTTGTTGAGTCTGAAATATTGCCAGCTGACCCAGCTCCAAAAATCCAGGTTCACCCAAATGGACATCACCATGAAGATGACTCTAACACCAGTATATGAACTCGACCAAGGTCACTAGCCTCGAAACAATAATTAGACACTAGCCTAAAATGTTTAAATCCATGTTGGTAAAAGGCAGATACCCAAGTCCTTAGGAACCATTAATATGAGTCCCACCTAACTACTATGGCATAGGATAAGAGAGACCTTCCAAAAGTAAACATGAAAACATAATAAAAAGCCTGTATCAATTCCTATCTATAAAGAAACAAACTTGTTAAGTTTCCATTTGCTATAAGTAACATGTGCAGAACTGTTAATAAATATAATATGCCATGGTTTCTAGAGAGTTACCAGATAATATAACTAAACCATCAGTCGATACCCTTGCTAGCTCAGGAACGGTTCTATTCAGGTACTTCGGCGACAAGTAATCCAATGCATCTGACACTATGACAAGAGAAAATGACTTTGCCCTGTAGGGAAGAGGAAACTTGATATCAGCCATGCGCACAATGCTCTTCCGTACAAGATTTTTGCAGGTAGCATCAGCATCATCTAACTCATATGGCTCTACACCCCAAGCTTCAGTATCTTCTTTTAATAGTTGAGAGACTACTGAGCAGGTATCAGGGCCTACGTGCAACACTTTCCTCATGCTGTCACCATATGCTTTCTTAAGAATAGGAGTTAATTTCTGAAGTTCTAGAGTACATGAAACACCACCTGCACATACATGGTTAAATTTCTCAAACAATGATATTCCATCCTATTAGTAGCATTTATTTATTTTTTAATCAATGAACCAAAAAAAAGTCAGATAGAAGAACTGCAGGCACCTATGTTGTAATATCAGCCAATCATCTTCTTCAGCATTTTAGTAATCAAAGGAAGATCATAGTTAGATTAGAATCAAATACATTAGAATTAAGCAAGCAAGCACACTAGTACTTTTCCACCCCAATAAGATTATTCTTCAAACCATAAAAGATTATATAGATTAAAAATCATGCACTTCAATAAAATCACCAATATCAGAAATGGACTTTTGCAGTGAAAGACTATTCATTCAACATTCTAGAAAGAACGGGATAACCGGATAAGTACCAACACTACAAAGCAATCAAAAAATGAAGAAAAAATGTTGCAGTTGGAATGGTTGCTAGAAAAAGAAACAAAGTTTTTTACATGCGTGTGCTGCTTCGTCTTCAATAAATCATCTAGTATTATATAAATTGGAACAAGGAACATTTTCATAAGCACCGAACAAGCCATATAAAATTAAAGAAAAATGGAAAACTCTTCAACTAGTCAAGCTGTCTTTGTTTTAAATTACATAGATATTAAAGATATCATGATATGGTAGTCATATTCCAAGTATAATAAGCATAGAAATCGAGACACGAAGGGTTTGAGTTGGTAACCAATCAACGTAAAGGTTAAGGATTTTATAGCTTGAAAATTTACCATCCAGTCTACTTAAAGCCGCCATGTCACCATTCCTTGAACCTGTCATGAAAAAATTCAAAAACTATGATTTCATCAACTGATATAAACTCTACAACTCAAATAAAATAAATAGTAATCTAAATGACATTCCAGAAGAAATGGATGCAATTAAATTAAATTGAAAAAGACAACAACATTGAGATTTAGGACAAGACCACAAAAATTATCCAGCAAAAGATGATGCAAAGGCACATAAAGCACAAAATTTGTTGAATAGGATATAAATAAACAAATAAACAGGGCAAACTACATACCTGAACCATGATACATATAACCAACAATTAGTAATGCTCCCTGAAAATTCACAAAATATACAATATCAGATATTGTTACTATGAAATCAAATCCCAATATCATATTTCTGTAACTAGGTCCAACATCAGAAACATATAATAAGAAGGGGCAGAAATAGCAGTGTCTGTTGGTCATATTTTATCATAATTCAATCCAAAAATGAAATATACCGTAACAAATTCACAGTCTATATGGCAATGAGGGAATGTATGTATGCATATGAATTTCTAGTGCACGAGTGCATGCATTTGGGGAACGAAAAAAAAAAAATGATTTCAATAGGGATCACTAACGTAGACGCTAGACGATAAAGGAATCCTAGATCATTATTTCCAGTATTTATAATTTTCAACATGAATCTTGTGACTGGCAACCCTACCTATGACACCACCTCCTAGCAGTCAAGGTAACGACTTCAAGCTAATAGTTAGTGCATAAACGTTTTTATGATTATCTATGTCCTTGTGTGTGAAGAATTTGAAGAAAAGGATATCAGACTTACCACAACAAGAAGCCCTACAGATAATAGAGGAGATGGACGGGATTTGGGGTGCAATGAACCCATAAATGGAATGCTCCCACTGTCTGCAAGGCGACGAGTGGAAATGGGCCTTCTAGACATTATTTTACCGTTTTTATGAGCCTGCAAGATATGGAATTGATGCAGTAGAAAATAAGATCATATTTTCGAAAAAAAATAAAAAATAAAAAATAAAATAAAATAAGCTCCATTTATACACATAAAAGACCATTCAAAGAAAAATTAAATCTCAATCACCACTTGCATACAAAGGTCACTAACATAGATTCATAACATTATCGTGCCATTCAACATTCCAAAAATAGAGTAAGAACGGAGTATTTTAGTTACTATAAGCCCAGTCATGCAGAATGCGCCAAGTTGGAAATCCTCGTACCAGGAGGGCATCAGCCCTCAGATGTATTAGTAGCAGTACATTACACAGACTAAACCAATTGAACTAGAAGACATTCCTGATCAGTTAGTGAATATGAAATAGATCATCCTAACATGCAATCCTAGAAAGAAGCCATGAGTTGATTGCTACAGACAGACACACGGTAATTCCACAATTTGAATTATCATTTGGCTAACACTCAATGCCTCGATTGAGGAGATCGAAACGCAAATAATTGCAGGCATGAGCATATTTGGCCATGATATTAAGCTGCTTTTTTCCGTTTCATTTCACCAGTTAACCAAGGAGCAGCTACTTAAAAGCGGGGCAAAACATGTTCACATCATTTCGCCAATGCACAACGATCTTTATACGAGTTTCTTTCTCAATTTGAAACAACCCAGATCAAGGAACTGAACTGAACTAAACCCACATCTCAAAAGCTTTAAATCGAATTAATCTGTAATGAAGCAGAAAAACTAAACATATTTCAACTATTTCCCGTGAACAACTTCACTGTATAACAGTTGGGGACTTCGTTAAATCATCAGAAAATCTCATTAAATCAACCGAAATATATCCAACCACAGATCCACACAGTATTTACTAATCAATGAAAAAACCAACAAATGTGGAGAATCTAACAAATTTAGAAAGAAATCTAACCAAAATAATTACCTGAATGTACAATCAACGAGCGTAGAAAGAGATAACTGGAAGTGGGATCTAGATCTGCTGGAATTAGTTTACTCCGTAAGCTCAATGGCCATAAAAGAGCTACGAGATTTACTTGGGGGGATTATTTCCATTTATTTACTCGCTTTGTCCCTATCACTTTCTATGAATTAATTAGGACTAATAGGTGAAAAATTAATTAATTATAATTAGTCAGTGGTCAGCCGTCTATTATTTAACAGAAAATCCTATGTGGGCAAAACGTCTTGCTAATGTGATCAATATATTGTAGTCAGGTATAAATCTTGCCCAATTTTGTATTTAAAAGTTATTATTATTATTATTTCACTTTCAACATTCGCACGAGTTTTTTCCGTACTTTTTATCTTCCAACTTTTTTCAAATCCCGAATATCATTCTTGTCTAGATACATAGATTTGCCATTTTCGCTATATAATTGCATTTTCTACTTAGTTCATATGCATCAACACCGACGATTGACCACATTTTTCTTCGCCTCAAGGTCCTCAACACACGATTTGAACCACACAATTGAATTGTAGAATCAACAGTTAAATGATAATTTAATTGTGTATAAATGAGGAATGCGTATTTGATAGTATTAATAACGATGTAATTATACGATAAGCTTAAAGTATGAAAATATTTGTCATAAGGATTATTCTATTTTATCATAATGAGTGCCATAATTTTTATCGAATCGCCACATGGCGGCCCCCCAGGCGCCCCCCAATAGGGGGCCGCCATTTGGCGATTCGGTCAAAAAATCTGGTAACCCATTATGTTACCATAGCAAAGTCCTTGACATAATGTGTTGAATTATTTTCCATAATGTTATGTAGGTTGGAAAAAAAAAATGGTAACTTAATTTTTGACCCTGCCACTTGTTTTTCGACGGTTGTGGCCACTTTTAGTGTTTTGATCTATAAGTGTCAGCGAGACGAAGGGAACTAATTCTTATTCCTCTGCAAATCAACCAATTTTGAATGGAAAATTGTCGACCTGAAAAATTTGTGTACGAAATGGAAGAAAAGCTAACTGGTACGTTGAAAGAAGTTATTGTGTTTACTGGTAGGAAAAATACAAAAAGGAAATTAGAAATATCGTTGAAATTATATAAATAGAATAATGGAAAGAAACATTACAATAAACAGAGTAACAATGGAAATAAAGGAAAATGGTCGTTGATGTAGTAGTGGTATTGAAAGGAACTAAGACCTATATTGCACATAGTTTTCTTAAAATAAATTTGCCCCCTATTGTGGTGCAAAATGACTAATGGTGACTATCTCTCAGGATACAACGGTTGAATGTAGCCGACTAGCACATTATCGCTACTTTAGGCGAACTAAGAATATTCACAATTCTATCACCGAGCCAGAACAAACAAATTATCTAAACTATTAAAAACAAAAAATTTGATAACAAAGAAAAAAGAGAGAAATTTAGAGAGGAGAGAACTCTCACATTTTGGTGTGTGGAATAAGAGGAAAACACCCCCTTATAATGTACTAGGATGAGGGATGTTTCAATTTTCTTATTTAATTTTGTATTTAACACAAATAATGTTACAAGAGTTGTGAATTAATTTGCAACTACCAATTCAAATACAAATTAATTAGGGAATTGAAGAAATTTGAAATCTGAATTGTTGTTACAATTTCATTTAATTTAATTTTACTTTTGAATATTTTCAACATTCACTCTATCATCAACACAAAATGCCAAATAAACGCAGGCCTATTAAGTCACGTTAGCATAGGGATATTTAAGTCTTTGAACATTTTTGTTTCTGTTGTAAAAGTTAGTTAATTGCATTCTGGAATATATTTGTACACTTCAGATTAGTGCTTAGTGGAAATAACATAAGTTCTCGCCATTTTTCTTTCATCTTCCAATTCTAGAGTTTTCTTCACTGCAAACTTATCATGGTATCAGAGCTGTAAAGCTTTTGTGCAATGGCGAAGGATTCCAATGCTCAAGCAGAGACTCAAAATCAATCCGATCACACTAATTCATCAATAGATTCATCTACTGGAGATGTGATTGTTGTATATATAACTTCTCTCGTTAATCGATTAATAAGTTATTTGAACAATCTGTATTATCTTCATTATGGTGATAACACAGGGATGCAACTTATCTTTGTCATGCTCACTAAGGAAAATTATGTGATGTGGAGTCGTGTTGTTACTATAGGGCTTAGTGTCAAACAATGAAGGATTCATTGATGGATCGATTGTCAAAACTTCTCAAGGTGATCTTCTCTATGGTGCTTGGAGGAGATGCAATCACTGGTTTCTTCTTTTATTATCAATTCCATTCCGAAAGAACTTTATTCAAGTGTGATGCATAAAGATTCTACAAGACAAATCTAGATTGAGCTTAGGGATTGTTATAGCCCAGGTAATGGTCCTTGCATTTATGAACTTAAGAAGCAAATTTCTTCGATTTCCCAAGCAAATAGCTTTGTCAACTCTTACTTCAATCGATTCAAAAGACTCTGGGAATAGTTAGACAATTATAGATTAGATGTTAGTAATGCTGATTATAAGTCTGAAAATCAGATTATGCAGTTTCTCATGGGCTTGGATGAACACTTTTCTAGTGTGATAAGTCAGATTTTGCTGATGGATCCATTGTCTTCACTCAATAAAGTCTTCACTCTAATCCGAGAGGCAAAAGGAAGTTGTTGCTAAGAAATGACAAAATCTTGATGTGACAGCCTTTGCTAGCAAAATGATTCCCAGTTCCTTTGGCAGTGAAAGAACTAGTTCAATTAACCAATCACAAAAAAATGAAAGACCTATATGTAGTTATTGTGGAATGCTTGGACTGTTGGACATCTTAAGAGAAAATGTTACAAGTTGATTGGTTATCCTCTTGTTCATAGATTTTCTAAAGGGAAAACTCTAGTTTCAAACATTGTTGGTAAGGTCTCTCATAGTAACATAGTGGCTAGGCTCGGCCCATCAACCCACGAGCTCGTGGCTCGTGAGAAATGAGCCACAAGCTCACGAGCCGAGCCAGCTCGTGGCTCGTTTTACTCGTGAGTGAGCTCGGTTCGGCCCATGAGCTCGTGAGCCCACGAGCTTTTTGTATTTTTTTTTACTTTTTCACATTTTTTTTTAAAAATTTCACGAGTCCACGAGCTGCTCGCGAGCTCGACGAGCCGAGCAAGGCTCGGGCTCATCATTTGACGAGCCCGAGTGGTTCGTTACCCATGTTTTTACGAGCCGAGCTGATGAGCCGCTCGGCTCGTTTGACATCACTATAGTAACAATTCGAAAGTGATAAGCTCCTTCTCAAATCTCACCATTACTCCAGGCCACTGTCAGTATGTTAGTACCATAGCTGCGAGGATGGCTCTCAACCTGCAATCAACAGCCTTAAGATATGATATCTTCCTCTACTTCAGTGCCTAGTGCTTTTGCTTTCTCAGGTAATCGCAGATGTCCCAATATTTCTGTAGTTGCAGATAGATGGACTATAGACACGAGTTTCATAACATAAGGTTTGCTCTATTAAACAATTGACCATTGTGACTACTAAGATTAGTGCATATGTGAGGCTACCTAATTGTGATACTGCTACTGTTACAGACGTTGGCATAGTTAAGTTGTTTGCAACTTTAGTTCTAACAGATGTCTTGGTCGTGCCATGTTTTAAATTCGACTTGATAACTGATAGCAATCTGATACTTAATGTAACACCCCAGATTTTTATTTTATTTTCCTATGTGCTAAATTTAAGGTTTGGCTTTTGGCAAATGAATAGTCCATGTCTAGTTTGGTCGTCATACTAAAGTCCAAAAGTTGAAATGATAAACTCGAACCACTTATTTACATAAATGATTTGTTTTGCTTAAGTATATTTTTTAGATTTTATCGTATGTTATTTGGTCGTATATTTAAGTATTTCAGATGTTGAAAACATATATATCGATAGTATACTCATTTTGAAGTTCGTGCTAAATAACATAAATTGGCTTAAGTGGAAATAATTTTGGACTACTCATACCCGAGTTATTTTGAGAGAAAGAAAGTATTCTAAATTTTATATTTTGTTAATAAACAAAATATAAATAATAATCAAATTTATGCAGTACGTTTTGGGAAATGAAAAGATATAGTATAATTAAACTTAATTACCCATTAACTAGATAATAACTAGGGAGCTTAATTTAAATAAATTCTTAATTAATCTAAAAATCTTTTGAGTTGCCTTGAAGTTACGTGTAGGAGATGTATATATATGTGGTGTGAGATGGGAGTGTTTCATTGAGAAATTTTATAAATTCCTTTCCAATACACACACAATCATTTTACATATTATCATTCTAAATTGTATTTCAGTTTTAGTTGATATCAAGTTGAGGTAAGAATACATAGTTCAAAAGTGATAAATTCTTATTTTCTTGATGTTATATAAATTTTGGCATGAAGTACTCTAAGGCTTTCAGGTCGATTTCTATGTTAAATCATTCGGGATGGACCGTTAGGTCAATATGTTAAATTCTACGGGATATAGAAATGCTTAAGAAATTCCTTGAACTATTGGATATTGCGACCAGTTTGCACCAAATCTAAGAATATTGATATGTTATGGCATTTTTATATTTATATCATGTTAATAAGAATATGCACGTGTATTTTCAAAATACTCACGCTTACAATAATATTTCAAATTACAACGGATTGTACGGACGCAGAAGATTGACGAGTGATGTATATGAGATCGACAAGTAAAAGTTTAGAATGATAAATTGCAACTTTTATTTTGAAGGACACTTTTATGTTAAATATAGTACTCGTTATTTTAATGATTTTTTTATGATTAAGTACTTGACGTTTTATGTTAAATTTTAGATTTATGATTTGAAATTTGTGGTACGGAACTTAGTAGTCTAATAATATCGATTTATCGGTTAGTCATAAAATTTGAATAAAAATGTATTTTCGCTTAAATTAGATAAAAAAGATTTTTGGTAACACTTGAAGTCTATAAAAAATGAAATAGATTTCGAGGCGTTACACTTAAGCATAGGTATTTCTTGATATTTATACATTATGACTATTTTATCCAGGATCTTTTAACATGGAGGATGATTGGGGTAGGCAAGCTTGAAGATGGATTAACCCACTTTCAGCAATCTGAACACCAACTTAATGGTCAATCTTCACACAATTCTCAACAACTCACAACAAATTCTGCAATCTCTCACAGTATAAATCATTTCATAGTACCAATCATATTTCTGTTTCATATTTGAAATGTAATAAAGAAGATTTTATTGCTTGTGATTCTATGAGCAATGT
Organism: Fraxinus excelsior; assembly: GCA_019097785.1. Taxonomy (NCBI): domain Eukaryota; kingdom Viridiplantae; phylum Streptophyta; class Magnoliopsida; order Lamiales; family Oleaceae; genus Fraxinus; species Fraxinus excelsior. Next base: position 26,357,979 of record CM032639.1, on the reverse strand, counting down.
TGCTATCAACACTAACATTTATGTTTGGCATTGCTGCTTAGGACATACTTCTGTTTCCAAATTTTTGTTTTTACATAAGTTTGTTTCTGCAATTACTTTCAATGAACATTTACATTGTACAATTTGTTTTATGGCCAAACAACACATGTTACCCTTCCCAAGCAGTGAGATTAAAACTTCCAAAATATTTGATCTCATTCACTGTAGGGACCATATTTTGTTCCTTCTTTGGATGGCTCCAAGTATTTTCTAACCATTGTAGATGATTATAGTCAAATGACTTGGACTTATCTCATGCTAGACAAATCCCAAACCAAATTCATCATTCAGTCCTTCTTTCATCTAATCCCAAACATCAATGCAATTTAAAGGTTCTCAGATCTGATAATGACTCAAAATTCCTCATGAATGACTTCTATCATTCCAAATGTATCATATATCAATTGAGTTGTGTAGAAACACCACAACAAAACGGTTAGGGGTGGGCAAAACCCCACCAAACCCTCCAAAATCGCCCAAATCGAACCAACCCGATCGATTGGGTCTTTTTTTTTTTTTTTTGGTATTTACACAAGTTGAGTGGGTTAGCTATGTAGGCGGGTTTGGTTGGGTCGGGTTATAGGTTAACCAATAAAAATCGAATAATCCCGTCAAACCCGATCCGTCTACTTAAAAAAAATAATAATAAAATGCCTAAAAAAGTATAAGAAACTTAAAAAGTATGAGTTGATAGTCTAACTGTAATTACCTTCGTGCATTTCAGAGGAGGAGCTCACTGTCATTCCCACAAGAAATGTAGTATAAATTTTTCATATTATGTTAAATGTACTTTGTTCTTTGTAGACTTGGTTAATGAGGATCGAATAAGATAATGAATAATTTTATTTATTTATTTATTTACTTACTATTACTATTTAATCTTGTCTATTCGAATTCAGTATAATATAAAATTGGATGACTTTAATCTTTGTTGATAAATTGTCACAAACCGACCCGACCGATACTTGATTGGGTTAGGTTTCAACCTTTTACACAGGTTGTGTTGTGTTAAATTTTGATCAAATCGATCATGTAGGATTGTGTGGGTTGAGACAAAAACCGACCCGACTTGACCCAATCCATACCCACCCCTAATAATGCTGTGGTTGAGCGAAAACATCGGCATATTCTTAACATTGGTAGAGCAATTAAATTTCAAGCCAAGTTACCTCACAAATTCTGGAGAGATTGCATTCTAACTGCTACACATCTCATAAATCAAACACCTACCCCTTTCCTTGCAAATAAATATCCCTATGAGATGCTCTATTAGGCCCAACCATCTTATACTCACCTTAGAGTCTTTGGTTGTCTTTGTTCTACTTCTAATCTCAAAAGAAACTAAACCAAATTTGATCCAAGGGCAATGACTTGTATTTTTCTTAGATACCCTATACAAATTATACAATCTCCAAACAAATACTACTTTCGTCTCAAAAGTTGTTTCTTTTCATGAAACAATATTCCCTTTCCATCTCCCTACTTTTCTCAACTATCTGTCATATTCTACTGATTTCCCACAACATGATCAAACTCTCTTTCCAACACAACCTCATCAACCAATTGATTTTTCACTCCCAACTCTAGACCAACTCCAACACATGTTCATGTTTCTCCTTTACCTATTCATTCATCAACTTCAGATATTCCCAATGAGCCTCACCTATAAAAACTCCACCTGAGGCATCTCCTTCACTACATATCATACCTACCTGCAAATCTAGTAGGCCTTAGTGAACCCATCATATCTCCAAGATAATCATTGCAATTTGGTATCTCAAATGCCTATTCCCTATTCAGATTCCATGACAAAAGGTTCTGAATCTGGAAAACAATATCCTATCTCAAACTGTTTGGGTTATGGTATGTTGTCTCCTAGACAAAGAAACTACACACTAGCCTTATCTACTGTATATGAACCTCAGTCTTATGCTGAAACCTCCAAGCATCCAGATTGGTGCAAAGCCATGGATACAGAGTACCAAGCTCGTCTTTAACAACACTTGGACTGTTAACAACAAGTTGGCCTGCAAATGGGTTTTCAAAGCTAAGCATAATTCAGATGGCATAGAGGAAATGACTAATGCTCGATTTGTAGCAAAAGGTTTCATCCCACAAATTGGCCTAGACTATGAGGAAACATTTTCACCTATTCCTAAATTGGTCACAGTGAACACTCTCCAAGTTGTTGCAACTCAAAAATAGTGGCATTTCCATCAGCTAGATATTAACAATGCATTTTTTCATGGTAAGATGGATGAAAAAGTTTACATTTTGATGCCTCCAGGTTATGAGCAGCAGGGAGAGAATGGAGAACAATTGGTTTACAAATTAAACAAGTCCATCTACAAACATGCTTCAAGGCAATGGAATACTAAACTAACTTCATACATTCTATCACGGGATTTTAGGCAATCAAGATCCGATTACTCCTTATTCAGCAAACAAAACGACTACTCATTCATTGTGCTTCTCATCTATGTAGATAACATTATCATAGGTGGCAATGACTTATCTTAGATTGAGCAGTTCAAAAAGGAATTGAATGAACAGTTATATTAAAAGACTTGGGGGGTTTTGAAGTATTTTCTAGGACTTGAAGTCACAAGAACTTCCAAAGGTATATCTACCTGTCAAATGAAATATGCACTAGAGATACCGGCAGATGCTGGTTGGAGCCAAACCAACAAATTGTCGTTTACCACATAAATTGAAGCTGAGCAAGAATGAAGGAGAAACAATTGTAGATATAAGTATTTAATGGAGTCTAGTGAGAAGGATACTATACTTGATAATAACAAGGCCTGATTATGTGTTGAGATGCTTGAAGGGTACACCTGGGCAAAGCTTATTCTTTGAAAGCAAATCTGATTTACATCTCAAAAGATTTCGTGATGCAGATTGGGCGGCATGTTCAGATGCAAAAAGATCTGTTACTGGTTGTTACATATTTCTAAGGAATTCACTAGTGTCTTGGAAGTCTAAGAAGCAACGCTCAGTTTCAAGTTCCTCAGCTGAAGCGGAATATCGATCGATGGTAGTTGCAGTTTGTGAATTGAGCTAGTTGAAGAATATACTCAATGACTTGAGTGTTACACATACTAAAGCAACATTATTGTTTTGTGATAATCAATCTGTCATACATATAGCAAGCAATCCTGTGTTTCATGAAATAACAAAACACATAGAAATCGGCTGTCATCTTGTAAGAGATAAGGTGCAAGCAGTAGAAGTGACGATGCTACATGTGGCATCACAAGACCAAGTGGCAGATTTGCTAACTAAGATTTTAAGGTTCAAATCATTGTTAAACAAGATGGGAATTTTAAACATGTATTCTCCATCTTGAGAGGGAGTATTGAGCTACTTAGCATAGGGATACTTATCTTTGTACATTTTCTTTCTGTTGTAAAAGTTAGTTAATTGCATTCATTTATATATATGTGCTTGTGCACTTCACATCAGTGATTAGTGGAAATAACAGCAGTTCTCGCCATTTTTCTTTCATCTTCCAATTCTAGAGTTTTCTCCACTGCAAACTTATCAAGGCCAAGAAGAATAAATATTAAAAATAAGCATCCTTGATGGCCGACAATGATAAAAAAAACTAATGATCAATTATATCAACCTTGTCTACTTGCTGGATCAGTTCTGCTGTAGTTATAGTTTTCTTGACATTGTGTGACGTGGCACACATTTTCGTTATTGAATTTAACATCACTTAAAACAATTAGTAGCTTTGATTTTGACACTTCGCTCGATGTCAAGGAAGATGTACATTTTTAATGTACAAATAGCTTAATCCTTGCTGGATTTATCCATGTTGGAATGTCTTTAGATTGCATCCTTGAAAGGTGGCTGAGTGTTAACTCACGATGACAGAAATGATAGCTGGTCCTGCATTGCTACAAAACTGGTATAATGATCCTCAAAGCTAAATCCTCCTCCAAATGCTCCAGTTATTCATTACCCTGTTCATAGTTTGCTATTGTTTCTGCCAAATATCCCTCTTTCGCTCAAGTCCATTGTCCCTGCGGTAAACTAGTCCAAAATGTAACAAAATTTTGCTGTCATTTAAACAAATAAAAGGATGCAGAATTTGATCATTACGATTTTTTCATGATTTTCGTTTACAGCAGCGCTATGATATCTTTTATTATGTCCAATTTGTCCACATTTACCATCGTACGTCATTATCATAAATCTAGGCTCTCCCAGACACAAGGTCACTGAGGCCATAGCATAAGGCCTCAAGATTTGAGGGGTCTCAGAAAAATAATAAAATCCCAACAATTTTTTTCAATCATTTATTTATTTATTTTAGTTGGATCCTCCATTCCTTTAAAAAGTGATGACAAAACCAAAAGATGAAACAAAGGATGCTCAATTCACTTGGGCAATTACATCAGGGCTTAAGCCAATCAACCCATATGAACAATTTAAACTATTATTTAGTGCTATATTTTGTTGTGTTTTGATTTAAAGAAATCTCTCATAAAAATTTTTGTTAAACTTATAAAGTTTCTTTAAAACTTATGAAAGTGTTGTCGCCCAAAAAAAATGGCGCGTTGGATGACTAGCATCAATTAATTGTATTAAATGGATTAAGTCAATTGAATCAAAGAAACTTGTTTTGAATTAGGCTCGATCCATTAGCTCCCCAGCCCATCTTGGCTTATTCAATCCTCTATAAATATACAATGTAATTCCACACTTATGGCAGGTTTTTGACTTCCTTTAGTCGCTCTTCTTCTCCAATTTTCCCTTGCAGTCCCATATATCATTATTCTGGTAGTTAACTTGATCATCGGATGGAAATGGTCGACGGACCTTTTGTCTCTGATCGATGATATTTGCCTTCTAACGCCGTGTTCAATATGCAGACGGAGCTTAGCTTGAAGGGGAGGCGACACAAAGTGTTGTTGGTCACAAGATCGACGGGTTTTTGAGATCAACATAAAGTTAAAAATAAGTTATTTATTTTAAAATGACACCTTTCATTTTTGAAAAACTATAGAAAAATTGGGCTTGAGTCGCGATCATGGTTGATGTTAAAGAGATTGTTAGTTTGCTGCATTTGTAAATATATATATATACTCAAGACACGTGAGTTGGCCAATAAGCAAGGTGAATTGTAATTTATTAAGGTTGATGCCCTATGCCCGAGTGAGGGAGAGATTGTCATAATTATGAGATTCCATTCAATACACTTCAAGAATACTAGTGTTACCTTTCACTATTTTTGTTATAAGGGACAAATCACAAATTCGAATAGTAAATCAATATTCAACCCTACAACTTTTAAGTATAAGGTATCAATTCTTATACATTGTTTGTGAATAAATTATGTATAATCAAAATATAACTTGTGTCATACAACACTTCTTAATTCAAATATCCAACTTATATTATTGCAAATAATCATGTATACTTTAATTTGCATGCTCATTTTTGAATAAATGCAATAAATAAATAAAATTATAATTTATATATTAGAAAACATAATTTTATTACAAAAAAATATACTGTACAATCCAACACATTAACCACAACAAACAACAAATTAGCCATTCAATGGCGAATGGCGATGATGACTAGAAACCTTCACACAAGCACTTTCACGATGGCTATGCAACTGTCGTATGTTGTAATAAATCAATAGCAAACTTATTACATAGCAATGCCTACACGAAGGAACAACCTTTATACTAATTTTTTGAGTGTCCTAAAATGGATTAACAGACCTCTGAATCCTTACCAGTTCTTTTGCCACGTCGATTATCTCTGGCCTATCTGCTCCTTTGTCACGAGTACATCTCAAAGCAAGTTTCGAGAAAGCTTGCAATTGATGCTCCTGCTCTATTTCGCCTCTCTCCCCTAAAATTGTTGGGTCCAATATTTTACTCAACTCATTCTTGTCAACGTGGTTTTCTACGTACTCTGGTAAAGGAATAGGTTGATCATCTACATGGTAAAGCTTCTGGCCCATGAGACCAGTTAAGAGTTCAAGGAGAATAATTCCAAATGCGTAGACATCACCCTTCTCTGTTATAATGCCTGATGTCATGTACTCGGGATCAACATATCCTTTCCTCATAGCAACAATATCTAGTTCCAGTTCTACCTGTGATTCTCCGGGAGGCAGTGCTATGCAGAGTGAGAAATCGACAAGCTTAGCGACACCATGATGGTCTATGACAATGTTTTGTTTGCTTAGATCTCTATGTATGATAGGTGTGGGAAATGCAGTATGAAGATAAACGACAGCATTTGCAACATCTGTTGCAATTTTTAGTCGATTACTGTAAACTTTTGTAATATAAAAGATATTAATGAAGAAATTTGGATGAAGCTCAAAGCTGTGTATACATTTCTCAATTGAATATTTGGTAATTGTACAAAGGACAAATGCAGTGAATAAATACAGAAATGAATGGAATCTTTTCCTAACAAACTCCTAACTTATACGTGAAAGGAAAACAGAATGGAATAATACAATTTTGCATAAAAACAACCTAACTAATTTCCTTCTAGATTATTCTTCTGTTGTGTCCTTGTCATCAATCCATCTTGGCACCTTCCTTGCTGACTGTATTGAAGCTTTAGCTGATTGGAATCTGGCATCTTCAATAGCCCCCCGCAAGATGGAGAGTAGATGTTCATCACTCCCATCTTGGATAAGCATGAGTAGAAGTTTTGTGAACTTAGAGATTTGGTTAAAACATCAGCAATCTGAGAACTACTGGAGACATGTTGAGTCACAATGCTTCCCTCTTGTATCTTGTCTTGAACTAAGTGACAATCGAGTTCAATATGTTTCGTCCTTTCGTGAAATACTGGATTAGTAGCTATGTAGATAGCTGCCTCATTATCACAATGCATGACAGCTGCTTCAGGGTGCTCAATCTTTAAGTCCTTAAGTAAATATCCCAGCCAAGTGAGTTCACAACATAGATTAGCCATTGCCCTGTATTCTGCCTCTGCAGAGGATCTGGACACCACAGGCTGTTTTTTTGATTTCCACGAAATTAGAGCCTTCCCAATGAACACACAGTAACCAGTCACCGACCTTCTGGTGTCAACGCATGCTCCCCAGTCTGAATCACAATATCCTTCTAACTATATTTTTGAATTTGCAGGATAGAACAACCCTTGGCCTGGTGCTCTCTTGATGTATCGTAAAACCTTATGAGCAGCATGTAAGTGTGGAACTCTAGGACTTCCCATAAATTGACTTAATAGCTGAACCGAGTAAGCAAGATCAGGTCTGGTGATGGTCAGATACAGTAATCTTCCTACTAATCTCCTGTAAAGTGATGGTTCAGGTAGTAGCTCCCCTTCTTCTTTGCTAAGTTTCACATTTTGATCAAGCGGAATTCTGGCAGGAGCGGAACCAATAGTGCCTGAATCCTTTAAGATATCTAGAGCATATTTCCTTTGGCATATGTGAATTCCATCCTCAGATCTTGCAACCTCAATACCTAGAAAATATTTTAATTTCCCTAAGTCTTTGATTTTGAACTTATCATTGAGGGAAACCTTGAGCTCATTAATGGTATCAATACAATTTCCAGCAATTATTATATCGTCAACATATACTAAAATCGCAGTAAATAAAACACCAGTCGACTTGATAAACAGGCTGTAATCTACCTTTGATTGAATGTAACCTTGTTTAACAATGAAATTGGAGAGTTTTGAATACCATTGGCGTGAAGCTTGCTTCAATCCATAGATACTTTTCTGTAACTTGCACACTTTTGCACCGTTGGCATTGGAGTAACCAGGGGGTAATTCCATATAAACATCTTCATCCAATTCACCATGCAAGAAAACATTATTCACATCAAATTGACACAAGTTCCATCCTCTGATGGCTGCAACTGCAAGTAAAGTTCTAATGGTGTTCAATTTGGCCACAGGAGAGAACGTCTCGTGGTAATCAAGTCCCTCCTGTTGCGTGTATCCTTTAGCAACTAATCGTGCCTTGAATCTTTCAATACTGCCATTCGCGTTAAATTTCATCTTGTAAACCCACTTACACCCTATTGCTTCCTTACCAGGTGGTAGATTGGCCAAGGTCCAAGTATCATTAAGTTCTAGGGCCTTAATCTCAGCTTTCATGGCAGCACACCATTCAGGAGAAGATAAGGCTTCCTGATAAGTCTTAGGTTCTGTGTGGTTTATTATTGAAGTAGCAAAAACACGATGAGAAGTTGATAACTTATCATAGGAAACACTATTACTAAGGGGAAAATTACTACCTGTAACATCAGTCTCCTTCTTGCTGTTGAATTTCTGGAGTGGGAGAGGTGAAGATGTTTGTTGACACATGAAGTCCTGCAAGTGAGAAGGAGCTTTTCGAATTCTGTTGGACCTGCGAGGTAAATGATTGATGACTGGTGTATTTGACTCCATGATATCAATGACAGGTTGATTAGTGTCTTCATTGTTATTGGAGGATTCAGAAAAATCATGTTCATCATTTTCGGTATTGTCAAATGAAGAGCTAATGGGATCATTGCTAATGACAGGATTTTGTGTAAAGCTTAGGTGATTGAAGTCAGTCAAGAAATTGTCTCTATTAAAA